>OW240920.1:57815722-57920167 GCA_933207985.1 Pelobates cultripes | reverse complement strand
GGGCAGTAGGCCCCCCCCCATTCTCATTATGGCCCCCACCCGCCGCCCAGGGGTGGGGGCCGGGGGGGGGCAGTAGGTCACAGGCTGCTCACTGTTTACCAGACATGCCCCTACTCGCGGTATAGCGAGTAGGGGCATTTAATTTACTAATACTAAGTAATCTTTACTTAGTATTAGTAAATGTGGCTGAAAGACCAATTTAGGTCTTTCATCCTTTTAGTAGATAGCTCCCTGATACCGTGGGAATTAGGGAGTTATCTACTAAGCGGCTGCAAGATGCAGCCACAGCAATGAATAGGATCAGAGTTTCATTCATTAGAATGAAATTCCGATCCGAATAAAGTGCCGAATTGCGTTCTAAAAGAAACGAACAGACTGTTCTCATTCAGTTAGAACGCAATTCGGCAGTTTTGTGGAAAGTGACAGGAAGCATTGTGGGAACACTGAGGAAAGCTAGGGATCATGGGAAAATTGCTCTGACCAACGGAAATGAAGCACACTTTGCTCCTCCGCTGGTCAAAGCTGGTCAAGCGGAGGAATCCTCCATAAGGCAAAGAGTCCCTACTTTGTCTTATGATTTTAAAGAAAACTAAAGAAGACAGGAAGAAAAGAAGAACAGATCCTGAGAGAGGGGGAGAAGAGGAAGAGATTGAGGAAAGGTAAGTTCGGCATGACAGTGCCGCTTTAAGTTGGCGCATTCTAAGAGTTGCAGTAGATAGTTGCCTGTTTCGGAACTTTAAGCATGGTTTTAAAATTTTTTTTACAGGTGTTTCTTTAAACCCGTAATGTAAATTAATATATATGATTGCTGCTTTAAGAGATCACACAAGCAATACAGGATAATGAATAACTACAATTTTGCTGAACTAAAGCATGGTCTATTTCTGTTATTGTAAAATGGTGGATGATGGAGGAAACATGTGGGATGTACATGAAGGTCTTTATTTTCTGCTTTAGTCAAAACATTATTAAAAACAAAAATTATTAACAAAAGGAAGGACTCCTTTAGATTAAAGTGTTCTATTAATACAGGTATATTACCAACTTTGCAAGTTGAAATTATTTTTATCATATCACTAGGAAGTCTCAGAATGAGCACACTGGGACATATTCGGCATTAATAAAAACAGTGATAATTCAAATACATCAAGGGGGAATAGTCACTTTTATTTTTAAATCCGAAAGGTTTTGAGGTGGATTTTTTTTAGTCCCCATACATGCTAAATTTCAAATGGTCCCCCATACACACTCACTTTCTCTAGACATATTCAAGTAATAACTTGAGTCTGGAACTCAACTACTGTGAGCTATGGAACCATAATTGCAGCGATCTTGAAAAAAATATATTAAAAGAGCACTATAGTGCCAGGAAAACATACCAATTTCCTTGCACTATAGGTCTTCCCCTCCCTCGTGGCACCCCCTCCGGCTGGGCTGAAGGGGATAAAACCCCTTCAGCCACTTCTAATCCAGCGCTGGGCTCCCTCGGCGCTGGTGACCCCCCATGCCGATGTCAGCTCCCGAGTGGCATCAAATGCGCATGTGCGGACAGAGCCGCACGCGCATTTAATCCACCCTATAGAAAAGCAATACTCAATGCTTTCCTATGGGGATCTGAACTCACGCTGCGTGAGTTCAATGTGATTTTGACACCGAGAATCGTGGAAACGGCCTCTAGTGGCTGTAAGGGAGACAGTCACTAGAGGCTGGAATAACCCTGCAATGTAAACATAGCAGTTTCTCTGAAACTGCTTTGTTTTCAGCTGCAGGGTTGAAACTAGGGGGACTTGGCACCCAGACCACTTCATTGAGCTGAAGCGGTCTGGGTGCCTGTAGTCGTCCTTTAAGATCTGATGAGAGTAGCTTGAAAATCGATATGTAAACTGATATGTGGGTAGTCATTCACATAATCATATACAATATGACAAATGATATATTGAGTTATATACACACATACATGCACACACACAA
This sequence comes from Pelobates cultripes, assembly GCA_933207985.1. Lineage (NCBI taxonomy): Eukaryota > Metazoa > Chordata > Amphibia > Anura > Pelobatidae > Pelobates > Pelobates cultripes. The sequence goes on along the minus strand of OW240920.1, from coordinate 57,918,196 downwards.
TCATACACAATCTGACATATGATGTAGTGAGTTATATACACACATACATGCACACACACAATCATTCTGTGTCACACTACTCTTTCATATTCCTATATTTGAGTGTTTCAGTGTGCACTGTGTCTAACGACAGGACTGCTGCTGATCCCTGAGACTCTATGGGAGATATCTAAAATTATTGTTGATGAAACAGTGGGGCAATCACAATGAAATCCAATACAATTATGGAACCATGTGACTACTGAGGCTGTCCCAGATTGGCTGCTACTTTTGCTTGTTTTCAGTTTGGCTAATTTGGTCTTAAATTTGAAATTTACAGCAATTCTCAATTTAGTAAATAACGCTGAAATGGGAATTTAAAGTAAATTTCATATTTTAGGTGAAAATAGCTGAATTTCTCAGCTATGCTGACTTTAGTGAACTTTATTCAGCATCCCTGCAGGACTCTAATTCTCGTCTTTAAGAAGACTGTGTACAACTAGATAACAAACATAATCTCACAAAGTAGCTTTATTAGAACATGCACTTTAATACGGTTTATTTAGTATTTTTGTTACATCTTTAACCCCTTAAGGACCAAACTTCTGGAATAAAAGGGAATTATGACATGTCACACATGTCATGTGTCCTTAAGGGGTTAAATAAAAGTAGGTTTACCCATACTATAATGTGCAATTCAGGTCCTACTGTCCCAAAAGGGTTAAATGCAATTTAATTAACCCCCAGATACCGTAAGCAAATCTCCAGTTACAAAGGGTATGGCCTTACCATGGCAGCTGCGGCTGTTTGATTCACCTGGTGCTGGGCTGCTTTGATTTTGGCTTGCAGGTGTGCAGGGGGATGAAAGTACTTGCATTTCTCCCTAGAGCAACGGCCCTTGATGTAATCCATACAAACAGTTACAGTGTTCTCATTTGTGTCGATCATGGCAATATCTATTGGGTGGGCATAGCGGCAATCATTCTCACCACGGGTGCAGTTCCCACGCTGGAACTCTCTGCAAACCTTAAATAGATAACATAAAAAATTGTCACCTTCTGACAGAAGCATCAAAATCAAGCCTTTAATTGTGACAGATTCACAAATAATTTGCCTTCTGAAGACATCTGCATTTTAATTTTTTTTTATATGCAACCAAGTTACTTCCTCATTTGACAGAACCTAGCTTACAAACATTTTAACCCCTTACCTATTTTAGAACGTTCCATGCTTTTCTCAACCTAGTGGGCTTTAACACTGTTAAGATGCTAAAGATTTAGAGTAAGCTGGTTAAATCACTGCTCACACCAGGGAGCCCCTAGTATCAATCCATACCTGGGACATACCTCTGTCAGCTTGGGCAATTTTTAGTGGCTGTATGCAATCAAATTGAGCGCTTTTCAGGTATTTAAATGGGGATTTAAATCCCCATAAATAACAATGCAGTTTAAGCAGGGTTAATTCCCTGCTCATACCAGGAGACCCAGGTATGAATGCATACTGTAGCGAGTCTCTGTCATCTGGGGCTAATTTTAAGTGTCCCAAGACTGACCGGTGTGCTGTATGCAGCGCTGAAAGCAAGAGCTGCATACAGCTCTTTCAGAATGCTGCAGCAGAGCAGTTGTGCAGTGTGATAATTCTATGGCTGCTGAAGGGAGACCCCCATGGCCTAATCAGTCCCAGCAAGTCCCCACACTGATTGTAATCAATTTTGAAAACCCCTTTTTTGTCCTTTAAAAATCCTAAGATAATATGGATGGGACACAAAGACCAAACCTTAACTTAAAGTGGAACAAATTAAGAGCAAATTCAAGGTTTTGTTTTGGTTCCTATCTGAACAATTATCTCCGTCCTTAAGGGGTTAATGCTATGTACACTATATAAAGAAATTAAAATACCCTTATAAACTAAATTACATATTTAAAAAAGGGTCCGAAAACACATTTTTCAGCAAATTTTAAATATTATTTCATGTGACAAATTTAGAAAATAGGAAACGTGGACAGCCATTTTAAAAGTGGAGCAGTTCCCATGGAAAAATAGCATGCTCGTGCCGATTGCTCCACAGTAAGAATTTTTCTCCAGGATTACTGCTCATATATTGGGCAAATTCATTGTTTTCCCATAGAATTCAATAGAGGACCTGCTATTCAGTAACCAGAGTAAACTCCTACTCTGCAAAGAGAGAATGTAATAGCATCATTGCTGTGTTGATAGTTCTCTAGAAAAAGCAAAAAGGAAGCTAGGTGTTAAATGATTCTATTCATGTGTTATGACAACTTTTTTTGGCATAGAAAGCTTAGCACATTATTAGCTGTACATATATTATAATTAATGGAAAACAAATGCACAAAACACTAAAATCAATGGAATGGAATCTTAAGAAGAGGCTTTGCTTACAAGCACATGAACTGGTTAATAGCACTGTAGATATTATTTAAAGGTGAGCTCACATTGCCCGTCTTATTGCATTTTACTGAGCTGTAGGTCTCATTGGATTTATGTGCCCAGATGGCACAGGTGGTTCTTTATGTACACAAGTCTCAGGTGAGCCCTTGTAAGGATCTGAAATGTAGTAAATAGTTGAGATGCTTCAATGTGTAAGCTTGCTGATTACTTCCTGCAGGTCACAATGTTTTCCTATTGGATCTACTGTACAATTTACCTTGCCTTGTTCACTCACATACCTCCAGTTTGTCTGTGCGCACTAATTTCTGGCCCCCAGAGCCCCCAGGTACTGTAACAGCTGGGTTTCCAGAAACCAGGACAGGAGTATTTGGTAGAAGCTCTGCCGGAACCAAGCCCATACCTGGAGAGACATGGCTCAGGTATGGGCTGAAAGCCATTGATGGACTTGTTGCAAGAGACGGGGTCACGGAGAATGTGGTCTGTAGAGCATAAACAAAACTGTATTATTTCTTATAATACCTGCACCAGGACTAGGCAGTAGGCAGTTATATTTCTGGATGAACTCCCAAAACTCCGATGATCCTTTGTTAGCTTTGAGGACTTGCAATTCAACAGCCGCTAGGGACTTAAAAGTTGGCTAACTTTAATGTAGGAGTTACACTATAAATACCACAGCTATCCTGACCGACCAATTAAATATTGCAATACTACAATATGTACCTAGATAGGATGATGCCACTTTTCAATATATCTTTATTAATTATTGCCTAATATAAAAAATATATATATATATTTATGAAAGCTGTAAACTTTAAGTAATCTGCTGAAGGAGATCATTGAAAATCAGTGTATATAAAAAAAAAAAAGAAAATAAACGTAATTTTGATAGATGGCACTTAAAAATAATATTACTTATAATTAAATTATTTCCTTCATTTGTCAATGTGCATCAAAATGTCTGTGCTTTTCACATTACTAATATCTACCATTTCCTCTAAAGCTATTTCACATTTTACTACCCGGTGATGATTCATTGCATAGAAAATAAAGTAGAATGTCTAAATCTAGTTGAAAATAATTGTTAAAGCAATTTCCATAAGCAGTATGTCATTAAGGATCTGATTGGTAGCATATGCTGCTGGCTGGCCAGACAGACATATATCCTTACCAGTTTAAAAACATGTCCTTTTTATTATATTTTCACAGTGCAGTTTGGCATTCTTTTGTACTGATGTGTGAAATATGTTTCCAAAACAAAAACTTTTATAGACAAGTCAATAGATAAAAGCAAACTAGTTTTGCAATACTGCAAAATATCAGGGCTCACAAAGCATATGGTATACTTTTCAATGTACATTACATTGATAGAACAAAATACATTGAAATAGGACTAGTAACTTCTATGGCTAAAAACAGTGCTACCTCAAGATTTGTCCCACTAGCATAGTCCGAAGATCGCCCTAAGTCAGTGATGTGTAGAATGCATGTAGCACTGATCGACTAGATTCCAATGATGCCAGGACAGGCTTTAAGTTCACAGAGCATCATGGGAAGCACAATTCATAAATATCTAGGGTGCCATTTTTTGCCACTGGCTTACATCTACAATGTAATCAAGACAAGCACTCGTGCTCTTTACTATTGCCATTTCCTTACTAATGAAGCCTAGAAGAGGCTAAAGTGATCATTTGATCAGGGGCGTCACTCATGGACGAAGCTATGATGCTTGTCTGCTCTCTGTTGTTTTTTTTCCCCACATTAGTAAATACTAGCAATATGTTTCCAGTCCAAGTAATTTGTCTGAATTGAACTTCCAATTATTTGTATTATGTTTACTTATCTTATATCAAGTTTGTGAGGCCAGAAAAACAAAATTAAAAGGGCACCAAAACATCTCTAGCTTAATAAAGCATTTTTGATGTATAGATCATGCTCTGCATTCTCACTTTTCAATTCTCTGCCATTTAAGACTTAATCCCTTAAGGACCAAACTTCTGGAATAAAAGGGAATCATGATATGTCACACATGTCATGTGTCCTTAAGGGGCTAAAGGGACACTATAGTCACCCAGACCACTTCAGCTCAATGAAGTGGTCTGGGTTCCAGGTCCCTCAGGTTTTAACCCTTCAGATGTAAGCATAACAGTTTCACAGAAACTGCTATGTTTACATTTGGGGTTAATCCAGCCTCTAGCGGCTGTCTTCTGGACAGCTACTAGAGGCGCATCTGCAACGCTGTAGGCGAATTTCCCTCGGCACTGATGACCTCTCCTCCCCGTCTGAAGTCACTTGAGCCGAATGTGCATGCGCGGCAAGTGCCGCGCGTACCTTTAAAGTGTCCATAGGAAAGCAATGCTTTCCCATGGACACTTTAAATGCATGCGCGGCAAGCATTCGGCTCAAGTGACTTTGGACGGGGAGGAGAGGTCATCAGCGCCGAGGGAGCCTGGCGCTGGATAATGGTAAGTGGCTGATGGGGTTTTAACCCCTTCAGCGCCACGGGAGGGGGACCCTGAGGGTGGGGGCACCCTCAGGGCACTATAGTGTCAGGAAAACCGCTTTGATTTCCTGACACTATAGTGATCCTTTAAATCACATTTGTTTCTGTCCATGCAGCCCTAGACATACCATTGACTTACACAGCCTGCATGAAAAAAAGGTTTTATTTTCAACCAGATGTTAACTTGCTTTAGAGGTTTTTATTTCATATTCTGTACATTTAACTTTAAATAACACACAGGAAGTTCAAAGGCTGTTAACTTAAAAGGAGATAAGGCATTCTAAACTTAACAGAATGTGCAATAAAGGAAGTGTAAACATTAGATTTCTCTTTACGGGAGTGTTTAGAAAGGTTGAGCAAGTCACATGCAGGGAGGTGTGTCTAATCCTGTATAAACAATATGGCTTAATTCATAAAGTCACCAAAGAAAACCAGAGGAACCAGTGGGAAAATTCCATTATCGTCTCTTCCCTATTTACATCTTATTTAATTCAGTGGTGATGTGACAGATTTGTTTGCCTGTATGATTGGTCACTTAAAATAAAAAAAAACTTTGGGTTGAATACCATTCATGAGTTTACCATTCAGGAGTACAAATGTTAATTCAATTTGTGAAGGAGTGGATGCTATTTGCTTATTGAAGCGGTTTTCTCTAAATGGTTGTGCATCGGACTGTAATCTGGCCTTCAGACTCCAAGGTCATTGTAATACATTTTGTAATAAAATAATAAATATATTATTTATTTAACTTGTGCATTCTATTGATTTAGTGGCATATTTGTACTCATTTCTAACACATGGGTAGATTAACCTTTTGCAGATGTACCCTGTAGAGATATTGCTATTCTGATTTTCTTTTATGTTCTATTTTATTTTTGCTTCATGTGTTTTACTGCAAACTTAATAAATCCCAGTCTTCCTTGATAAATACAAAATAAATAATTCTAAACACAATATTGAAATCTGTCATGCAACTATATAACTCTTAAATCACTGTATAATCTACAGGGTATATACCGGTTTTAACTCATAATAAACGTACATGTAGTGTGACACTCACGCACATGCACACAATTATTTTGACAAACCATGGGAAATCTATTTTGACCTGTGTTATCTCTCAACAACAAGCAATTTATCATCTGGCAGTAAGGGTTAATAAATCCAGTTAGGACATCACTGTGCGATCTGACATGAAGGTGTAATTTCTTTTTAGCATGCTTCCCGACCTCTGATCTTTTATGTAATTAGTTACTAGACAGCAGGACTCCAAACCTCTAACATAATTAAAGTCACATATCTTTGGGACAGCAGAGTAATGGCACAGTGTCATATAATCTTCAGGCACGAGACAGGTAGAAATTGAGAGCACATCTGTGCAGCACACAGGTTCAGTAAAACTGCCTTCAACTGATACTCATCTGATTCCTTCTTATATACACAATGCAAGAATAAAACCAGCTGTTTACCTAAAAGAAGCCCTTATTTTATATGTGATTAAACATGAATTATGTTTTTTAGGTTATGTTGCAAAATGAACATCAACAGAGTTCTAGTTTCTAACTCCAATTGGCACACTGTAGTCCTTCACCCACATACACACTTCTTTCCCACATACCTTCAACCCCACACACACATACATACATACATACATACATACATGCAGGCTCCGTCCCAGTACACACCAAAGCTCATATATATATATATTGTGAGTGTATGTGTATTAGGGTTGCATTGTGTGCTTATCAAGGAGCTGTAATTATATATATCATACCTTCAACCCCACACACACATACATACATACATACATGCAGGCTCCGTCCCAGTACACACCAAAGATCATATATATATGAGCTTTGGTGTGTACTGGGACGGAGCCTGCATGTATGTATGTATGTATGTATGTATGTGTGTGTGGGGTTGAAGGTAACACATATATGTATATATATATATATATATATATATCTATCTATATATATAATTACAGCTCCTTGATAAGCACACAATGCAACCCTAATACACATACACTCACAATGCAGCCCCTAGATGCACACGCACACACTTTACAGGCCCTTTCAGCACACACACACACATATTTTCTCACACACTCACAAATTGGTATTTTTATTTTAATTTATATTCCCCCAGCCTTTGGGAGAGCTGAGTGGATCTTTCCCTGGCGTCCAGTATGTCTCTTCTCAGTCTTCCTGCAGTTTCTCTCTGCTCCTCTGCGCGCTCACTGTAGTGATTCCGGGGCCGGAGTGACGTCATGTCACTAAACAGCGCGCAAGGGAGTCAACTGCAGGAAGGTTACTGCTCCCTCATGCACTGCCTCCATGCTCCCAGCGGCGGCCGGCTTTAATGTTTCCTGCACCGCTTAGCAAAGGCCAGGCGCCGGGGCAAAATGTCTAGTCGCCATGGCAACCTGGCACCTGGAATTTGTTGAGCCCTGTGTATGTATATATACACACACACACACACACACACAGTTATAAAACATGTGTGTGTGTGTGTGTATGTATATATACATATATATATATATATATATATACATACACACACACACACATTTTATAAATGCCCCCCTACTTTTGTCTCTGGCCTCTTATGTTCCCTCCCCCCCCCCCAAGTAGGAATCCTGGAGACGCCACTGTAAGTGCTTAAAACAGGCACCCCAGGAAAGTTCATGTATACAGCTGCAAATTCTGCCTAATAGGAAATCAGGGCCTGTGCTTGCTTAACTTACAAATCTCCCAACTGTCCTAATTTTGGTAGGACAGTCCAGATTTCAGGGTCCTGTCCCACTATCCCAGGCCTGTACCACCTGCGGCCCCCCAGTTGTTTTGAACTACAACTCCCACGATTCCCTGGCTATCTCTTTCATTTGAGTGTTTTCATGGGTGTTGGTGTTCAAAACATCTGGGGGGGTGCAGGTTGTGTAGGACCGCACTATTCCAATATGGGACCTCTGGGAACTGTTCCCAGCAAGCATAGTGTGAGCACATCATTAAAAGTATTTTGTGCTTTGCTGAGTTCACTAAACATTCAACGAGGCTGTCAGTGTGTTGATGTTAAGCTGACATGGTCTCTTCTATGGGAGTTCAGGCTCAACCATTTTGGGCATCACCAATGAAGCACATTGCATCTTTAGCATGCTCCTCAATGTCCTCCCAACCCCTGCCCTGATTGCATACCTCCCAATAATTCTCTATGGCAATGCACTACAATGGGTCGACGTACACGTCTTTATTACTGCTATTCCATATTAGCAATGTTATCATAAACTACATTAAAAAACATAAAGGTTTTTTGTTAAAAGGGAAAATAAAATTAATTTAGAAGAAGCAAATATCACAGATGCAAAGCACAACCTTCATGAGGATATTAAGTATATTCACACACTGCTAATTACAGTCTCATTGCTCATGTAATTTCTCACTTAGTGACATTATCTTAAATCACTGCTTCTTTCCCGGAGCACTTGCCCAGGGTCTGATGAGCTCTGAGTGGAACTATTTAAACATAATGGGGAACTTACAGAAAGGTCTGAGTTTAAGTGGAATACATGCACATGATTATTCATGCACTGCTTAGACAGAGAAGATTATTCCCAATTCTCACTGATTAACCAGTGGAAACCTGCCTATGTTCGCTATTTGATGTTATCCATCAGTTTTCTGGTAAGTATACATACAGAGAATGCAATATGAGCCAACACTCTTATTTCACAACAAGAATGTCTTACCAGATATACCACCTGAGTACTGGTGTACAGACAGTAAATAACTCTCCCTTTTTAGACACTGTGACATTGCTCTTTGTAGGTATAGGATAACTCTGTGTAAGCTACAAGGTGTAAAGTGTTTAGTTGCCTTATGACCTAGGTTACTTACGATTGGCTGTAGCTGTGTACCAGGAAGCATGAACTGCATCTGCTGTGCAAGCATGGCTGCTGCTGTCTTTTGCTGTATAAGGTTATTCCGTCCATTGATTTCGAGTTGGGTTTTTAAGTGTGGGGGAGGATGAAGATATTTACAATTTTCTCTTGTACACCGACCCTAGCAAACAAAATAGGAAACCAAGAAAAGTGTGAGTTCTGAGTGTCTTTAGACAGAAGCATTTAAAAAAAAAAAAAAAAAAAAATCCTTGTCATCTGCTCCATAACATCTTCCAGGCTACCTATAAAACTCTTAATCTCCAAACGGGAAAGGTATGCAATTGAGCTATATTAGCATTCAAATTTTACACAAATATGGTGCAATGGTAAAAAAAGTTCAATCCTATGGAGTTGCCCACCCGTTTTTTGCCCTCTTTTTCAAAGTTAGTTTGAAAGTACCCCATAATTCTTTGTACAATGAATAAACCCCCAAGATATTATGAAGTGTTCGAAAATAGACATAGATCTGAAACATTACCATTCCTTGTGTGTCTATATCTCACTGTACATGCTGAGTGAGACGGACAGACATGCGGTCAGTCAAAGTGGTATGCATGCACTGGCAGCCGTGCCCCTTTCAAGATAGGTGGCGTATGCCGTGTCCTGATTTCAAACCTCCCAATGTTAGGTGTGTTGTTTAGACCAAATGTTTTTAATTAATTGGTCAGGAGAACTAACCAATGGTAGCTCCTTGTTAACTTAATTTCCAGGGGAACAGAAAAATCCTGCTAGTACCATAATATTCATATATTTTATTTATATATATATATATATGTTATTTTGTACAAAAGTAAATAATGTTTATTACTTCCCTGTTATCAAGCAATTTCAGGAGTTTATAAAAAGGCAGATCTATTATTATTTAATTACTAAAAATAAAAGCAGAATTAGAAGAAATTTAAATTCTACATTCCACAGACAAATTCACAGTTTTTCTCTATTTGCACATGTAGAAAAAAAAAAAAAACACCTACTTGCTTCCAACTTCAACAGATAATTATAGCATTTTATTACATTTGGAACACTGAAATGACAGGATTATTCAGTAAAGTGCATATTGCTGAAAATTAAAACTTGTGTTCAAAATTGCGGCACTGAAAACATGTTTTTTCCAATGTGACTATTTTGGCATTTATTATTTCAATTCATTGTTAACTCCTCGCAAATCATACTTTAGTCAGGGAAGACAATCTTCGGCACTCCAGATGTTTTGGACTACTAATGATCTTACAACCAGAATTCTGGCAAAGCATTGATGTAGTCCACACAATCTGCAGTGCCGAAGGTTGCCTAACCTTGCTTAGTGGATAACACCGCTAGAGTTTACAAATATCACTAGGCCATGTGTTATCCAGGGTGTCCAAGAAAGCAAGAGTTTCTATGTTTTTTGTTGTTAAAGGGACAAATATGGGACTTGATTAAGGCAGTTTACAAAATGTACACGCCAGAAGAAATAAAATATATTTACTGCCTAAAAATGTCCCTAACTATTGCCTCAATTTAATATTGTTTGCTAAGCTTTTCAAATGATTTTATATTTTTGGATAAACTTTTCAAATTGATTTAACATAAAACAATATTTTAATTTTGCAATCTTCTGATATATTGATAATTTAAACAATCCTGTTTACTTTGACACTGGATAAAAGGGACAGACTAAACACCAGAATTACTTACAATATTTTATATAGCGCCAACATATTCCACAGTACTGTACAATAGGTAGAGCAAGACAGACAAGTAATTTTCACAAAACACTTTTGTCATATGGAATAGTAGGCCTAGAGGGTATTGCCCAAATATATTTATAATCTTAATGAATTGATTTTGGGGCATAGATGCTGCCCCTGTAAACCTGGTCTGGTTTGTAATTTCCAAGCCTACGGACTCTCAGGCAGACAGTCACTAGGATCTCTGAACCGAAATAGATTTAATTTATGAATATTTTAAACAAAGTATGCTGATGCCAGGCACTCGGCACATCCAATGCTTCTCGATTGAAAGCACTGCATTAAATACATCTCATGGTCCTGGATTGTCAGATTATGACAATTGCAATGCATGCTTTGTGTGTGTGTCCGCCATGTATCCATGCAGTCAGCTGCAATGAGTCAATGAGGACTTCAGCAGAGAAGGACCTACCTGCAGTGAGAAGATTGTCCCAGTGCTGGATTATAGGCAAGTTTAATAGCATGTTTTTTTTTTTAAATGGATGCTGTCGTACATTAAGGGGTTAAACCATTTCCAAACAGTTTAACCCGAAAGTGTTCCTACAGGTCCATGAGTTTCCTTTTTTGTACTCAGCTTTAATTCAGAAGCCCTTAGACTGTGAACCAGTGACAGGATGAAAGCGTCAGTGTACCTTTATCATGCAATTTTATTAAAGTCCTTTGTATGGACTTTTTACAAGACTTTAAAAAAAGTCCACACAAGGAATTAGAAAGTCAACATTGTTTCTCTCTCTCTCTACAATATGCCAAAATACCAGAGTATGCAATGATACCTTTTTTATTGCACGAACATAATATTTCAAAGTCAAGCTTTCAAGAGTTTTCCTCTCTTCCTCAAGTCTGAAGCAATACTGATCAATCTGATAGAGTTTAATACTTAAAACAACTGATGTTAGTGATGGGGAGGGAGGGGGTGAGTGGTGTGTCATAAATAGCAGAAGATATTCCTGAAAGTGAAAGGTGCAGGTTGGCTGAGAATAGCCAGAAAAAGTAAATAAACAGAGGAGCGTCAATAAGCTAGTTAAAAAGAAAAAAATAACCTCGGAAGGAAGAGAGGAAAACTCTCGAAAGCTTGTCTTTGAAATATTATGTTAGTCCAATAAAAAAGGTATCATTGCATACTGCAATACTCTGGTATTTTGGCATCTTGTCTACTGGACTAATACTGCTAATCCAATCTACACTATATATAGTATATATATATATATATATATATATATATATATATATATATATATATATATATTTTATTTTTTTATTTTTATTTTTTATTTTTTTTTTACAATAAAAAATAAGCAAACAAATTTAAAAAAAACAAAGACATTAAAATTTTCAGTATTTTTAACAAATCCTGTTTTTCTAACTTTTGCAGTGTGCGGTCACAATAACAGGAAGTTGTTATGCCTATCCTATAATTGTATAGGTGAATGCTGTGAATAATCCTTAGAATCTACACAACAGCAATTTGTGGGGAGAATAAGGAGTTCTGTGAGTTTTAACTTAGGTGTCATATGTGTTTTACTGCAGAAACTGCACTTCATTTCTATAAAACCCGGCTGTTTAAAATCCTGGATAACACAGCTATGTAATGACATCATGTACATAGGAGCAAAATGGAAATCTCATATGTTGGGAAAAAAGGGACGTAAGGGGTTGGCATATATAGCAAAACTATTTGTTATTAAAACATTTTTGTATATACACCACTTAATATAGACTACTTGATTAGATTAAGCAGGGTTTACATTTCATTAATAAAAAGTGTTTACAAGAGACAGGATAAGACAGCTTTTAGCTTGCCCGTCCCTCCCAAATACAAGGTCTTGGCTGTGCTTCTAGTTAAAGCTTGAGCTGTTGAATTCAATGCCATAATTGGTTGGCATCTGAAATTGGCCTGACTAAAGAATCTGGCACTTGGGCATACAATGCCACTTCTGTATTACAGGACAGTGTCCTGGAAAAACAAGGAACAACAGTGTAACCCTTAAAGTGCTGAAACAGGATTACAACATATTCGACAGTGAAACAGATATGCTCGAGGGCAATGCACATACAATAATATATTTGTTGTCTAAAATTATGCATCTGTAACATAGAGAACATATTCACTTTTCACGATTTTATGACACAACTTTATTTTGTTTACAGTTTGTATTTTGGCAGTTTTTAAGAACTAGAGTTAATTAAAATTTATTTTCATAGCTTGACAAAGATGATCTTACTTTGGTCTGTTAGATAAAACTAATAAGCCTCTGCTTTACTGCATTGTGGTCAAGGTTTACTCCAAGCACCATGACCACCTCAGTGATTTGAGTCTGTGTGTGCAGCATTTTGCTAAGAAACACAGCACACATTGAGTTTTAACCACTTCGCTGCTGGAGTTGTAAATCCACCACAAGCAGTGCCATTGAAGTCTCATTAGACAGCCTGGAACAAGAGTTCTGGCTGGCTAATGTTCGTTATGTACATATTTCTACGCATTCATTGGCTGAGAATGATCAGTGGACACTATAAGCCAATGAATGGTCGGCAGTCTCGGCATTCTGCACAAGCCAAATGCATGTCTCAGCCATCAGTAGAGGACCCTTCGGCACTCAGCAGGATCAAGTAAGAGGGCAGACTGTTGCAGCCATTGCAAAACGGTTTGTCCCATTCCCAGCAGGCTGTGTGGTCACTGGACAGATAAATGCAGTGCAGTCCCTGCCTCTCCACCGTGTCTCAGAGAGATCCGGAGTAGTGGTTGTGTGCATGTTTACTCAGCAGTTCGGGAGAATCATACGCGCACACAAATTTGAACACAGCAGTCAAGTAACAGAACCACAGCATGGGGTCATTGGATATTGGGTAGTTCCACTCATGAGAACAAAGGAGTTAAAGGAACACTATAGGGTCAGGAACACAAACATGTATTCCTAACCCTATAGTGATAAAACCACCATTTAGCACCCCTGGGCCCCTCATGCCTCTCTAAATATCGCAAAAATCTTACTTGTATTCAAACCTGAAGCTGCTGGAATGGGGGGTGGGAGGGAGAGGGGCATTGCAGGATTCTGCAGTGCCAGGAAAACAGTTTTGTTTTCCTGGCACTGGAGAGTCCCTTTAATGTTAAAATGTTCAACAACTGGTGATATCTGCTGGACATTAACAGTAGATACAAAATAAAGTCAAGTGAAAAGGCCAACAAATGTTAAAAAAAAACATGCCTAGGATGTTTAAGAATATGTTTACCTGTCCTGGACATCAACTATTTCCTATTCTTACTGAGCAGTCCCTTATGGAGTGGGTCTCCACACAAAGGGATGAGAAAGACCCCAATATGGACTGTGTCCTGCCAGTGTGGGAACAGATAGCAACACACACTCACTACTGAACCCTTACTCCCACACACAGAATCCAATGAGCAATCCTATCAAACTAGAAATGCACTATAATCACCACAGTGAGCAATGTCCAGATTAGTACTGTGGCATAGCTTCTTGCAGTTAGCTCCCTGGCGTCTGGGCAGTACACTGCTCTGGGAGGATGGCTATGTTATGGTTTCCAAATACAACCATACCAGCCACCTTGTCATTGCTATCTGCAACTCACCTGACTCAAAAGCATACCCCCATATTTTAAAAATAATATCCGGAAGTATTACTTTACTGAGAGGGTAGTGGATGCATGGAATAGTCTTCCAGCTGAAGTGGTAGAGGTTAACACAGTAAAGGAGTTTAAGCATGCGTGGGATAGGCATAAGGATATCCTAACTACAAGATTAGGCCTTTGACTAATGAGAGTATTTAAGAAATTGGGCAGACTAGATGGATCGAATGGTTCTTATCTGCCGTCACATTCTAGGTTTCTATATTATGATTTTATTATCCACAGTTAATAAAGGGTCAGTATAACTGGCCATTAAATAGTTACAGGCATAATTAAGGGAGTTACAGTATTGTGCATGATAGACCATATATAGAGCATGACCATCAATCACACGTGTGCCTTGATTTTGTTCTATATGACTTCCAGACGTTAAAATTCACTTTGATTGTGTATTTATTTCTGTGTTTCCGGTACTGACAGTGTGAATTAGATTTTTACAATGCCCTGCCAAACCTCCCATTATAGGTTTTAAATGGGTCAATCGATGGCATGGCTATCTGTCCAGATCCCATTACATTAAGATAGAAAGCAGATGAGCTATATTCCTGTCATTGATGATTTATAACCGGAGGCTCTATTTTATTTTATATTCATTTAAAGTCTGCACATCTTAAAATTTCAGTAATCTGAGCCTTTGCAGTTTCCAAGTTGTCATTTATGCATGCACATAAATGTAGAATGTCTGGCAATACATTTTAAAGCCACAAAGAACACTATGTGCTTCTTATATGAATGATATTTTTTCCTAAATACAATATCTTAGCTTATTACATCTTTTCAGGCATGGAGCAAGGGTACAGTGATGTATGTTTTTGGAATGTCTAAGTCAAGTAAAAGATCTGACTTGAATTTGATATTTTCTGCATTCCAAAGATTCATAACTTATCTCAGTTTAAAGGATCACTATAGGGTCAGGAACACAAACATGTATTCCTGACCCTATAGTGTTAAAACCACCATCTAGCCCCCATGGCCCCCTCATGCCTCCATAAATATAGCAACATCTTAATGTATTCAAGGCATAAGCTGTAACTCTGCATGCTGTTTGCCTAAAAAAAAAACAAGCAGTCTGCTGACATCATCAGAAGTGGTGGCCTGATCCAATCACAATGCTTCCCCATAGGATTGGCTGAGACTGACAAAGAGGCAGATCAGGGGCAGAACCAGTATGAGTCAAACACAGCCCTGGCCAATCAGCATCGCCTCACAGAGATGAATTGAATCAATGAATCTCTATGAGGAATGTTCAGTGTCTGCATGCAGAGGGAGGAGATACTGAATGTTTGGATGCATTTTAGGCAGCCAGGACCCAGGAAGGATCTCTAACAGCTGTCTGAGGAGTGGCCAATGAAGTTATCACTAGGCTGTAATGTAAACACTGCATTTTCTCTGAAAAGACAGTGTTTACAGCAAAAAGCCTGAAGGTAATGATTCTACACACCAGAACAAATTCAATAAGCTGTAGTTGTTCTGGTGACTATAGTGTCCCTTTAATTGTTTTAACCCAATCTAGCATAAACTCAGCTGTTTTCTCCAATGGCACTAAACATCACCCTTTTCCAAAAAAAAAAAATGCAAATAATTTTATGTGCTTCTGTTTTCATCCTTATTGAAATTATCTCCTCAAATACAATCAGTGGTGCAAAAGAGCTATGGAGCTTACTACAATATTTTAAAGCTGCTGCTCTGTTGATTAGGGCTAGTACATTTCCCTCAGGTAGGATATGTGAGGTTAAAGGGGCAATGTCCAATCCCCCTCACTAAAACTTAGTATGTCACAAAGATAGAAGCTTTATGAAATATTCATTTTGACTGTTGGAATTTCACTGAAATTCCATCTTAGTCCAAAGACATACTGAGACATAGTAGGGACTACTTTGTCTCTGTATATTACCTCCGCTTGACTTCTAGACACAGGGCCCTCCAAATACAGAACACCAAGAGCATGACTGCGTATATTACGACTGTTTTGGGTGGGAGGTGGATAATCTGGACAAAAGTGGACAGTACCGGACTGGAAGGTGGGTGGAGCTGAGTTGCTAAAGAACACAAAAAAGAACACAAAATGCCATTCTCCCAACAATCATCTAAATACCTGGAATTTGGAGCTTTGGATAAATCTTTTGACTCCCAGGTTTTACGTTGAATATGGTGCGCACCCCAAGTCTTCAAAGAGTTTCTTAAACACACACAACCTTATCAATGAAAATTGCACAGCAATAATAATTAAAAAAAAAAATCACAAAAAAAAAAAAAATCACACATGCTTTATTAAGTTATTTATCATGCAGGCACAGTTTTTGTTTGTGTTTTTTTTTTTTTTTTAAATAAATTCCATGTTTTTATCTTATTCTCCTTGTGTCCTTTGCTCCAGGCAAGCAGCTATGGCCTTGATTTTGGTGAGGAACACCATCAATGAAACAGCTGCATTTTCCAAGGTTTGTACATGATGTTAGAGCAGATGGCCTGCTTACATGGCAAGTTATTATTAGACAGACTATTAGTGCTAAAAGGTCACTCTGAGTTTAATATATATATGCTAGCTGTCTGTGAGGGATACTGAGAAAGAATAACTCTAGTTGACAGTGTCAAGGAAATGTATACTATACGGAAATATGAATAATGTAGTTAACACCCACTACCGATTGGTCCTTTTTATGACTTTAAATTGTCACAAATAGATTCAAAATCAGAGATAAGTAGCATTGCTTACAAAAATCCTGTTCGGTTTGATCATAACATTGATGATATGTATACGTACTGCAATGGAAGATAGCACATAATGAGGATAAAATGTCTCCCATTTACATGGAGTTATGAATGCTTTTCTAATAAATGTTCTGTGCTGTATATTTTCTGCGTTACATTTTCTAATTTCTCGGGCCATCATTTAAATGAAGCATGGAGGCATTAAACACCTGGGGTGAATATTCCAGTGCAGGAATGAGAAAGAAAATGTGCTGTTAGATGCAAAGGCTGCGCTCAAAGTCATATTCCAAACTTCACAATTGGACAGTCCCTCCTGGGTTTTTCAAAAATATAAAATCTGCATGAGGAAAAAAATAAGTACTGGTACTCTGCCAATTCAGCTGAAAAAATATCCCATAATGCTCAGCTAACTAAAGAACAAGAGGTACCTTCTTCACAATCAGAACTCCTTAAAGTAAAGTAACAAAAACATATGTGAATAAGACTTTAATACAGAGGTAGGTTTACATATATTGCATCACTATATTTTGCCAAATGGGGTCAATCACAATGGCCAGCCCACCGTGGGCAGCGCATGCACGGTGCACTGTCTCGGTGCTCTCTAAATGATCCAAGTGCCATTAGCATCACACATGTCTAATGATGTGCTCGCGCTACGCTTTCTGGGACACCAGTTTACAAACTTGGCAGAAGACTCTAAAGAGAGACGATTCGGAGCACTGCCTTTAGTAGACATACATTAATGCTTGTGAAGAGACTGCCATTTTACTAAAACCATTGTTTTTTTTCACAGGCATGTTACCTAGAAAGCAGGCACATGAAATGTAACTTTATTCCATTTGGTTTGCTATTCAATTACTTGCTGCTACATGAAATTCTGTTGTATGACTCAACAGGTTTAAAATATGTCACTATTAATATCACCATATGGTGTTAAAACATATATGAAATGGGGTATGACCTTCATGTGAGCTCTTAGACAGCATATAGTAATATTACTGAAACATATGCATGCCTTTACAAGTAAGCCCATCTGACTTTTAATAACAATTGTAGGCTGAGAGGATGGGAGTAATTTAGTCCAGTGACCTCAGCCTATCTTAGGCATTCTAATGCAGAAGTTAATTTCACCTTAACCAAGCCATAGGTGAAAGGCCAGACAGTAGGGGCCTTGAGAGTGCCAGTTGATTGTCAAAATGGGTTGACAAAAAGCAGTGAGATGGTTCCCACATGCTTTTTCCACTATAACCACTACAATGGTCACTGGGTTATATACATAGAGTACCATCTTTAACTGTAGCTCTTTCTAATTACAAAAGGAAAATGACTGGAATCAGGTTTCATGTTCCCAATCCACAGCTCAAATTCATAATTTTACTTGATATGCCATCTACATTCACCAAGACAGCACAATGAATAATACTCGTGAATAGAATAGGCCAGTCAGTAGAGTTTCTCATGGTGGAGTGCAAAGTTTGGTAATAATGTTTTCCAGTCAATGCTAATGCGGGTAAAAAGTAAGGTATCAATACTTTAAAGGATCATTATAGGGTCAGGAACACAAACATGTATTCCTGACCCTATAGTGTTAAAACCACCATCTAGCCCCCCTGGGCCCCTCATGCCTCCATAAATATAGCAAAATCTTACTCTGCATGCTGTTAGACTCAGAAAAACAAACAGTCTGCTGACATCATCAGAAGTGGTAGCCTGATCCAATCACAATGCTTCCCCATAGGATTGGCTGAGACTGACAAAGAGGCAGATCAGGGGCAGAGCCAGCATGATTCAAACACAGCCCTGGCCAATCGGCATCTCCTCATAGAGATGAATTGAATCAATGAATCTCTATGAGGAAAGTTCAGTGTCTGCATGCAGAGGGAGGAGATACTGAATGTTTGAATGCATTTTAGGCAGCCATGACCCAGGAAGGATCTCTAACAGCCATCTGAGGAGTGACCAGTGAAGTTATCACTAGGCTGTAATGTAAACACTGCATTTTCTCTGAAAAGACAATGTTTACAGCAAAAAGCCTGAAGGGAATGATTCTACTCACCAGAACAAATTCAATAAGCTGTAGTTGTTCTGGTGACTATAGTGTCTCTTTAAATTGAAGCCACCATAAAAGTTGAATAAAACCATTATTCACTAACTGCAAATTTTCCTTTATTTTCACCAACACTGGCTATCATTAGCAGCTTCCAATGCGCGCACACACATGAGCATTAATAATGGACTTTTTTCACTAACTGTACATCAGCAGATGACGAGAATTTAAAATTGTACAGGACTACATCGGTTATTGATCACTTGCTACTGTCCGACCATTGAAGGTTCATCTATGGAGGAGATGGGGGGTGGGGGGGAAGATGCACTTTTCAACTTCATTTGATCCACTTTGTCATAAAGTCACTTTAGTTTTAAAGTATAAAAGATCTCCTGTATTTCATAATTGGTAATAAAAAAATGTTAATATTTGAATACTCCCAAAAAATGATTTATATTTCTCCCAATTCGCAGTTTGAAAGCTTGCAAAAGACTCAAGACAGGGATGTAGTTCTTTACTCGGCAGAATGATGGGGCCTTCGTTTTGCTGACTTACTAGGCTCCAAGCTCAATAATGAGCAGCCAAACTCCTCATCTACTCATTTTGCCAGTTCTAGCAGGTTTTGGACTGTTCAAATATTACCACTCAGGAATTACAAAATAATCTTTCACACTTAAAGAATAAAGAGACTTTATCGCAAAGTGTCAATGAAGTGTACCCTTAGAAGTGATACTGATGATCTATTGTAGAATCTTGTGCAAGTTTTACATAGACTCAGTTTCACCATTTAACACTGCCAGTAGATAAACTAATTTTTTTTTGTCTATTTTAGCATTTAGGGAAAGTGTTTATTTCTGGTTTTAGTTGCTTTTTCTATATTAATTTCATATTTTTAGATTGATACTCTTTGTTTTGGTCTTTTTTCTTTTTTGAACTTATGTGTTACATCTCACAAATAGTTTGAATTTCTAATTCAGAATAATCGGTATTAGGTCAACAATTCATGTCTTTCTGGATATTTATAAATGGTATGCAATGCAGAGAGCTCATAGTTTAAATGGTTAATGACCAAGTACAGTAAAGTCATCATAACAATCTGTTCTACTACTCTGAATCTTTTAAAGTCAGCAGAGCCCCATAAATCTGCTGATGCTAAAAAGTAAAGAATTTCATGCTGACAAAGGGTATTTAAGGGCCATATAGTTCTGGAATTTCATTGGACTTTAAAGTGTTAAAATCAATAGTTCTCTCAATTTATATCAGTGCACTCAATTCCGAGAACCTGCTGTGTATTACTGATCATCAAAAATAAGTTTTAAAAAAAATATGGCAAAAAACAAACATCATGTCTCTGTGCACATGTAGCTCTCAAAGTTGGACTAGCCATGAAATGGTAAGAGTCAGCTGCATATGCAGATACACACATTTACTATCAAATCCAAAGACAATTTTCAGTTTTACTTTTGTGACCAAAATGTGTGAATTTCTGTTGTCCATTTCAAAGTGTATAGTAACCTGTAAACTGTCAAGGAATTTGAAACACATCACTAAAGTATATATATATTTTTTAAAAAATCTTTATTTTATTGAGGCATTTGAGTGATACACAGCAGAAAATAGCAGTAGGAGCTCACATGAACCATAGCTGCGATCAAGTAAAATAAGCTCCAGAGAAGAATAGCCTCTTTTATCCCCCCAAATATGCAATAACGATGCATGTGTGATACACGAACAGAAAAGAACATAGGGTGATCATATGCACTATATAAGAGAAGACAGGCATGGCATCATACATGGTAAAGATCAGTTTTGTGCTAAAGGCAAAAACATAGTGAATATGTATGCATGTATACCTGGTGATTAGTTTGGAGCTACCCCGTACAGTAAAAACACAAACCCATTTTCCTGACACTATGTAATCCAGGGTCCCTCTCCCTCGCTGGTGACCTCTCCTCACCTGCTGACATCAGCTCCCGGGTGGAGCGGAATGCGCAGCAAGTGCCACGCGCGCATTCTAACAGTCTATAGGAAAGCATTTCTCAATGCTTTCCTATGGACGTTCTGCACGCTGGATGCGAATTTCGCATCTAGCATCGCAGAAGCGCCTCTAGCGGCTGTCAAGAAGACAGCCACTAGAGTTTTCATTAACACTGCAATGTAAACATAGCAGTTTCTCTTTAACTTCTATGTTTACATGTGAAGGGTTAAAACCTGAGGGACCTGGCACCCAGACCACTTCATTGAGCTGAAGTGGTCTGGGTGACTATAGTGTCCCTTTAAGGCTTGTCAGATGATTATACTATTGGTGATAGTAGGATTAGGATACAACTTTAGAGACAGACTTATGATGTTGAGTATGAAGAAGGTCAAAACAGGTACATAACAAAAACATGAAAGGTAAAAGAAACCACCAGTTGCTTTTTAACTGTGCTCACTAAGTGTGAAGGCAATATATCATGCATGCTGAGCTAGAATGCCAGACAGGGCAGGGGCAGCTAGATAGTAGCTTATTCGACCAATACCCCTAGCACACAAACAAAGTCCAGGCAGGTATAGGAGGCGATAAAAGCCTTTCTGAGTTCTGCAGATCGCCACAGCACTCCAACTCCCATAATTCCAAACCTCTCCCTTTACAATGCGGCAAAGTCCCAGGTCTCCTTCTCAGGACATGTTTCCTGGCAGGAACTTTTTGTGCAGACCCAATTCTGTGCTTCTGCCTGTGCAGCATGCTTCGCGGCCATGGCGCCCTGTGCCATCTTAGATAGGCCACAGAGGAGCATGTTATGCAGGATTGACCCAGGAGCTGCAGACAGGTGAGTAATTGGTTTCTGGAGGGGGAACGGGATAACCCCCGCCGGTCCAGTACGGGGCTCTAAGGATCCACAAAGAGGAAAGCTTGGGCCGCCCCGGGCAGAGAGATTGGCCATTTCTCCAGCCGAGACAGCACCAGGCCATGATTTGCCGGAGGCCACAGCTGTCGGGAAGCCCCCAAAACCACTCCAAGATTGCCCTAGGAGTATCAGACGCGGGTACCAGTGTGGGTAAGTCCAATAAGAAGGGGTTTCCCTTCTCTATTTAGCTTTTAGAGCAGGAACAAGCAGGAGCCCAAGCATTCTGTGACCATCCAGCATGGCGTCCAGGCCCCGCCCCATCACAAAAGTATTTTGATGACAGCTGGTCTTTTTAGGACTTAGTCTGCCACTTCAATCTTTGTTTTGTACTACATGCTACTGATCAAGAGACAGAACCATACCCATGAGCAGTAATTATCGTCTATCAAGGCACAAATCCTGCCATGGGATGAATAATGAATAATCTGTGCCAGGCTTGAATTTGAGCACTTTCTGATGACTTGATAAAGGGAAGAGGGAAGTGTGATACGGACGTTGCATGAGATTTGCAAGAACGTTGCAAAGACCCCAAAGAATTCACTGTATTGATTTTTAAATGAAAGCACTTATGATCTAAGCACATAAAGCTCTTTCATATAATAGCAGAACATGAAAATGTTATTTTCCCACATATTACTTGCAGGACAGTTGGACAAACTTTCAGTAATGTTGCTCTACCACTCTCAGACATTTTTCTTTGTCCGCTAGTCAGGTCTGGGTATACAGAGTGTATTGAAATGTGTTGAACAGATGCTTTGGAATGAATTTAAAATGTATAAATCTAGCCCCAACTACTTAATAGGCACATTATGAGATTCAGAGGGTCAAGTCATATTTCACAATGTGGATCATATTTTTATTATAGGTATATATACACAAACAGGTTTTTTGTGCAATGACTGTATTTAGTTGTTTGTTTTATGATTAGTGTGGTGCTGCTGAATCAACAAAAAAAACAAAACAAAGACATTAAGTATTCCATAAAAAAACAGTGACCAAATATGAGCATAAAAAAATGTGTCTAGTGGTAGTGCACATACTTCAAAACTATTTTGTCAAGTGTCAGTTTGATAGATTGCATGGGGCAATATGTCATGTGGACTAGATACAAAAGGGTTAATTTGTGCCTTACTCAGGTACACACCTAAAACGTGAGGTGAATTGGTGCAAACGCCAATTCAGACTGAGTGTGCACACACTCTGATACACGCTCTCACCTTTAGTAGTTTTCACTCACCCCCAAACTTTCCTTCCCTCTGTAATCCCTCTTCCAATATTCCACACTCTTACAGGTATGAACTAAGTGTGAGCAACTTGAGTCTGTTTCACTAAAATGTTAAATTCACTCAGCTCACACCTTCAAAAGAGTCAAACTGCAAACATAACCGACTTGTTTTTTTTAATTTTTTTAATTTTATTCATTTCAATCCCTGTGGTCTAAAAAACGTAAAATGCCTTGAATTCACTCTAATGAGTAACTCTGTCAATGTGAGAGTGTAAGTGTGTATGTGTGAGGCATATAAGTGCAAAGAAACTGATTTTTAAATTCACAGTTAAATCACTCATAGGGACACTGCAGGCACCAAAACATCTTAATCTAAATTAAGTTGTTTTGGTACAAGGATGCCCCTGGAGGCACTCTTATTATTAAGCGGTTAAACGGTCTCGAAAGGCTTAACCTCTAAGTTGCCTACAGTGCTGGCCTCCACTCTTCCTCTGGTCGCTTCCGGGTTCTGAATTTTGAGATTCAGGAAGCGCAGAGTGCTTCCGGGCAGGGTTGAGTACGGTCAGTTTATGCTATCAGCCAATCAGTGACTTCCCATTCACTAAACTGGCTTGGAAAAGGTAAGTTTTTTGCAAGCCAGTTTACTGAATGGGGAGTCATTGAGAGTGAAAACCAGCAATGGAGGTAACTTAGTAATTAGGCACAGCCTATTGCATTATGGAGTTGTCAAAGCACAGCCCCTTTAAGAGACCTGGCTGTGTTTGAACTCACAGCTTCAGCATCCCAGTCAGGTTCTCTACCATGCTGTCCACCAAGGGGTGGTACATTTGCGACCAGGCATATTTTTACACTTTTGTGGTGTTTGTGTTTGGCTGTAATTTTCCGCTCTCTCATTTACTGTTCCCATACAAATTATATATTGCTTTTTTCAGGACAAAAGGGGCTTTCTTTACATACCATTATTTATATAATCTCATGTATTTTAATTTAAAAAAAATAAAAATATATGATGAAAAATTGAAAAAAATACATGTTTTTTGACTTTTACTTGAAAAATCTTTTACTCATCTACAAAAGCGAATGAAAAAAACTGCTAAATAGATTCAAAATTTTTGTCCTGAGTTTAAAAATACCTAGTGTTTACGTGCTTTTTTGCTTTTTTTTTGCATGTTATAGGGCTATAGGTACAAGTAGGATATTGCGGTTTCAAAACATACATTTTAAAAATTTATCAATAGTGACATTGTAACACTATTATCTGTCATAAATCTCTGAATAACACCCTACATGTACATATTTTTTTTAAAGTAGACAACCCAGGGTATTCAATATGGGGTATGTCCAGTCTTTTTTAGTAGCCACTTAGTCGAAAACACTGGCCAAAGTAAGCATTCATATTTGTTTGTGTGTGAAAAAAGTAAAAAAAAACTAAATTGAACGCTAATTTTGGCCAGTGTTTGTGACTCAGTGGTTACTAAAAAAGACTGGACATACCCCATTTGCAATACCTTGGGTTGTCTTCTTTTGCAAATGGTATGCCATCATGGGGGTAATTCTCATTCCTGGGCTACCATACGCTCTCAAAGGCAACGTAACCAACCTGGCCATTTTCAATGTAAAAATATTTGACCCATATATTTGACCTTGTAACTTTCAAAAATGCTATAAAACCTGTACATGGGGGGTACTGTTTTACTCGGGAGACATCGCTGAACACAAATATTAGTGTTTAAAAACTGGAAAACGTATCACAACAATTATATCATCAGTAAAAGTGCTGTTTGTGTGTGAAAAATGCAAAAAAAGTCACTTTCACTGACAATATCATTGCTGTGATATGTTTTACTGTTTTGAATCACTAATATTTGTGTTCAGCGAAGTCTCCCGAGTAAAACAGTACCCCCCATGTACAGGTTTTAGGGTGTCGTAGAACGTTACAGGGTAAAATACAGTGTTAGCAAATTAAATTCTCTGGAATTTCGGCCTGGGTTGGCAGGCAGGTCCCTTAAATTGCAATCAATAAAATTACTGAATTATGTAAAAATATTACATAAATACGCACGTAGAATTTAAATATATATGCATATTTATATATTTGAAGTCTACGTGTATATTTATATAATTATTTATGTAATTTTGTATATAGACATATGTATATTTCGTATTATTTTTATTTATTTATTTATATATACATAGATATATATACAAATTCATTTTAAGTGTATTTTGATATAAATATATATATATTAATTTTAAAATACAGTTAGAATAAAATTTCATATAGATATATAATTTTTTTTTAATTTTTATTTAAAAATTTTTTTTATTTAATTTAAATTACTTATTATTTATATTTTATAATAATATATAACTATATATATAATATATATACACGTGTGTAATTTAATTATAAGTGTATTTTTATATTAATATAAGTACATATTAATATAAAAATACACTTAGTATGACATTATATATATGATATATAGACATATATTATATGGATATAATATATGTCTATATATCATATATATATATATATATATATATATATATACACATATATAATGTTTTTTATTTTAAATTAACATTAACTTTATTTTTTTTAATGATTTTACACATGCAGGGAGACTGCCTGTCAGTACAGGCAGTCCCCCTGCAGGTAGACACTAGGACACCTATTGTGACCATGTGATCGCTGTGTTGAGCGATCACATGGCCACAGGGTTCCTAATCCAGTGTGGGGAGACTGTCTGAGCTGCAGGCAGTCTCCCCACACCGGGAGCAATGCTGATCGCCGCCGGGGTAACGACGGCGATCAGGTAAGTAACTAAGACCGTTAGGACGGTTCAGGACCGTCATCGGTCGGCAATGGGAAAATGCCGATGACGGTCCTGAACCGTCCTCGGTCCTTAAGGGGTTTTATCAGTACTGATCCACCTGTAGCCCTTTTCCAATTAGGGTCAGCTGCATCTAATTTGCAAGCTGTAAAAGCCAGCCCTGCCTGAAACCTAGGATCTGGTCATTTTGCCTGTTTGGTGTTTCCTGCCGGATCACTGCTTTGCTACTGACTGATTTCCTGGACTCTGACCTCTGCCTGATTTACCGACTTCGTTACTCTGCTGCCAGCCCTGACTTCTGCTTCTCTTCTGACCCTGCCTTTGGACTTACCCTTATCTGTACTGTGTTTTGGGATTTTGCCTCCTACTTGTGCCATCTCCTGCAACTGGGCTTCAACTCCTGGTAAACTGTTACATAAGTCCCCTGACTGTTACAGGTGTGCACCCTAAAGCACAAACAGAAACACTGCATGTATATGTATGTGTGTGTGTGTGTGTGTGTGTATATATATATATGGTGTGTGAGGGGTGTGTGTGTGTGTGTGAGGGGTGTGTGTGTGTATTTGTTTGGAGTGATTGTGTGTTGGGCTGGAGGGGATAGATTAGGAAATCACCATTCTCCCTTCTTACCGTTTGCCTGGGAGGGGGATCCTTGCTGCCATCCCTGGTGGTCCTAGTGGTGAGTGAACTCTAGCCTGCAGGCTAGAGCTCCCCGTGTCCTCTCCTGCCTTCCTCCCTGCCATGGTGCACACAGCAGGGCCAGCCTCAATCCATGCGCAGGCCGCGGGGATTAGGGTGTGCCCAGGCACACCCGGCACTCACGTCTATGGGTTTAACCCTTGAGGTAAGTGTCTCCAGGGGTCTCCTGGCACCAAAACAATGTAACTTATTTTAAGTTGTTCTGGTGCCTGGAGTGTCCTTTTAACGATTAAAACGGACGGTTAGATTAGTTATTGCTTGCTACACATATTAATGTACTTAAAAAAGCATAAACATTGTGTGTCAGTGAGATGCTTTGCTAGGGCCCAATTAATATTATAGACATATGTGCCAAAACAAAGACCACTAAATATAAATTCTCAATTGTAGCTAAAGTAATAACAAGTAAAATAGACATCATCTTTGTATGTTGTCTCAGTTTTATGGAATTAGGGGGAGTCTAATCAGGTTTTTGGGAAAGCTGCAAAATGCACTCAACATTTAATTTGCCACGAGCCAAAAATAAACCCCTAACACATTTTCATGTGAAATGGTCAAATTTATCCTGGACAACGTTCAAAAGCTTCAAGGGCAAAAGCAAAGCCTTTTTTCTCAGGAGACATTGTACAATCAAAACTCTGGCAGTGTGCAATGTTTGCTCACACAATACTGGAACCACATTGGGTCTGTGTTCAGACATCTCTAAAGGAGGCAGTTATTTTTACTAACATGAGAATTCAAAGTGAATTTCATATTTAAAGTTAACCTGTTATGAAAAAAATAACTTACCTGAAATTGATTACATATACATTGAATACACTAGTACATACATTTCTGATTGATTTGCCATGGATCCCAGGGGGAATGTGCACAAGTGTTGTAGCAGCCTTTTCCCCACACTTTGTATTAATTTTGGTGTAACTTCACACATCTTCGCCTTACTGAACCCAAAATGTTAATCTTCATGCGTACAGGGTCTACACATAACTAATTTACATTCTGTGACATAATACGTGTTGGCAGCCCTATTCAGTGTCAGAACAGTCAGCAGTGTAGTCCACCATGGGACTTACTTTAAGGGTAAATGTCATCAAATATGGACCTTCGGTTGTTTTTGTGATACTTCCGTAAGCCACTGGCATTCACAACCTACACTTACAGCTGGCAAAGGTTAATGGGAGTTGTAGTTGAATAAGCAGAGATGACTACATCATGTGATGATGAAATGTGACTACCTTTGTTCTAGAAACTCAATTATACATCAAATACAGGCAACACAGTTGAGGCACCATGAAAGGGATCAGACGTAGAACAAAACATTTGCCACTTCACTGCCTTGTATGGGGCGGAATTCCATTACAGTGCTCAAAAATATTCTTAATAACATAAACAAACTCAGCTGCTTTTGTTAGAATATAGCATGATCTGTTTTGTTTAAAACCTTTAAAAACAATCCCCTACAAATCATAGCTCTATTGTTTTTCTTTCTGAATATTGTAAACAGTATTAATGTATATAGTATAATGTACAATCATTGTACAATGTTTTATTCACCATAGAGAAACCCCCCCCACCCACTATACTTTACTACATGTTTGACTTAATTTAAAGTGAGAGTGATACAAGGTTTTCAACGATAGGTCTCAATTTGCTAAGCCACATGGGTTAAAACAAGTTAAAGTAACCCCCCCCCCCGCACCTCCTCAACTATTAAAAAAAATAATAATGAAAAGCATTAAAGCTTACCTCAATAATTATTATTTTTTTCTGCATTTACATAGTGCCAACTTATTAAACAGCGCTTTACAATATTGGGAAAGGGGTAGATTTAACACTAAATAAGACAATTACAAATTATTACAGGACCAAAATGGCTAGAGGAATTTCACTGTCCAGTCCAAGTTCACCCCTCAGCAGAATCCTTCTTGGTTGCCATCACTCCACCTGCCATGCTGCCACTGGCTGGCTGGCACCAGCATGCTATGTGTGCTGACATCAGACACCAATTTTACACAGAATTGACAAAAAAAATAAAAAATGGATTTTTCCTATAATCTGCCCTTCACAGCTCAGCAATCAATCATCGGAACTTCTCCTCCTTCGGGATCCCCGTGTCTGAAAGGGCTGCTCAGCAAAGTCCTGCAAGGCAAGTAAAGTTACTATCTCACTCAGCTTATAGTTCAGGGCTTCACTGCAGCACTGGGACATTGGACATTTAGGGTTAAACTGAGCGTTAAATTTAGGGAGTTATTAGTTTTATTTACAGATAAGAGGCACCTATGGAAAAAAACATTAAATTCACAATTTCAATCTTACTACTAGAGCTAGAGTTCGAGTAAGAATTGAGAGGTTAAATTAGTTCCTAACCCTAATTTTAACCCTCACCTTAACCTTAAACATCCCAAGTCCCAGTGCTGGAGTAAACCCCTAACTATAAGCTGAACATGACAGTAACTTTACTTACCTTGCAGGACCTCACCGAGCAGCATTTTCAGATACTGGCTCCAAGGGAGCAGAAGTGCTGGTGATTGCTGAGAGGAGAAGAGGTAAGTATGGAATACAGATAACGATAAAATATCCAAGAACTTTGCTCTGGGCTGGCTAATGACACTGGTTTAATTTCTGCATGTGCAGCGTTTCACAGACATTACATATACAAACTCCAGGTACCATGACCACTTTGAAATCACTGGAGTAACCTTTACATTTCATCTGCAGGGAGTGAAGCTTAGTTGTTCTAAGTTCTATCCCAAACCTACTTCAGTTAACTGCTTTTCAGAGCAGCGCCATCCAAACTCAGATACCCACATCCATGTTGGTATGCATACTTTCCATCACTGGGCAGTATGAAACCACTATGGTACAGGAGCAAGGTTCCAAAGTGGAGATGTGCAAGCACCAGACATCAGGACACATGTATGGCATAGGTATACAAACCATCCATTTCTGCACCTGTGATTACATTTTCTAACGTCTGAATGCATCATACATCCGAATAAAGAAAAGTAGGACTACTAAATCGCCAATATCTCTCCCCAGTCCTCTTCCCCTTTGTTATCACAATCAAGCCTCTCATGCTTGAGTATATACACCGTAAGCATAGTTCGCAAGTTCAAAGTTGGAGGAACAGTGGTTACACTACATGGACGGGACAAAAAAAGAAGGCTATCGATGGTTGCAACCATATTTATGAGAAGGCAGCTTGAGAAAAATCCTTAAGTGACTGCAAAAGACCCATAGCAACACCTAGTGGCAATAGGCACTGAGGTGGCAGTGAGCAAAGTAAGGCAAGTACTAAACCAGAAGGTTTAACTCCAAGACATACACTACTACTAACCCAAAAGCATAAGAAAAGTCGTCTCCAATATGCTCAAAATCATGTAAATAAGCCACCGATGTTTTGGGATTCTGTTCTGGGAAGCGATGAAATAAAACAGGAATTTTGGGCATAATGGATCAGCGGTATGTCTGGAGGAAGAAGAATGAACAATGATCCATAGAAGTATCAGGAAATTGTAAGAGAAAACATTGTGCCGTCTGTGAGGAGGCTTAAGTTTGGGCATCATTGGACCTTCCAACAAGACAATGATCCCAACCATACCTCAATTTCCTATGGGGAAAAATCTGATGCTGGGTGTCCTCATGCAGAGCGTGAGGATGTCCACCGTCAGTTACCGGACCAAAGGTGCGTTAGGATGTATAAAGCTCCCAAATGTCTGTCTGGGAGACAGACTTAGTGCTGCAATGTGAAAATTGTAGTTTCTCTGGAACGGTAATGTTTTACATTGCAGCACTTAGTGCAATAGGGACATTGCACCCAGACCACTTCAATGAGCTGAAGTGGTCTGGGTGCCTATAGAGTCCCTTTAAAGGAACACTCCAGGCACATGATGTACTTCTGCTTGCTTTATGTGTCAGGAGTCTGTCATATTTGTGGCAGTTTATAAAAGTGTTGATTTCAGAAGAAATCAGCACGGTCAATCAGACAGCAGGGGAGGCTTTGTCCCATTTCCATTTCTCCACAGAGCAAACAGAAGTAGCACCACTCAATGAGCTGTACTATAGTGAATTGAGAAGCATAAGAAAGCTGTAATCACACGCATGTGCACACTCTATGCTCTAGCACAAAGACCTCTCAATGAGAAGCCTCTAATTGGTGTATTCCCTGATACAGACCGAAAGTCTGTGCTGAGAATGAGGGGAGAGGTGGCAAAGGATGCAGACAGCATGTACAGCTATTTTTTTTCATGTACCGCACCAAAAATGCATAAAAATACACGCATCTTTTTATTGAGGGTCTAGATACTAAATTGTAAAAAGAAAATGGAAAAAGGAAAAATGGAGTGTTCACTTAAACAGTAAGGCATTTGATTTGTAAACCGAGCACATTTAATGTGTAAGAAATTATATACTTTAGAAGAGAGTTTCTGCAATGCAAGGCAAATGTATTTGATCCCTCCCACGCACCACCAACCAATTTGTTTGATCAGCACTTCTGCAAACTGCCACTTTAAACGTCTTACTTTCTCTATATCTATAATTATTTTGAATTGCAATTGATCTGTTTATTCAAGCATTATCTTTGCAAGTTTTAATTATTTCCAAACTTAAATAAAAATATACTGGATATCAGCGAAACAACACAAATAAACGCATAATGTCTTATAAACTCATTTGTTTTTCATTTTTAAAACAGGCATCACAAAATAGAACTCAAGCATAATTTCACACATGATAAAAAAAAATCTCAGATTTAAAACTTACTACTGTCTTTCCCTGAAAATAAGACCAGGTCTTATATTAATTTTCCCCCTGAAAAACGCATTAGGGCTTATTTTCGGGGGATGTCTTATTTCGAGGAAATATGGTAGCAAGCATGTGCTAGTAAGCAGGTCTACGTTCAAGGGAATTCCAGAACATAGAACAGTTCACAAGAATCCCCAAACATAGATGCTTACTCACGTATGGAATCCCGCAAATCTATGTTAGGGGAAACTTCCCTGAACTTAGATGAGTTTACTCACATATGGAGTACAGCAAATCTATGTTAGGGGAAACTTCCCTGAACTTAGATGAGTTTACTCACGTATGGAGTACAGCAAATCTATGTTCGGGGAAAATTCCCCGAACATAGATTAGTGAACAAGTGACTAACAACTAGGGCTTATTTTCGGAATAGGGCTTATATTACGAGCATTCCCATGTTTTATTTTCGGAGAACCAGGGCATTGCAGGACAGATCCCACACTACAATTAGTGCAAAGGTCTTCTTACCTTTAAAGAATCAAAGCAGGCAATGACTCGGCCATTTTCCACATGGCAACTCCGCGACGGGTGGGCAAACTTGCATTCAGCATCAGACCTTGAACAAGTTCCTCTCTGGAATTCTCGACACACTTCCAATGTCAGCCATTTTGTATCGCGCACCAGGGAAACATTAACAGCCATGTTGTAGACCGTATTCCAAAGGGGAAACACCTTTTTTGTGGTTCTTTCTTATCTTGTATATTACAATCTTCTGTTTTTAAAACAAGGGATTGGGTAAAGAGGAATTCAAGTTTAAATGAATAAAATAACTCTCAAAAGCTTTGGTAAATTAAAAAAAAAAATGTCAGCACTTTTTTGTGTGTTTGTTATTTTTTTTTTTTTTTTTTTATAAAGTCAAATCGTATTTGTTGAAACAAGAGGAAACATAAAAATCCAATCTTAAAATAGACGTTTTATCCGATAAATTGGAAATAAAAATAAATCTAAGTAGAGGCCAGCTCTTAAAAAGTGCAAATGTCAAAGTTCAAATCTATTAGCTTTTTTTTTTTGTTGTGCTTTCAACTTCAATAGATCCAATTCTCTTTTTGAAAGCGCATCAGAATCAGTTCTTCAAATTTCCTGTGTTTCTTTTCTTGTTAATTTTTGTGTCTTTTTTTTTTCTTTTCTTTACTTTAACAAATAAAACGTTGCAATTTAGCAGAGGCGTGATAACTTACAGAAAAGGTGGTTGTTTTTTTTCCTAAGCGTTAAGGGAAAATAACGGCAAAAATGTAAGAATCAAGAGCTGATATGAAAAATGCTTAACTGATATGCAGTCGCAAACACAGCTTGCAAGCAACAGCAAACTTAAAAAAGCAAATGAGAAAAAAAGGAGGAAAATAGCTAAAAACCATGGGGACAGGCAGCACTACAGAGAAATCCAAGCAGCGTGAGCTTCAGAAAAGGCACGTTTCAGCAACCTAAAAGGAACAAAAACAGGAGATAATATTTAGAATCAGAAACAGCAATACCCTTCTACTTTGCTTCACAAAAATAAAGAACATTGACTCTTTTAGAAAAGGGAAACCTGTAGTTCCTGACTGCATGTCGGAGTGTAGTCGGCCATTGTAGCTTTAAAAAAAAAAAATGAAAATGAAAAAACACGTTCCCACCATGCGCATGTTAAAAGTAAGCAGCCAATTACATTTACTGTAGCATTAGAGAACTGGGCTGTTGCCCAGTAGCAAAGATCAGCTCACAGTTTGAGAAACAATCTTTTTTTTTTCTCTTTGTGTCCACTGCACAGAAAAGAAAGAAATATCTATCTGTGTGAAATAACACTTCTGATGCATTCTGAAATTTATATTTATTATACTTATTATATTTATCTTAAGAAGAGTTGCACAATGAACGCACAAATGTACAGCACGCAGCCATAAAAGACTCACAGGGCAGGGATTCTAGCCAGTGCAGTGGGAGTGCTTGACTGCTCGTTTGGTGGCTGTGTGCCACCGGCTGGATGAACAGGAAAGCGTACTGCACCAAGTAATGCTAAAGAGATATTAACCCACATTCACGCAGCCTGCAGCTTTGCCTAACAGCAGAAGGTACAAATGCAACAACACATTTGTGTGGTACATCACTAGCACAACTAAATCTTTTGCAAAGTCTAAGGTTGTTCCGCTAGCCCTAACATCTCAGAGAAGAGACCCAGCTGGCCCAGAAAGCTTGCACTCTAACATGCTAAAGCTTGTAAATAGCAAATCTTTACCTCTACTTTGCCATCTCACAGAGGTTAAGCCTTTATGTTTCTACTAAACACATTTTATATAGAATAAGTAAAGCAATATATAAATGCTACTATATAAAATGCTTTGTAACTAAGACGACGCAAGATGATAGATAGTAAAGAGGAAGGCAAAAAATATATATAAATGAGAGTTTGCAGATAACCTTTGGTTCTCCAGATGCTGTGAATTAAATAGTTTCAGCCAGGCAACATTTGGATTGAAAATAAAGGATGCATATGGCTATATACATAACCCAGACGATGGAAGGGTGTTTTCTGGGCAAAAGAGGATGGGCATGTGCTGGATGTTAGCAAGGTCTTACACTAGAGGTCGCCCTAATCTAAATGTGGGCAGGACTGACTAAAACTTTGGGTGTTAGTTATGTAGCAAGGACTGCATTTTATTGTGTATAAAACAATTTCCAAACAAAAGAAAAAGAAATTCAAACCTCATTTTTTTTCTTTTTCAAATTATTCATATATTTTAAAACATAGCAGTGATCTACAGTATATGATTACTTTATTTTAGAAAATTTATTTAGGTTAAGCTTACAGGGCTTAGCGAGCGGCTTTAAATCGCTTATTCTTGTACTGCTCTCACATTCCAAGCCAAAGAAGAAATTTTGCAAGTTATTCCAAATAAAAGCAGAAGCTGCTGTGCCATAGTTACACATTAATCATCACGGCTCCTGACTGCCGTACAGCTATGGGGCACCCCTAGCACTACCGCAAATTCTCATTTCAACTCACAAGACATCAGCTAGCCTACCAATCAATTCTGGTTTATATCAAACAGGTTGGCAAAGCCCTGCAATGAGGAATCATGAGGAATCATGCTCTCCTGGCACAGACCAAAAGAATGCGACCAAAAAAATAAATACATTTCTGATTGAACCATGAAATGTTTAAAAAAAACTTCCAGAGACTGGGCAGAGGTCTGCGTGCTTCTTGGATGACAAGATTACAAAGTCATTCCATTAAAAAAAAAAAAAAAATAGATGCCTTAATCTGTTGTCATTATCTTGCAATCAGAGAATAGGATTTTAGGTTTGTAGTAATATTCTTTTTCTGTTTATGTACTGTCATCCTCTAACTAAAGTATACACTCAGGATTTTTGCTGGTAATTTGAAGTGAATTTTAAATTTAACTATTTTGGCTTTAAATTTGAAATTCACTTTGAATTCCCCAACAATTTTAAGTTTAGCGAATAACCCTGAAAGTTTTATTATGTATAATATTGTACAAGTCAAATTAGAACAAATGCATAGATTCAGATGGAAAATGGTTACAGGGCAGTTAAATGGACACTATGGCATTAGGAATACAAATCTATATCCCCAACGCTCGAGCTGAATGGCCGCTTGAGGAAGGAGCTCCCAGGCTAACGGCTAAATAAAGCGTATTACAAAGCGGCTAACCAACACAAAATCCCCCCAAGCAGGCGGATTCCCATAATGTCACAAAGGGGAGCAAGGAAAAACACGCCTTCTTTACGGCGAAACCGGCAAGCCACAAACCATCAGTGCAATCATCACAAGATGGCGACGGCAGTGGAGACGATAGAGAATTATCCTAGACACAATCCCCACAACACACAATGCAAATTCAAGGGGAACTATTTCAGAAATGACATGGCGCTAAAGATCCAAGCAACAGTACAAGCGGCAATAGCAGACCTCAAAAAGGACATAGGCAATTGCACAGCACACATGGAAGGCAAGATGGCGGAATACGCCGAAGCCCATAACAGCCTCGCAGAAAAGCTAGAAGAAATAGAGGCAAAACTTGAAAAAAAAGAAATTAAAAACATGGACCTAGAAGATCGGTTCAGGCGCCAAAACTTACAAATGAGAGGGATTCCTGAAGAGGTGCAGGCAGCAGAACTCATGGCGTACCTCACGGGACTATTTCAATCCCTGGCCCCCGATATTCCATCCAGCATGATGCTCATGGACAGGGTGCACCGAGTGGCAAAACCACAACACCTACCCACCTCTACACCGCGGGATGTGCTAACTGAAATGCACTACTTCCATGTCAAAGATACTCTCCTGCGTTCCAAAAGACCTCAACACGAACTACCAGAGCAGTATAGGCCTATTCAGATTTTCACAGATCTCTCGGCTGAAACGCTGCAACGCAGGAGAACTTTTAAAGAAGTCACATCTGAGCTGCGAAATAGGAAGATTCCTTACCGTTGGGGATTCCAGATTAAATTGCTGATACTACGAGAAGGCAAGACATATGAAGCCACAGATGTAGAGGCCGGCATCCACCTGCTTCGTTCCTGGGGCATCAACACAGCCACAACGGAAAACAGCAAACGTACACCTCTCCACCCGTAATTGCAGGCAGTTGGACACTCCAAAACATCCAAAAACTCATCCAATAATTAAAGGAGACAGAGAGGCAATGGACATTACACACCCGGATCCATTCGGACCTACCCCAATTAAAAGGCACCTCGGACACTAATAAACTCTACCACGTTTATTGGACTATGTCAATCTACACTCCGGGGAAGCAGATCAGGAGTGGGTAATATGCCTTTTGATACCGCCTTATCTAACCAATACCTAGGCTTACACAGATATCCTAAGGGGAATGAACCCAGAGGTGTGGGATCAAGGGGGAGCATACCACCATAAAAATTCCATTAACAGAACCAGGAGACATATACGCTACATCTCCCAAACAGGGCCTACGCCCCTACTATACCCGGGCACTACTGCTCCACTAATATGGACGCGACACCACTTCCACCCTCCTCCACCTCCGATTCATAACTAACAGGTGAACCCATGTAACATTCCACCAATCCACATGCAGATGCAAACTTAGTGTACCACAACAGCAACACCTTATCTATGAGACAAGGATAGCAGACTATTCTATCCCAAAATTCAATATGCAAGGTGATTTCCACTATTAAGCTTTATACTATTTCAAAGGTAGAAAGGGTCAGAGCAGTGGGCATGGGTCAGCGGCTGTCCGAGTGGCCACCAGGCTGGACCCGGTAACCTGAACCCCCCAGTCAGGGCGAGCTAGTGGGAGTAACTAGCGGGTTAACCTGTGCCCTCAAAAACGCTTAGGGCACAATTCTCAGGTTACAGTTATTGTTATGCTTATGTTTTTGTATATATAATGAATGTTCTTCTTTTTCTATGGTCACACTCATATCCTCTCGTATCTCGCAATACACATACATCAGTAAGGGTTGGGTACAAAGTCCACACATTAAACACAACTGCCTCAACGGCATAACATTCAACGAAACAACAAGTCCCACTACCCAGTACAAAAACAGATCGAAAGACAGTACCCAGGATACTAAGAGACAAAACAGCACACCGTCCAATCTCCTACATTCAGTCTAAAGTTGCACTCCCATGACATCCAGGGACTGAATATCCCCTATAAACGCCACACCCTAGAAAGGGAACTTAAAAAGGCACAGGCCGATATTATATATTTACAGGAGACACACTTTAGGACGGACGCACATCCCCACCTAAACTCAAGCTCCTATCCACACCAACTGCATGCCACCACATCAAAGAAACCTAGAGGGGTTTCAATACTTCTCAGTAAAGACCTCACAGTGACCTCACACGACCAAATAATAGACCCAGGGGGAAGGTACATCATATGGCAATGCACCATCAATGACTAGTGAACGTATATTCCCTGAACACCAACCAGAGGAACTTCCTTCACGGGGTCCTCACCAAAACTGAAAAAGTAAGAAAGGGTATCCTGGTGGTGTGTGGAGACATCAACCATGTTTTAGATCCGGTAGTAGACTCAACCAGGCCCACTTCGTCACCACAATATAGAACTCTTAAAAAGCACAGCAAAGCCCTCAGGAATCTGTTGCCCTCTTTTGGGTTACAAGATGTATGGAGAGCCCTACACCCGTCAGAAAGAGCATACACACACCACTCCAAAGTACATAACACATACTCCAGAATAGACTGGTGTTTCATGCACGAATCCACTACGTCCAAAATACTAGACTGTGACATTACGCCCGTAGATTGGTCAGACCATGCACCACTGACATTAGCACTGTCGAACTCATACGAATATAAACACAGAGGCCCATGGCGCCTCAATGAAAACCTAATCCAAGACACGCAATACTACGCATCTCTAGAAAAAGAACTACAACACTACTTCCACACTAACACTTCACCCGATCAGGACCCGCACATGCTATGGCTAGCACACAAAGCCGTTATAAGAGGTACACTTATAAGCAGGGCTTCATACCTGAAGAAACAACCCGAAAAAGAAGCGACACAATACAAACAGCAATTGCACAAAATACACAAAGAAACCAAACGCACCCTTCCATAGAACATAAAAAACAAATAAATACACTCGAGGAGAAACTTAATGAGATCCGACACCATAAGTTTGGACTAATGCTAAACAGACCAAAGACACGCACCTACGTACAGGGAAATAGAGCTGGCAAACTCTTAGCACAACGCCTACGAGAAAAACAGCAACAAATGCGAATAGCCCATATCATAAACAAAGAGGGCGGAAAAAATGGACATACCATCAGAAATATGTAGAGAATTTGCCCACTATTACAGTCAACTACACAACCTCACAGAAGATCCAAACACACCAAACCCCACAGAGATAGGCATACAATCCTATCTAAATAACATTCCACTGCCAACTCTATCCGATTCCCAAAAACAACTCCTCGCAGCCCCCCATCACGGACAGCGAAATAACAGAATGCATAGACTCCCTACCCAAAGAGAAAGCCCCAGGCCCGATGGATAAACAAACGAATATTACACAAAATTTAAATACCTCCTAGCTCCTCACCTTACCACGGCATTTAACCATGCCGACACACGGGAAGCTTCCCCTCGGAGTTTCTAGCAGCTAGAGTAATTACCCTACCAAAACCGGGTAAACCACCAACGCATTGCCAAAACTTCTGCCCAATATCATTACTAAATTCAGACACCAAGCTATATGCAAAAGTGTTAGCTAACAGACTTAAAACCATCCTCCCTTCCCTTACATCACACAATCAGGTAGGCTTTGTACACGGGAGACAAGGATCGGAAAACACTCGAAAGGTGGTAGACATTATACAGACGATACACATGGACTGGACACAAGAAGTAATAATCTCCCTAGACGCGGAAAAAGCCTTAGACAGACTGAATTGGCGATTTCTGGAGGCTGTCCTCACAAAATTTGAGTTCCCCAATACATACCTATCGGCCATTAAAGCCCTGTACAGTCTCCCAAATGCAGCGGTAGCGACCTCAGGATTCCAATCAGAGCCATTTGCCATCACTAATGGCACCAGGCAAGGATGCCCCCTATCACCCCTCCTCTATGTAATGGCCCTTGAACCGCTAGCAGAAGCCATTAGACATAACCCCAACATCCATGGAATAACAATAGGGGAACAAGAATATAAAATTAGCCTATTCGCGGACGACGTCCTGTTAACACTATCCCAACCGTCAATATCACTCCCTAAATTACAAAAAGAACTACAACACTAGAGCGCACAGTCCTACTACAAGCTCAACACCACAAAAACTCAAGCAATGGGAATAGGCATACAGGGCGACAGCATGGACAGACTCAAATCGGCATTCAACTATGACTGGAGAGAAGATCACCTTACCTTTCTGGGAATTAAACTGACAAAAACATATAACTCTCTTCACAATTAACTACCAAAAACTATACACAGAAATAGAGAACATATTAAAGTCATGGGAGGGCAAATACTTTTCTTGGGTAGGCCGATGTGCGGCTATCAAAATGATGATACTACTTATTCCGCACACTACAAATAAACGTCCCCTCTAAATACCTCAAGACCCTTCAGTTAACACTTCCAAGATTTGGGTGGCAAAATTAGAAAAATAGGGTACCATGGAGACTCCTATCAAGAGCACTAAGAGAGGGTGGACTGGGTTTCCCCAATGTAAGAGCTACACAAATGGCCAACGTGCTGGGATGTCACTCGAATGCCCAGACCCCCCAATGGGTAGCCCTAGAATCCAGCAGACTGGGAGGGAGACTCCTAACACACCTCCTATGGGCCCCAAAAGAAATGAGACCCCGCACCCCCAGATGCTGCCGACCACCAGACTAATGCTTTCCGTGTGGGACAAAAATAGACATAGGGTTAGCTCGGTACACAAGTGGTCCCCAGCGACCCCTCTAAGAACACTGCACATACTAAACTCCTTGTTCAACTACAAAATCTGGGCAGAGCACGGCATAACCCATTTAAACCAACTGTTTCACCAAGGCTCCCTTAAAAGCTTTAAAGAACTGCAGACTCAATTCAAAGTACCATTCAAGGCCCAATTCTCGTACATGCAACTACAACATACCATCCAAACAGATGGCAAACACACAAAGACAAATGGGGAGGAGGCACGCATGACACAATTCGAAAACAAATGCATAAAAATGAGACAACAGAAAAAAACCCTCTCATTCTGCTACAATACCCTATTAGGGGAACCACAAACACAACTTTGGGGATTTCAGAAAGAATGGCACAAAGATTTAGGGAGGGCTTTATCACCCCAAGAATGGAACACGGCATTCACAGCCCACAAAGGCGCAACGAGATGTGGTTCACATCTGGAAACCTCTAGAAAACTATTATATAGGTGGTACCTCACACCCGACAAACTTGCCAAAATGTATAACACAATAGACAACAAATGTTGGAGATGGCAGGGATCACCGGGAGACACAGTACACATATGGTGGACTTGCCCAAAGATACACCCACTCTGGGAATCAGTGGGAGACATAATTAAATGTAGCACAGGGACACGGATGCCAATATCGGTTCCTACTCCACATTACGCCAACGAAACCTACTTGAAAACGAGTGTATCTAATTATTATAGCAGCGACAACTCTCATAGCCAGAAACTGGAGATCGACCTTGATCCCTGCCAAACAAGAGATACTAAACCTAATATCCACAAATGTAGCATATGAGAGGTTTGCAGGATCACAAGGTTATACAAGCCGCACAAATGCATTGACGTACACCATGTGGCAAAATTACATAGAAAAATCTCACACACAGGACACGACACAAAACCAGGACCCGACTTAGAGTACGGGTTCACCAGGGTAAAATATGTTGAGAATGTTGCCTGTGTAACACACCAGTTGAGACCACTAGAGACCCAGTAACGAGGCGCCAGATATTGTTACACTATAGACTCGACTGAGAAGCCCTGGCAGAGTCTTAACCAAAAGAGAGTCCAGCTACAACAAAATCTATACCATAGGTTGTAAATATGTTTATGTATTCATGTCTTTGTACGTACACCACCCCTTGCCTACCTTCTTTGGATATGTTGCATAACCTCGTTCACAAAACCAACCAAAGCAATAAAACCCCACATACAAACAAGTGTAACGCTAATGCTGTATAAATTACAGGAAAGTTTGTTACGTATAACAATATGCAATATTATTCCCACCCCTTTCTTATTCTGTATCCCTCACAATGTTTATCTTTCTGCAAAATATGAAAATAAAAACTGTCAATTATATATATATAAAAATTAATTATTTTATTCACCTACTATCCAGTGCAAGTCTCCTTCGGTGCTCTAGCACACTGCACCCAACTTGACATTATCATGGAGGGTATCCGGGATGTCAGTCCAATTCAATGCTCCTAGTTCAGGAACATCAGGGACCATACGAGCATGATACGGTCAATAGATTCAGGTTCCAAGGGGCTGCATGCAATGTTATCCTAAGTGGACATGATAGATGAATGGGGGGGTCACTTAAACTATTAGGAACCCCTAGTACATGCACACATCAATTAGGTTGTGGCATTGTAGTTATTATATATAACAAATGAGCCTGGGAAGACCCTAGCCCCCAATTTTTTTTTATGTATTATTTATAATAAAAATTAAGATTGAATGCTACTATTTAATCCCATAATGTACACTGAAAACCCCTGATTCTTTAAATGGTTATGGACCGAAAAACAGAGAGGAGTCACACGCACTGTACATCACCTTTTCAGTATGATATTAATAGCATGGGCTAGGCAGAGGCCTTGTCCTCTCTTCCTGTGTATGTAGGCTGTGGCAAGGCGGTTGTGGCATAAAACAATGACAGAGGCTGCCAATACCCCAAGTAATACCCATTTTCCAACAAAAACAGTGGGATTTGAATGACCATTACTCTGTCCCCACAAAGTACACTGAAAACATTTAATAGAAGGAAGTGGGTATTCTGTATTCTGCTTGTTAAAGTTATATTTGGAAATACCCAAATACCTCCTTTTAAAAATCTCACCCTTAAGGAACAGTCCCTAGTTTGAGCACAAATCCCCCTGTCCCTCATTTCTAGTGAGCTCTATATTGTTGGCATGTTTGAGTGTGTATGGGAGCTGCACAACAATAATACTCACAGGAATGTCCTCAAACTACAATAAATGAGTTTAAAAATCAGTCTGTGTAAATAAGATACTCTGATCAGTAGTGGTTATGGTGCTTGGAGTGTTCCTCTAATTTTTAGGCACTAATGCCAGGGGAACGAGGCATTACTTGGGCATTTACCCACTCTCCAGAGGCTACAAATTGAAGGACATGTGGATGCCCACTGGCTTACCAGTATTTGATAAATAGAATTTAATAAAATATTTCTGTATTATTGAAAGTTGGTTTATTTCATTTATAAAATTGGTGACTCAGGTGCAATCTGGTTTCCATATACAAATACATTAAAGGGACACTATAGTCACCTAAACAACTTCAGCTGAATGAAGCAGTTTTAGTGTATAGATCATGCCTCTCAGGTTTTACTGCTCAATTCACAGCCATTTAGGAGTTAAATCATTTTGTTTCTGTTTATGCATCCCTTGACATACCTCTCCTGGCTATGATTGACACAGCCTGTGCGAAAAAAAATCTGGTTTAACTTTCAATCGGGTGTAATTTACCATAAATAATTATATCTCTTTCTCTGTAAATTGAACTTTATTCACATACAGGAGGCTATTGCAGGGTCTAGCAAGCTATTAACATAGCAGGGGATAAGAAAATCTAAGTTACCGGTAAACAGAACTTGCAGTAAAGGAAGGATAAACTGTAGATGACTCTTTACAGGAAGTGTTTAGGAAGGCTGTGCAAGTCACATGCAGGGAGATGTGACTTGGGTTCACAAACAAAGTGATTTAACTCCTAAATGGCAAAGCATTGAGTAGTGAGGCTGCAGGGGCATGTTCTATACACCAAAACTGCTTCATTAAGCTAGAGTTGTTTTTGGTGACTATAGTGTCCCTCTAAAGAACCATACAGAGGGGGGCGTGGCCGGCTGACCTACCAAACAGACGTGTATGGGTGGAGCTCCGGCTTCAAAAGCTGACAAAGTACCTGTTAGCCATGAATTTAATCTAAACTTCAAGCCACAGCAGAGACCTTTTGACCCTCCACAGAGAGATGGAGCGAAAGCACAAGAAAAATGCCCGCTCGGAGGGTACAACCCTTCCGAATTCGATGGTCCCTTGAGAGACCACAGACGCAGGCCAAAAACAACATGGCGCCTGAGAGGCCGCTTACCTCAAGTGACTATGAATCTTCACAAGATGGAGATGAGGCCTGGAAGTCGCAGACAGCTAGCGGGGTGTACCGGAAGACTAAGCTAGGAGTGATAGAAGCACACAGAATGTAAATAGGACAGAGAATATAGGGGGTAACCCTTAGAAATAAATGAGGAACAAGAGAGAAATACTCTGTCCAGTGGCCAGTAG
This sequence comes from Pelobates cultripes, assembly GCA_933207985.1. NCBI lineage: Eukaryota > Metazoa > Chordata > Amphibia > Anura > Pelobatidae > Pelobates > Pelobates cultripes. The sequence continues at coordinate 57,874,743 of OW240920.1, read as the reverse complement.
TAGAGTTAAAAAATTACTTTTAATATTTTAGTAAAAAAGGCTAGGATAGTAGCCAGCTCATAATGAGTAACAAAAAAATCCAACCAAAAAAGGAAAGGGTAAAGAGAGAAATATATACGGAAAATAAGCTAGTTATTACTCAAAGATAAGTACTTGGACAGGCAGTTAAACAACTGCAATATATCTTTCCTCAAACATGTGAGGTAGCAAATATTCTGTATAAAGTGTACAATGTAGCAATATCCCTAACCGATACTTGACTGAGAGCCTCAGATATCAAAGTAGTTAGTGGTCAGGTGTCTGAGTAGGGAGATCGCTAAGTGTGTAACTAGAAGACTAACTCCGACTCGGACACATCTCCCGCCACCAAGGGAGACTATAAAAAGCACTTCCTGGATCTGAGAGAGGTGGAATGCAAGCAGAATTTGGTGGGCTTCAGCAGAGGCTCAGAGGCGTAAAAACTAGAGAGGGGGACCAGGAGAAGCGACCAAGCGACTGACACCCACTCCCTGGTGGAATCCCTCACGCTGCAAGTACAGCATCTTTCCTGTACAGTGGTTTCATTAGAAGTGAGGCACCGCCGGAAGAACATTAGAGTTTGTGGAGCACCAGAGTCTGTAGGATCAGAGCTCTTGATATAATATGTCCTTAAGGTTATTAGGGCGATGGAAGTGAAAGGGGGCAGTGAATTGTCACCTATTATGTCAGCCCTCAGGATCAGGAAGGTACCAACCACCCCGGCAAACGCAACCAGAGACATTATAGAAATTACCAGGGACAGTGCCTTGAAAACATCTATCATGGCCCGCGCCAGGAAGCTCCCCAGCATTACCATAGACAGCTGCAGAATCATGATCTTCAACGACTTACCCTTCTCAGTCCTTATGGACAGACGCAAGTTCTTGCCCATGACCAGGGTCCTGAGGGAAAGAGGCATCAAATACCGATGGATGAAGAACCATACAGAAATGTTTTAGGGGAACTCTTCATTGTGCAGATGCTGCAAATTTAAAACAGCAGATACAGTATGTATAGATTTTACAGAATTTAAAAGGCATGTCTTGACAAAGTGTAGTGCTTCTTCTTTTTTTTTTTTAGGGATCTAGGTTTGCATTTATTATTGATAAGAATGATTCCAGAGAACAGAGTAAAAAAGAAAGCTTTAACTTTTTAATCCAAACTAAATAAATGAATAAACTGAATTTGTTTACTTAAATACATAGCTGTGAAATATAGCTTTTTCGAATATGAAATGCCAATATTTTATCTTCCATTTAGTGTACCGGCCCAGGGGCCGATCTCGAGAAGAGCTAATGAAAGTCACTGTACAGCTCACATTACGTTGCTGAATAGTGTTTGGAATACAAAGCTGTTGACAAATGCCTCTGTAAAGGTCGAAGCGTTGCACATCCAGCTTTCAATAAATCTGCCTCTTTAAAGAAACCTTGAGTGCCTGGACCTACTTTCTACTAAGATGTGTGGCAAGACTACGCATGTGTCCAGTCAAATGCTTCTGATAGGAAAACATGAATTCACTGCTTTTCCACGAGCTGCATTTGGACAAAAGACCAAGTTTCACTCTGTTGTTGCAGAGGAAGCGTCTCTAGAATTGTGTTTAACCCTGCACTGTAAGCATTGCAATTTCTACAACGCTGCCCCATTTTACATTGCTGGGGCAAAAAACTACAGGGCAAGTTTCTTTTCAACATGATGACTCAACAAGAGCTTTCAAGTATTTTGTTACAAATGATGGCTTTCTCAAAAAATCTACGAATATTTGCATGGAGCTGAGGGCAGCACAGCATCCTCTGTGGATGTAACTAAGCGAGAGATAGGCTTTTTGCATCTTTCAATAACTATCAAACAAACTAGCTGGGTTCGAGGAACACTCCATAGAAAAGAAAAAAATCACCTATTTTATGCCCATTTAAAAAAAAACAAAAAACAAAAAAAAACAGGCAATCAATTCCCATATATTTTAGGGGTATGAAAAAGCTAGCTTGTAAGAGGGGGAAAGAGCCGAGAGACACCTCTGACTCCCAATAGTCTACACCAGCAGACTAGACTCTGGTGAAGGCAACCTCCTGTACCCAATAGGTAGGAAACTGGAGGGAGACTAAAAAGTGTATGTGTCAGTGTATTTCTGTTTGTCTTTAGCTGCGTGTGTGTCAGTGTGTTTATTTGTGTGTCTGCATTTGAATGTGTGTCAGTGTTTGTATCTGTGTATCTAAATATGTGTCAGTGTGTTTATCTATGTCTGCATATCTGCATGTCTGTCAGTGCGTGTATCTGTGTGTCTGTCTCTAAGCTAGAGTGTCTGTGTATCTACATGTGTGTCAGTGTGTCTGTCTCTATGCCAGAGTTTCTGTGTATGTGCATTTGTATCAGTGTGGATATTGGTGTGTCTGTCTCTATGCCAGAGTTTATATCTGTGTGTCTGTCTCTATGCCAAAGTTTATATCTGTGTAACTGCATGTGCGTCAGTGTGTCTATATGTGTGTGGCAGTGTTGGTATATATGTGCATACATTCAAACACCAACACTACACACAAACACACCCCTATAATCAAATGTCAACACTACATTAAAAACACCCACCTACATTCGCACACACATACTCCATACAAAAACATGCTTACATTCAAACACACAAAGACTGCTCAGTTCTATATACAATCCTGCAAGGCTGGGTTAGATCCCAAATGGTTGAAACCCAGCAGGCAAAGCATTGTAAGAGCTGTACGACAGATGGAGGTTTATTTTTTGGCCACCTTTGAGATGGGGGGCCCAAAAAATTCTTGTACCAGGGCCCTCTCTAGGTTAGTTGTGCCACTGCTTTAGTGAATAACTGTGCAACATATATATTAAAGCGGCTGTACCTGATCAACAAGCCTCTAAAAAGATGTGATAGGCAATATATTGTTTATGCATCTATAGTAACTTTTAGTTCTTAGTTACAATGATTTCTATAGGTTGTAAGTTATTCAGTGTCTGAGGCATCATTTTCCAAAATTGTGACACATTAAACAATATATGTAGAGAAAGACAAATTAGGTCATATGACTGTTCACCTGTCTGATATACTGTCAGAAATATCTGATGTATATTCATGTGGCTGTTTTAATTTACCGTGATCTATTTTGAAAGGTTATTCCTTCATTAGGATAATTTAGCTTAAATTACTATCTCTAACACATGATGAAAAAGGCCTTAGGGCTTCGTCGGAGAGCTTCTATAAGGGTGGTGACTAGCTGGCTTGCAGAACATTTTCAGAGCATGACAATGCTGCTCCCAGGATTAATACCTTAGTTAAATGCTCCCACTATATCTACTGTATGTCCCACTTACAGAGAAAATCCTCTGAGGGCCTTTACACTCCATAAGCTCATGCTTCTTAAATTGAGGGAAAGTCTCTTAGCAAATAGCTTTATTAAGTGATCTTATTGCACAACTACACACTATCCCTTCACAAAAAGCTCACATCTTAATTAACTTAATTCAAAATTAAGACTATTGATGAAAAGCAATGAACAGCCTGATATGAAGATTAATTCACATTATCAGTGGTGTCTTATGAACTATCCCTCTTTCTTCCCTAATAAAAGAAACAAGCCAATGAAAAAAAAATATATATATATATATATATATATATATATATAAAGACAATTCAGTAGATATGCCCCCAATGAAAACATGCATGCATTTAATTATGCATTTTTTTACTTAATCTAAAAACGGCTTAAAAAAAGCTTCAGATGTCATCTGGATAGCTTTGTAAGAAGTGGAAGACTTTCAAAGGCTGCAATCACAGTCTTTCCTGTGCAGCTCAATGAGTCTTTGCAAGACAGGTGCTCTGTGCAATTGCATGCTTCTTGAGCTTAGCTCCACTGAGCTAACCAAACCAGGAAGTAACAGAGCCAACAGTAATAAGGTTAGTTTATGAAATTGCTATTTTCCATTGAAATCTCCACTTTTTGTAAAATGAAAATGAGAGGGATCATTCTTCACACTTAAGCAAGCTAAAGTGCTTTAGGTGTTTGGAGTGTCACTTTAAGTTGTATGGGGGTAGGACTGTGGGCTTTGTTTCCATAGCACACATCATTCTTTTTCACATCAGCAGATGTTGCCTTTCTGGCATTCCAAAACAGAACTCCCTTTACATTCCATCTCCTCTCCCTTCACAAGCAGTAAAGAAAAGACCGTGTGGATATACGAGACACATACTACTCGAACACCTCTGATTTTGGGCTCTGTGTGATGACAACAAAGTGTGTTTGCAAAATTTACTCCAAAATAACAAAGATGCAAATATTCTAAAACTATGCTGTTTTGGGATAAATATTGAAACATCACAGCAACTCACTACACCTCACTGCCATTTCAGATACAGTAATCCTGTGCTCCTGTCCTAGCTGTGCATCACTGTTTTGAGGATATGCTCAGTAGTCTCTACAGTTTTTGTGATGATATTAGAGCAACACGAATAAAGCTGCTAACATGACCACTGGAGAAAGCCTCATACACTGCCTGTCGTGACCTAAGCAACACCTCTGACCGAGGTTTATCAATGCCTGTTGTGGAGTATGGAATGTATTATTTAATGTACAATATACATTGTATGGTATGGGCTAATGGAAACAGACAGTCGTGACCTAAGAAACACCTCTAACCAAGTTTTATCACTACCTTTCCTGACCTAAGGGACACCACAGATTGAAGTTTATTACTACCTCTCCTAACCCAAGGAACACATCTCACAGCTTGTCCTAACCTAAGGAACACCACGGACCATGGTTTATCACTTTCTGTCCTGACCAAGGAACACCACTGAAGTTCATCACTACCTCTCCTATCCCAAGGAACACATCTCACTGCCTGTCCTAAACCAAGGAACACATTTGACCATGCTTTATCATTGCCTGTCCTGACCTAAGGAACACCACTGACCGAAGTTTATCACTACCTCTCCTAACCCAAGGAACACATCTCACAGCCTGTCCTAGCCCAAGGAACACCTTTGACCATGCTTTATCGCTGCTTGTCCTGACCTGAGGAACAACACTGACTGAGGTTTATCACTGCCTCTCCTAACCCAAGGAACACACCTCACAGCTGGTCCTAACCTAAGGAGCACCACGGACCATGGTTTATCACTGCCTGTCCTGACCTAAGGAACAACACTGACCGAGGTTTATCACTGCCTCTCCTAAAACAAGGAACACATCTCACTGCCTGTCCTAAACCAAGGAACACATTTGACCATGGTTTATCACTATCTGTCCTGACTCAGGGAACACCTCTGAACAAGGTTTATCACTACCTGTTTTTGAACTAAGGAACACCACTGACCATGGTTTATGACTGCCTGTCCTTACCCGAGGAACACCTCTGACCAAGGCTTATTACTGCATGTACTGACTAAAGGGATACCTCTGACCAAGGTTTATGACTGCCTGTGCTAACCTGCATGTAAGAACAACCAATCAGCTGCTTTTCTGTCGGCTTTAGAGCTATTAAACAGCCCTTTTTGCTGCTATTTAGGATTCTGCTCTACAACCATCTCTGAGCTTTCTGACTCACTTGCAAACAAATCACATGGTAGTGTTTATGCAATGGTGACACCCTATCTGCTTCTGAATTCCAGAGACTACACCTACAGGGCTGACAGATCACTGTATGAATGAATATGGGGCTTGGTTCTGTGCTAAACCCAAATTCTTAAAAACATTCTTTACTAAATCCAGATAATATTTTCAAGAGGCCTATAACAGGGACCAGTATTTAAAGTAACCAATAGTACTCGCATAGTTACACAAATATCCAATATCCATATGCCAGTAACCCTCCAACATTCAGATGTAAAAGAAACATCAACTAACTATATATGCACAGTATAGTACATGCGGGACATAACACTAACATTAAATGAAAACATATACAGGTTTATTTGTGTTTTTAATGGGTGTAAAATGTAACTTTTTCCAATGTTAAAATTTAAATAAAATCTATATAAAATTGCTTTCCACAAAATGTAATATTACAAGAAAAAAATACATTAGAAGGGACTTTAAACTTGGGGAAAAGGGACATTTACAAAAACAGAAACAGAAGACAAGCATGTGCCTGGACCTTAAGAAATAAAGGTGAAGGTATATTGCTGTGAAAACATCTGCATTATAAGATCTTTCTTATTTATTAGATGAAAGAAAACTTCAGACAACAACAAACATTACACTGCTTAGTAAATATCCCCATCCTCTTCTGTTATAACATGAATTTGATAAACAGCTCAAGATGAAAATACTGAAGTGGGGTTGGGCAGTCTTTGTACACACTTCTAAATGTAGGTAAGGGGTTATTGTTCTTAAGTAATCCTTAATATTTTCTTTGTAAATTTGAGATGCACGAGATAAGCTTCTAGTGCTTGAGCCTGCAAGATCCATGTTTCACCAGTCCATGCTTGTGAAAATGAATGAAGCTTTTGCTACAAGTTAGCACAAGCTATAGTAGGTGCGGTGTCTTCTTTATACAAATGAAAGCAAAGAAATGTTTATGAACAGATCCCACGGCTTATGTAGTGGGTCACTTTGAAGTCTCAATCAACAAATTCAGAAGGCTGTCTGGCTGTTTAGGAGTGTACACAACAGGAGCTAACACTGCTATACTTGTCAATGGGTGCCAGATATGAATCATAGATGTACATACACCACAACTACTGTCACCAAAGTAGTGTGGGGAACCTAGATACTTAACACAGTTAAGGATTGGCTTCTCACAGGGTTCCCACTCCTGAGACACAAAACATATTGAGATACAGCCAAACTCTAAGCAGTGGTTCCCAACCCAGTCCTCAAGTGCCCCCTAACAGTCCAGGATTTAAGGATTGTCAAATTGTGTGTTAGACACAACAGGGTAATCCCTAAATCCTGGACTGGTATGGGGTACCTGAGGACTGGGTTGGGAACCCTTGCCCAAAGCATGGGTCTTCAAACTCTGCCCCCCCCCCAGATGATGCTGAACTACAACTCCCATGATTCTTTGAATTACATAGCGAGCCAGAGAATCATGGGAGTTGTAGTTCAGCAACATCTGGGGGGCCGGAGTTTGAGGACCCATGCTCTAGAGGAACAAAAAAGGCATAGCGATGTTTAGTTTATTTAGCCCAAACTGTGTGCTAACATTGCAGTTACAAAGCATTAGGTAGAGGTCTTCTTAACCGGATTTTCAGACCACTGAAATTTTCGGATTTTCAGTCCATTTACATAAATCCTGGTAAATGTAATGTTTCAGACATAAGTAGCAATTAATGTGTGAGTTTATAATAAATATTATTAAAAAAAAATGTTTTAAAAAAAGCCTAAAATGTGAACATTACATATAAACAGATTTGCAAGGTTTGTTGAGCAAGGTAACATTTTTACTTTCAAGTGACTGGTCCATAGGTAATATAAACTCAAGTGTGATGGAGCGTCAAGAATGTACATTGTTCTGTGGAAAAAAATATCCCTTTGAAGAACAGATATCGCAGAGCTATCAAGAACTGGCCCAAAGCAGGTACAAGGGTGAAGCAAGCTATTCTGGCAGAAATACAAAACAAAGTCCACTAAAAGCACAGAAAAACAAAAATGCAGGAGGAAAATGGTGCAACTTGAGAACGGTAACATTAGATCTGACACGATTACAGTGAGAACATTGTGCCACCAACCCTGAAACTAGAAAACAGAATAATCTGGTACATCCATTGATTGATATAATGTATTGAAGCATAGTTTACCATTTTCCATTACATAAACCTGATTGATGCAATGTCAGCGATAGAGGAATGGAAAATGTTAGTACAGTTAATAAAAATGAACATTAGATGCAATCATGACGCGTGTTTCAGCTTCCGTCGGTGCATTAGGATTATTGTATGCTCCAGGACAGAGATTTGAAAACAGAACATTCAATAGCTATGCACTAAACCAAGAATTGTTGAAAATTCACAAAGGCTTTTCAAAAGTTGGGTCAAAATAGACAAGCTGAAAAACATAGCAATGGTGGAAAATTTTCAGGTTGGCTATTTTGGCCTCGACACAAACCTTGTTAGTGATTTGCATGACTATGAGCAGTGATGGAACAAACGTAGAGAGTGCCCTAGTGCAAGAGGTTTTTTGGGATCCCCCATCACAAGGGTGGCCGAAAAATTTTTACTAAAAGGACATGAATAATGCTGATTGTCAACAATAATCTGAGAATAATTATGAACATCAACAATGGTATACCATAAAGGAATTGTAACCATCTTTATACATATTCCCTGTGCTTTAGGTTAATAAAGGTGATTTTATATATCATAGGTTATTCTTGTTTGCAAAACAATTTGCATCTGATGACTGGTAGAATACGCAGATCACAGACTTCAGACTGTTAATGACTATATTCCCTAGACATTCTCTGTCAGTCCTGCACCGAAGCCATGAAGCAATCTTCAAGTCATAGTTTGTTTTCAGGGTATTATTTCCTTTAGTCCTTTCTCAGGCAAATTAAATACATGCTCAGCTGTATTAAGAATGGGTGATTTATTTAGTAAGTCAAGCAGATTTCACTATATTGATGTAAAAACGTACTGGTTCACTGTTCTACATTGGTGCTACTTACTGTAAGCTATAACATGATTATCTTCCATAAAATGTTGATGTTTTTCAATGGATATGATCAAACAAGATGTTTCTATACATTTTAGTTTTCATTAGAGATGATAGACCCTTCACAGAACTTACTGCTGTACTTTCGGGCATGTGACATTGGCTCCTGGCAGCTGAAGTCTCAGGAGTAGAAGAGGAATGACATTATGATGGCGGCGTTCGCGATGGACAGGTCAGTTAATAAAAATTACATTTTGTCTGCTCCCCCACCTCGACTCCCAAATTATGCAAAGTCTCCAGATGGTGACAAGTGATCCTGTTCTAGTGGCAATCACAAATGCCTAGCCATGACATCACTTTCACAAATAAATGAATGTATCAGATCATGAAAAACTTTATTTCTTTTATTTTTCCATCACTTCCAGCAAAGGATAATCTCCATCACTTACGTCCATAAAACCCACATTCCACAGACAGAATTTTTTTGGGACATCCACTACAGTGGTCCTTTGTTTTCTACCAGATCATATCCTATTGCTAAGCTCAGCATAGTGTTTCTTCTTAATCATGTACCACATAGATATGAAATTACTTGTAGGCATTTTGGTGGCTCTTTCTGGTTATGAACAAATGCCATGATACATACCAGTCAAAGACACAGGTGAAGAGACATACGCCCAATCACTTTTGATTCATTAGTTGCCAGTTTATAAATGTAAATATTCTCAAACTAAAGAGTACAGTACAATACTTCAAGCTTGTTAATCTTGTTAAAAGCAATGTGTTTCCATACAGATCTATAACAAAAACAATGTCAATGTCCAAATACTTTGAAGCTGTGTATGTATTTATCTGAAGTGATAATCTGGGTTGCGCACGTATTATATGTTATGTTAACTGGTTTCTACTAGGCAGGCTTGGCAAAAATACATGCCATCTAAGCCCAGGGATATCACAACTGGAAACTGGTTAATATGACCTGTACACTGATTATTTCATCCCAACATTTTTCAAGACAGGTGAAGGATGAGAGCCCCTACATTCCTAGTTTGATGTAATAAGCAGATTTGCAGTTGTTTTGCTCAAGACGGCTGCAGATTACAATTACAGGTAACTGAACTGTCCTTTAGAGGGAAAGAAGGAGAGAGAGAGACAGAAGGCTGTATGATCCTGGAGCTCTTCATTACCTCCTACCATCCCTCCTGACTGTGATTTATTGCTGGCCTCTGGAAAGCTAGAAATGATCCTGACTTTGCAGATTGTCACATTTCTAATACTGCATCTTCAAGGTTGAAAAGTATTACACCAGCATCAATAGTGTTTACTGTGACAGTTTCTTTTTTAAAGGCTGGCAGTCGCACGGTTCTTTTGTGCAAACATCTCAATGTTCTCAGTTCTAGCACTAGTTATTTAAAGAGTTTATTCTCATGTGCAACAATAGCATCTGCTTGGTAAATAGCACAAAAGATTAAAGCAATACTCACACATACTACTAACGCCATCTCTGGGGTACCAACACCTCTGCCTCCCCCTCCTTCCTTTTGGTCGCTGTGGACTCCAGGAAGGCCGAGAGCATCAGCTGATACGCACCCTATCACTGGCCGCTGACGCAAACCTTCCTCTTACTGCAGTGCACAGAGGAAGGAAGCCGGGATGTAGAAGTGGTGGGCACCTGAGCCTCTACTTCAGTGTTAAACCACTGAAACATTGGTTTACTCTCAGAAAGAAAGATTCCTGCATCCAAAACAACTTAAATAAGCTGTTGGAAGTGTTTCTTAAAAATAAATAAAACATTTTTTTAAAAAGGTGGTGGGGACGAACCCTCCAGGATTTTTTAATATTATATCTACTTACCACCTATGTTTAACAAATAAAAAATAATAATTTTTGCGAGAGCTAAGGAATAAAATAAAATGTAGAAATCTGTACAGCTGTATTTAGTTAGCGCTGTCCTGGAACTGGATGTCTTCATTTGGGTGTCCGGTCAATAAGCTCTACCATTATCTGCCACTGAAGAAAGCGAGTGAAGGAATAAAGATTTACAATGTTTTATTCAATAGTACAATTTCCAAAAAAAGCCACAATTCCCCTTTAATGAAAATCTTTTGGAAGTATGGGATGTAGTGCTAATCCTTGAGCTGTATCACCTTTCGTAAAGCACTATGCTATCAAAGACCTCAGGGTTATTCACTAATGTGAGAACTGTCAGGAATTCAAATTGAATTAAAAGTGGTTTTGAAATTCAAGGCCCCAGTAGCACAACTGACTAGAAGAACTTTTCAGTTAATTTATTTTTGTCTTAAAGTGAACCTGTTATACAAATTTTCACTTAACTTAAAATCACTTCGTTCCAAGACTCCCTAGCATCGGCTAGGGAGTTTCCATAGCCATTAGAAGGTTTTATGTATGTTCTTACATAGATTTTAGAATTGTAGGTTAATTTGGAGAAGTGTTGTATGGTAATGTATTATGAAAGTAACAGATTTAGGCAGGGCTCGACAAATCCCAGGTGCCAGGTCGCCATGGCGAATAAAATTTTTGGGATTTGTCAACTTTTTATCTAAATAAGCAAATAATGGAGCCGGTCGCCCTGAGCTTCATGGAGGCGGCCGGCTAAGTGAGCGTTGCAGCCGACCGCCCTGAGCTCCTTGGAGGTGGCTGGCTGAGTGGAGCATCAAGGCGGTCGGCTGGGGCAGCGTGTGAGGGAGCAGCCCCACTAGGCCCCAGGGAACGTCCACTCAGCACTCCCAAAAGGTAGGGAGGCTGGGTGGATAAATTTTTTTTTTTTTTTTAATTACATTTATATTTGAGAAAGTGTATGTGTGTATGTCAATGTGTGTGTGTGTGCCTATGCCCATCAGTGTGTGTGTGTGCCTATGCCTCTGTCAGTGTGTGTGTGTGTGCATATGCCCCTGTAAGTGTGTGTGTGTGTGTGTGTTTGTATATGCCCCTGTCAGTGTGTGTACCTGTGCCTCTGTCAGTGTGTGTGTGTGTGTGTGTGTGTGTACCTATGCCTGTCAGTGTGTGTGTATATGCCCCTGTCAGTGTGTGTGTGTGTGCCTATGCCTCTGTCAGTGTGTGTGTGTGCCCCTGTCAGTGTGTGTGTGTGCCTGTATGTCTTTTTAGGTACCTGCGATCACGATCGGTGTTTTTACACACCCTTTTTTCCCACAATGTGCAGGTTTTGCCGTGGCTTGTCCCGCCTCCATTGCCGAGTTCATCAATCTTTTTGATCTCAGCTAAGACAATGCTTTCCCATAGGAAAGCATTGGGATGATATAGCGCATGTTCTGTGTGGGTAACATTTAGCGCGTCCATGCAGAGCACTCACACAGTGACAGCCACTAGAGGTCTTAGTAGGCAGCAATGTAAACACTGCCTTTTCTCTGAAAATGCAGCGTTTACATTGAAAAGGCTACAGGGACAGGCTATATGCACCAGAACCACTACATTAAGCTGTAGTGGTTCTGGTGACTATAGTGTCGAGCTGAGTGGATATTTAAAGGAACACTATAGCATTAGGAATATAAGCATGTATTCCTAATGCTACAGTTGGGGTAGTCTATATTCTACACTCTCGATGTTGTGTTTGACATCTACCATAATAATCTTACAGACGTAATTCTGGTAAAGTATCAGGAAAGATGTAGTCCATAACATTTGACGAGCCAAGCAAATGCCAATGTTACCTACCCCTGTGCCATAGTGTTAGCCTACCTATTAAAATTATTGCCCCCATCCCCCCAGAAGCAAGTAAAATGAAAAGTTTTACTTAACTCACTTCAAGCATGCTGGTCTTAACGCAGTCACACCACCTCCACTGGCTGAGCGCATTAATACTGATAATCTGAGCCAATACAATGCTTCCCCATAAGGAAGCATTGGAAGGCTACTGTGCGGCATATTAGAGAAACCAGTCTAGTGGCTGTCTCGGTGATAGTCACTAGATGTTGCTTTAGGCAGCAGTGTAGACTGCGTTTACAGTGCTGAGGCTGCAGGGACAGTCTATTTTCCCTGGCACCACTACATTGGCTGTAATGGTTCTGGTGTCTATGATAGTGTACCTTTAAAGCATTGATCCTGCACATTACATTAGAACCTAGAATTCAGCTTCCCTATGGTGAACTCAGAGTTCATTCACTTAAGTCAATTTACTTTGTCACATACACATGTTAGACTGTTAGTTGGGATTCTATAACTCTGCCCTTTAATGTGGCTGCATTACTGAATGGTCACTTTATTGCAAAGTGCTTGGTGCTTCAAACAGCCTCAGCACACTTTAATTTCTGAGAGAGGGCAACTTGTAAAAAAAAAAAAATCACTGCTAAAAAGAGCAAGCCAGAGCTGTCAATCAAGAAGCCAGGACCGATTAGTTCAGGGTTGCTTATATCAATATTATTATTTTTTTTTTATAATTTGGGAAGAAACTGCACATATGTGGCTCTGTTGACACTACAGCACAGCCTGGTTAACTAAACAGTGTCCTGGGCTGTATATATACACAGATTCATAGCAGATAAAAGTATCCAATGTGACGATTTTAGTTGGGGATAAACTATTTATCAGATATAATATGTCTCATCTTACGCAGAAGGGGGCTCACCCGAGACAACTTTTCAGGCGAGTATATTTTTTATTTCATTTTTTGCCAACTATTTTATAATATCTATATGATATAATAAGGCCTTTAAAAATATTGTGCCAAATTTCACGTAGATATTCCATTTCCAGAACTTTGGTGGAAACTGAATTTGTCTTATCAATGAAACAAAGTAACTCCTATTCTATGCTTTGAGATCCATTGCAATTTCAATAAAATTCCAGGTCTTTTTCAACTAGATCTACATTTATTTTTTTTAATTTAATGTATACTAATAAGCCCTTTATTACCAGTCCCTAGACTGTGTTAGCCCAGATGCAGAATTCAGAAGCAATCCACAGGTGTTTCAAATCAACAGAAAGCTGTGTTTGTGTTTTATGGTGTTTGAAAACAAAACATCATATAATCACAATGCAGCACACGCTCTCTCTGCATGCTCTCTCCTAATCAGTCGATGAACAATAACTTGGTGATGAGCCTCTCTGCAAGGGTCATGTACAACAAACAATGCAGAGAGGTCAACAACAGATCACACACACTTATCAGAAGGAGTCAATAATTGTCCTCTTTGTATTCCCACAAGTTCACCATTCCAAGGCTGTGCCCGGTCAATGACAAGAATGAGGGCAGGAGTGGGGAGTGTATATATATATATATATATATATATATATATATACACACACACACACACACAAACATATATATATATATATATATTTTTTTTTTTTTAAATCTAAATGTTTAGATTTGCCATTTATAATTTGCCAGGTATAGTGTATTTAAGTAGTGAAATATGGTAATATTTCTTGATGCTGTGCCCTATTTTACAAGCTATTTACCTGGAAAGCTTCAATTTGGTTCATTTCTAGAACACTGATAAGAGAACTATACTGATCAGAGCAAATTTAGTCAGACCCAGTACTTCCTTGCAAGTCTTCCAACTCTCAGTGTTGTTCACTAAACACAGATTTTTCTCCGTATGGAAAAAATCCAGTGTAAATGACAAAATTACGACTACAATGGCAAGTCACATATTTACTAAAGCCAAATACAGCTGGAATTCGGTCGTGTAGACCAAAGATGCACTATTCGCCAGGATACATTCGGAGTCCAGATCAAATTCAGTGCTTTCACATCTGGACCCTTACAAAAGTATAGGATTCAGAGGATTGACAAAGTGCCAATATTAAAACAGTTGTGAACCACATTTAACCAGTAGGATGCACATTTGCAAATTATTATCCACTTGCTTTTTTGCAAGCAAACACTAAATTTAAGAGCTATTTACCTACTGACAGCGTTAGCAGCCAGCCAGCAGTCAAATAGGTAAAAACCTTCAGCAATGCAAGGGTTAATTGGGACCTGTAAAATAATGGAGGGGACAAAGATGGGGGACTATAAATAATGTTGAGTAGACATATCACTGTCCATCCCCTGCCTATATCCATGGCCAGCATGTGCAAGCTACTAAATAAAAAACTAAAAAACAGGGGGACAACGTAATGCTCCTTTCCAGCATTCAGCAGGTAGGGTCTAATCATTTTCATATGGGTGGAAGCTTTATTAATACAAGGGGGGACCTAATGTCTATCCATTGGCAGCAGGTGGGGGCTCTAATAATTATATTCCAGTGATGGGGGGGGGGCGGAGTTCATGGGTTTCCCCGGCCCCCTCCGTCATAGGTGGTTGGACATGCCTTTGTTGAAAAACTGTAAAAGTCTTCATATGTTAGAAAGGGTTTGACAAAAAAAAAAAAAGGACTCTCCCTGATGCCTGGAGTCTGACCCTCCTTGGCAGTACTAATTGTGTAATTTATATTTCCAGATTAACTATGCCAGTTCCATCATGCTGTGGGGTAGGTGAAACCAGTGCTCTCAACCAACCTAGGCCTTCCAGGCTGAATGGAATTTATATTGATAATGTTGAAGGGTTAAGTCATGTTTGTGTGCCTATTGTCTGGAGACACCATAATCACTACATCAAGCTGTAGTAGTAATGTTGTTTATGTTATCCCTTTTAGCACAGCTGCCATGACATAAGTATGAATCATACAGTTTGAGAAACAATCATTTTTACTGGGTTCAAGAGGAACAATGTGATAAATCAGGAACTAGTCCTACAAATTTGAAAGCCTTGGAACCACAAATACACTTAGAACATCACAATGTGATAAAAAGTGTTGCTGGGTGCTAACCACAGGGTATTTTAGTATAGTACAAATACAAATGCATAGCTATATGTAAATAACTGGTATTACAAGGAGAATTGATAGAGACAAACAGACATTAAAGAGAGAAATGCTTGGCAAGGCTTTAGGGCCTTGCTATAAGATTGTCATTTATATGATCAATAGTTTTGTTTTTTTAAAGAAACCTACTGATAAAGATAAAACACCTTGTCTTGGCAGAGAATTGCATGTGTGTTCCTTTTCGATGTTAAAGAACCCTTAACTGTGCTGTAGGCAAGTCTCAGTGGATGAGCTTGTTCTGTGTACAATGCTTTTAACGAGCAGGTCACCATACTAAGAGCTTGCTAATGACCTGTTCACTTCACTAAAGTAGCTATCAGTAGATATCTTGGGGAAAGGGTCCTGGAGTCACTCTTCATCCTTTATCACCAGGTAGCTGTAAATGTTAGCAAACCTACTGCAATCCAGCTGCTTTTTGACAGATCAGCTTGCCTGAGTGTGATGTGAATTATTTCAGTGATAGCAGGAAGCCTGATGCTGGTCAATGGATTTAAAGGGTACACAGGAAAACATGATTCCCTTTAAATAATGATCCAATACCTTACTCCCCAGGTTATGATGAAATTACATCAGTTCAGCCAACACAGCTCTGCAAAAACTGTTATTCAGAAAAAGTACAACATTATACATCAAAAATGCTTGGCAGGTATATCAGTAATCAAGCAGTGTAGCACTCAAACTATGATGATGCCCTGCCAAGTATGAGTGTAAGGTACGTTTACATTATACGTCTTTTTTAGACATCCAAGCTCAGGAGGAAAAAGCCTAATGAAAGTCTGAGTGCAATGGCGCTTTAAGAAAAAAATAAGAGGGGAAGCATTTCTTAGCTCATTGAAGCAATGAACAGGAAGTGAAAATCAAACCACCCAGATGTGGCCTCGATGTGCGCCTCCAAATGGGTTCACGCACTACACACAATGTGAGCTGCGTTTCAGCTCAGCCTAAAATTCATGGCCTTACTTCCTTCTGCACAGTAGATTCGTCAACGAAAAGCAAACAAACTACTAACTAATATATCAAAGCAACGTTTGTTTTAGCTGCTGGAGGAATGAACAATTTAACCCTTCCCTAGATGAACCACTAGAAGCGTGACAACACAGCAAATCACACATGCAGATTACATTGTTCTTGTAGCATGTGTTACACATATCCTCTGTCCAAATGAAAAGTACACAGAAAGAGTATATAAAAAGACGTATTGTGTAAACATATCGCGGTGATTATGTACACACATAACATACATGAATACAATGAAGCTCAAATCATTATAACACCTAACAGGTAAATAATATTACAATTTCATACTGTATAAATAATGCACTTTGATGCAAACATACATTTTAGTTAGGCTGCTCTGGCCTTAACCCCTTAAGGACACATGACATGTGTGACATGTCATAATTCCCTTTTATTCCAGAAGCTTGGTCCTTAAGGGGTTAAATGTAAAATTCACTTTTAATTCTCACCTTAGTAAATGACCCTGATAGTTTTTTGAGCTTTTGTGGATGGATGTATGATCACTAACCCTGTATTTGGACTTAAATGGTTTGGAAACCCCATAGGGAGGATTTTTTCAAGCACTAAGAGAGAAATAAGACAAAATAATTGTGGTGGGGGAGGGGAGTACAGTTCTAAGAAAATGGAATAATCACCAATGCAAACCACTATTGTCCAGCTGATTTAACCACTTTTAGATATTAGCATACATGATTCTGTGTAATAAAAGTAGTACAACATATACTACATACTATTTTCAAAACTTGTGTGTAGAACAGGAGCCATATGTTACGCAGGGAAAACACCCAACTCAACACAATGCAACAAAATAATAATAGTCATAATAATAAATGTTGTGATATCTGTTTTCATAACCTTTCCCAGAATCTGCAAACAGCAATAGAAACAGAGCAGGCTTTATAATGATACAAACTGGTGTGTGAGATTAGTCATTAAACATAGGTAAAACTAAATAGGCGTTAAAAATAAAAAATGCAATATTTGCTTTATGATCTTAAAATGCCTTGCTCCATGTCGCAATGACCACCGAGAGCAATTACAAATGAGGACATGCTTAATCATTTTTTTTTTATAATTTGCGGGCCTTCCATTAGGGTATTTCTGAGTTTTTCTTTACAAAGAATTAAGATCAAGTGTGGGTTTCACCTAGAATTTACTCACCAAACTGGGAATTATGAAGTGAAGAGTACTACAAACTGTAGGCCACAGAAAATTAACCCCCCATCATTTTGCATATGTCATTGGGGTTTTTAGCTTTAAGATTGTCCAAGAATTTTAAAAATCAGCATGATAAAACATGCATTCAGGGTTAGGATTATATTATGTAGAACACGTATTTGCGCTTGTATTGAATTTATTATGAATATTTATTTTTATATAGCTTTGCTGCCAACATTATTTAGCTGTAAATAAGTTGTAGTGGCCTGTTCCAACACATGCTTATTATGCAGGTTTACACAACAATTCGAAATAGAATGGTCAATATTAGGTTGTTCAGTGGTATATGTACAGGATTCAACACCATTCGAAAACAATGGATGCGGCAAACATTTGTAAAGTAAATCATAATTTCAAGAGCAGAAGGCGAAAGGGTTTGTTCACTAAATACAGAATTGTAATGAATTGCAAAATCTACGCATAAATAGCAGATTTTAGCCTCAAATCTGCAACTTAGATTTCAATATACTACAATTCGGAGTTTACAGAATAAGCCCCTCTTTTAGCAATATGATAAAACATGATTTTGCAAACAGAGTAGTCCAATACTCGCAGCAGCCTTCCAGGAAAAGTGAATAATGCACAATAAAGACATCGAAGAATGCCCAAGATGTGCATATCCTAATCCAAAAGAGCAAATAAGTAAAATAATGGGCAGGTTTGATGAGTGAATGTGCTCTTCCAGTTTGGACTAAAATTCCTAGAATTCTCAGCCACACAATAGTGAGTAGAACAGTCCAAAAACAGCTGTGAGGCTGTATAGAGTGCAGTCTATCAAGTACTAAGCAGTTTGGTAACTGTGTGTGGGGGTGTATACAACAGAAAGAGAGGAATATATACAAATATGTATGTGTAGCAAGGAAACGTGCATGATAGGTTTCTAAAATCTGCCATGAGCTGTATGTTTCATCCATGATGTTCTGCAATATATAAATACTACTACTACTACTAATAATAATAATTATAATAATATTATATACTGCACATACTGCTAGAAGGATCACTTTAGTCTAGCAAGCAGTTCTACTAAGATATTTATGGTATATTTATTACACATAAACACATATTGTGGCAGCAATGGCCCCCGTCAGAACACACACAAACGCACACATACGGGTAAATGGCACCTCTCCGAGTTACCGTACCTCATTCTCTTCTCCGCCTGAATACTCCTCGTTAGCCAAAACA
Organism: Pelobates cultripes; assembly: GCA_933207985.1. Taxonomy (NCBI): domain Eukaryota; kingdom Metazoa; phylum Chordata; class Amphibia; order Anura; family Pelobatidae; genus Pelobates; species Pelobates cultripes. Next base: position 57,855,845 of record OW240920.1, on the reverse strand, counting down.
GCATTTTTGAATAATTTTCATGACGAGAAAACAGACCGTTCAAACACTATGGTACGATTTTTTTTAATTCCAGAAATAATCCAAAAAATTTAAAAAACAGTGAAGCGTCTGCATAAAACTTGCAACCCAAGCAGAAAAAAAAAGTGAGTGGCAGTCAGGAAATTGGTCAGTCAGAAGTGCCGCCAAAATGCAGGCTGCTTTCTAAAGAAAGGCCCTCCCTTGTAGAGGCTTGCCAATCAAGCACAGTCACGAGGCTGTTTGCACAGACTGAATAGACTTCTTATTTACACTGCTGAATCCTGCAGCATGCAACCCTCAGCACGGCTTTCCAGAATGTATCATATTACAGACGCTTTCTCTCTGCATTACCCAAGGACAGACGTTAAATACAATCTTTCCTGTAATGCATTTTTGAAAATTATCATGATCTAACACGCGCACGTTGATAGAAAGGCGTGAGCGAGACCTACATTTTTATTTATTTTTCATAAATAAGAGCAAGGAAATAGTTTATATATATGTTACTTTCAATGTGTTTCTAGATCTCGTATTATTTTTAATTCTGCTTCTAAACAAGGTTTAAATCTTTTTGTTTGTTACTTCCGGTTTTATAGATCTACTATAAAACTGTGAAGCAGTGTGCAAAATATGTTTGGTGATCGTGATTAGCCTAATTTGTTGTAATTTTATAATTAATGCAATCCAGGGTTCTATCCACTATACTATGACTTGTCAATTGACTTGAGGAAAGTTACATAAAAATATGTCTGAAGTAGAATCATACATACTGTATTATTTTTATGCTATTTACTAGCAGTAAAGCATTAAAAACAAAAAAGAAGAAACAGACTTTGACAACATTAAAAACACAACAGCAGCCTGCTTCTACAGAATTCACCATTTTAGAAGAGTTTTACTTTTTATCTGGAGTTCCCAAGTCACTACAGCTTCCACTACATCAACCATGGAACAATAGGAGCTTTCGTTAGCGTTAATGAAATAAGCCCTGAAGTGCAGGAGTAGCTCATTGGCAGATAGCATCACCTGACCACTATCGGCCAATAAGCTAAGGCATGCTGAGGTAGTAGAGGCAGGGAATGGCACCTGGCGGATCCTTAGGCAAGAAGTCAAACCTAAGTGTAAAATGGTTCGACTGCTTACAATGGGAGGGTGAAAGTGCTACACAATGCAGTGCAACAGTGCTATACAGGAGAACATCTCTGATTGCACAAAACGTGAAGTGGATGGGTTAGCAGAAGATAACCATGACTACAACAGCTCATCCTGTAGAGAAAAGCCCATCTGATCGGCAAGCAAAGAGTTAATTCATAAACTTTGATGTGTAAAGATGTGTAATAAGACGTTTTATCTGATCACTTTTTAACCTTTGAGGGGGTGGATGAATTTTCTGGCACAGAAATATATCTATCTGACATGAAATAAGAGACCAATTGGCACAAAATTCCATTTTATCCGACTCATTTTCTTTAAAGACAGATGGAGAACAGGTCTCAAAAACACTCATTCCCTCTCTTCAATGACTCAATGTTTGCTGCATCTGAAACAAATTTCTTTGATGAAAAAGGATTTCATTATTAAAATAATCTGTATCTCACTGCATCAGAGCCGTGAAGACCATAGCAGCCAAAATCCTTTAATACAAACAGATAATGAAAGTGACCTCGAGTTACAATAGCAGTCAGTGTAACGTGGCATCCATTCTTTTCCTGTATGAAGAGTTTTGATGCATATTTAAAGGAACGTACCAGCAGCTGGACAACTTGGATGCATATTAAAGCTCATAGTAAAACGCAATGTCTTGCCTAATAAGTTTAATGTGTCTGCTTAATGTTGCTCAATCCCAGAAAAAAAATGTTTAACCCTATAATCCACCACCTGGTATCTCACTTCCACAAGAAACAGAGAATCTGACCAGGGTCAACTGTCCTTACCCCTGTTCCCCCACTCCAAATCTCTAGTTTAAATGTCTGTGCTGGTTGCGCAGGTGCAATACAACTGTGACACAACAACATCTGCATTCACTGGAATAACTCAATTAATGTGTGTTGCAGAAATAAGTAGAAGAATTCCTATTCAAAGGGTTCTATCTACACAAGTATGTTGGTTATAAAAAGTGGTTATAAAAAGGTGATTGCTTGAAGCCAGCTCAAGATGGTAATTGCCAGCAGGCAAAATTTTCAAGAAAATTAAACATTCAATAAAGAAAAGACAAAAAACTCACACTATGAAGGGTCTAAAACAAACCCCAAACTGTAATTCAGCAGCGCAGCAGTTCATTGACCACCGCTAAAACTTTGGGTAGGGCCCAGTGCCCCATACCCACCGCTATCTCCTACTCTGGGCTCTATCTAATGTCCTGCAAGATAGGAAGAAAATGCACTAGTAACAATGCCTTTGATTCACTTTAAAAATGTTTGCATCAAAAGATGTCTTTGTTGTTACACAGAGTTCAAGATAGATGCTTACTCTGACATTACTAGTATAAAATATGGCAATAATTAAAGGGATTATAGTCACCAAACAACTTTGGCTTAATGAAGCAGCTCAATTTACTGCCACTTAGGAGTTAAATCACTTTTGTTTCTGTTTTTGCAGCCCTGGCCACACCTCCCCTAACTGTGACTGACACAGGATGCATGAAAACAAAATGGTTTCAATTTATATCAATTTAAATGTTACTTAAATGTTTAATCTCCTACTCTGTAAATTAAACTTTAATTACATACATGAGACTCCTGCACGGTCTAGTAAGCGATTAACAGAGCAGGAGACAAGAAATTCTGAATTAAACATAATTTGCAATAAAGGAAGTATAAACATTAGATTACTCTTTACAGGCAGGTTTTAGGAAGGCTGTGTAAGTCACATGCAAGGAGGTGTGACTAGGATACATAAACAAAGGGATTTAAGTCCAAAATGGCAGATAATTAAACCGTGAGACTATAGGGGCATGGTCTACACACCAAAACTGCTTCATTAAGCTCAAGTTGTTTTGTTGACTATAGTGTCCCTTTAATCATGTCTGTGTGAATCCTCAACAAAATACATAAAGTCAGACAGGTAGCCAGCCCCAAAGCAATCATCCTGGGAATCTAAACACATATGTGTTTTATTTATATCAGAAAAAAAAACTACAAACTTAAAGGGACTCTCCAGTGCCACCTCCCATCCCCGGTTGCTGAAGGGGTGAAAACCCCTTCAGTCACTTACCAGAGGCAGCGACATGTCCCACGTCGCTGCTTCTTCCTCCGCTTCATTACGTCATCCGGCGGGGGAGACTGATCCCGCCCGCCGGCTGGGGAGACCTAATGCGCATTAGACCTCTCCATAGGAAAGCATTGAAAATGTGGTCTGGGTGCCTGGAGTGTCCCTTTAAGAGGGTATTGTCACTTTTTTACCATTTCATAAAGATATCTTTATGAAATATTCATGTAACAGCATTGCAAATTCAATTAATCGAAAGTTATCCAAAAATGTAGGGACTAATTTGATTATAGGAAATGGTGTGGTTGACAAGTTTGACAAAAGGCACCTTGAAATTTTGGGCTATGGGATCGCCCATTGACCTCTGTGTTGTATTGTTGCGCACGTGCAAGAATACAGCAGTTATGACAGCTCCTGGTGGATGAAGCACTGGGAACTGAAGATAGAACATAATGCTAACCATGAAGTACATGTAAGTACAACTACTTATCGTTTCTCCCCTTCTCCAGTCACTGAACACAAAGCAGGAATGTCTCTCTTTACGAAATATACAAAGATCAGTGAACGTGACGGAGCCATTTTCAATTTGATTTTTATTTTCCATCAAGCAGAGCATATTATAATCATATATATTTTAAGCATCTCCTGCACAACAGTCTTATTGTCGTATTTAATTTGGGAATTTCCTTGGTTTTATTTTACTGCATTTAAGTCTTTTATTTTTATATTTCTCTTGTATTTAATTATCTTATTATATTACAGATATAACTTTCTTTTTTAGTGTAGATTATATTACACTGCAGTCTATGGTACAACCTAAAAAATATAATGTGTATTACTACAGAGACCTCAAGGAGGAATTTACCTTCCTAAAATAAATACACAAGCAATGTGCATTTGTTACATATGTTACATCACTGAGCAAATTATATTCTTAACAACAAACAGAGAAATACTTTGTTATGTAGGATCTGCAGAAGTATCTGCTTTCATTTAGAAAACCATTACCATGGGAACCTTGTTAAGTATTAGCAATACTGCCACTGTGCTACTTAACCCTTTACTATACAAGCATGCCTAATTTCACATACTGCTGTGTGGACTCCCCCAGTTCTAATTGGGTTAAGCAGAAAGATTGCCCTTCTCTTATTTTGTTTTCTGAGTGGATGTCTTCTCTCTAAACACTTACAATGTAATCTCATCTCTTACTGAAAAGAAAGCTGATATTGAAGAGTAGATCTAACAATTGTTTGTAGCAAAATTACCGAGCATGTCAAAGATACTTCTTGAAGAAGATATGCAGGAAGATGATAAGTTTATTCTCAGATCTACAGCAAAACCCCTGAGAATTTCATTTACTAGCAAAGCAAAGTATCTATTTTATTTTTTTTTGCTTCAGAAGGGAAAAAAATAATGTAGTTGTAAACCAGTAAAAAAAAACATTCTGGGGGGAGTGGCGTGGCTGACTGCCGAGCAAGATGGACGCTTAGGAAAGTGCTCCGGCATATAGGCTCCAATAACATCGAAAATTACAATTGCAGAAACACTTAAACGACCCCAACCAACTATGTCTCAACTCAAGACAAAGAAATCTACCTCGAGAGCTGAAAAGCCAAATTTTTTGGGCCAGAAGTCGTCCTCCACGTCTGAGGCCATGCGGGCTGCTCTACAAGATGGCACTGAAGATTCCGACGCCAGTAATCACACAGCAACTCCAGATGAGTCCAAACCCACTGAATGCCTCACAAGAGATTATTTTGAGAGTGCTATGGAAGTCATGTCGACAAACCTTATGAATACCTTGTGAATCAATGGCAGACCAACTCAGAAAAGAGGTCCTTGACCTACCCACCTGAACGTCTCACACTGAGTAGAAGTGTCAGGAATTAGCCTCAGCCCACAATGACATGGCAGACCACATACAGGCCATAGAGCACAAGATGGAGATTATGGAGACCCACATGGCTGATTACGAAGACAGGGCGCGCAGAAATAACTTGCGTCTGAGTGGAATCCCAGAATCCGCCCTCCCAGCAACCTCCCAGTACACGTCCGGGGCATTATGCATGCCTGTGCCCCAGGAATACCTGTAGACATGCTATTAGTCGACAGGATTCACAGAGTCGCCAAACCAAAATACTTACCAGACTCTACACCCCGCGATGTCCTGCTCCGGGCACATTATTTTCATATTAAGGAACTCATTCTCCGAGCCTGCCGCAGCAGGTACGACCCACATGAAGAATACCCCACCATATGCATAATGGCCGACCTGTCGGCAGCTACCCTAAGGCGCAGGAAAGACTTCCATAAGTTACATCGGAGCTGAGAAACCAATCAGGGAATCCGTTACAGGTGGGGCTTCCCACTCACCAAAAATGGGAAACACAATTCATCACTACCCCTGAGGAAGGCATGAAAGCAATCGCAGAATGGGGCCCACGCAGCAAGAGACCTACCGGAGCCTCCTCCATGTCTCCCCGCCAAAGCTGCAGAACTGACATGGAATAAGACTACGAACTGCGCCGCATCAAAGCAAATCCCAATCACAAGTACCCTAATGCATACGCTGGTTCAATGCTGACCATGTTTTGTTTTTTGTTTTATAAGTGTATTATGGTTTTAATGTATGGATATATGTGCTAAAGTACTAGCCCTGCTAGTCACTATAGCTAGGGTCTTTGTGCCAGCCCAACGAGTGGGTAAAACCCACTGATAACCACCGCGGGGTTCGACCCTATGGGATCAGAATCATAAGGCCTGGTGTCAGCACGGGGTGACTCCTTCCGAGCCATACGACATGGAACATATCCGCCCACTAGTTAGATGAACTAGAAGTCTTCTACACACACCAAGGGGGCAAGAGGAAGATTACAAACTGACGGGGCATCAACATAGCAGGGAGGGCACACAAGGCACAGCACACAGCATTTTACAGGTACCGCACGACTTGATCATAGCTAGACATCTAACAAAACTAGCCTCAAAATCCCATAACATGCCAGGCGGAACAATCCACATAAACAGTATATTACCGCAGTTACAGTCACAAACCCCAATTATTTTAGGGTCCACATACATATTCTGCCTTCTTCTTTATCTTAATAATTACCTGAAAGGCGACCTTAGCGTGGCTAAAGGCCATATGGGATTTCATGAGCTAAACATTGCACACAGTACGACCTCTGCACCCTAACAGGCAATCTAGGTATTATGGTTTTATTGTATAGGGGAAGCGCTGGCAGACTGAAAGCTGCTTACTAACACACACGGTACCGAGCGCTAACCCGGAGACTGAACTGCATCGCTGGCAACAGTTGCAGAGCCCGACCCCTAGCAGCCCAAATTCTGCTAGCAGGTCACGAGGAAACCCCTTTTAGGGAACCAGACTAGTCACGTTAGACCATGGGTAATACTCTTCCCCCAGGTGGGATTCATTTGGCCAACAGATCAGATAGGCATACATATGTGACCCTGACAGGGAGTAACAGTGGTCAGGAGGGAATCAATGGCGAAGCCCGTGTAGGGCTACCTGCAAGGCACGACTTGTGTACATCAAACCCATCGCTGGGCCGCACGTGGCGAGGATCAGTCCACATTTATGATATACAAGAACAAATAAATGTAAACCCCCCCTGACCGTAGTACATATGCGAGAATGTCTAGTAGCCCTAATTACCCGAACCTCTTGCAGCCCATATACCAGACTTCCAACAGGTCTAGTGATGCTAAATTAGGTGGCCTCCTACCTGCCAATAAATAACAATATAGGGAACATCTGCATGATACTGTGCAAAGAGTACCTTTAGCATAGAACTAGACACTGCTAACACAGGTTGTCAGCAATACTGTTTACATTATGTTTGTTACTTTTGTATTGATTTCTGTAGTTTTGATCAAAACTGTTGTTTCTGCTTTGACACACAATCCACACTGGAACCCAAAAGGCACTCATTAGGAAGTTTTACTCCTATCCCCCATGGTATGACCCATGTACCCAACCGATAGAGGTCAACTGTATATACTTTATTTGATTACTGTTTGGATCACCTAACCCTGTATACCAAAACCCCACCCCTTGCTCCCACCCATAACCCAACTCGACTAGGAGACGGTCTGACACGACTAAACATACTACGGCACTGCTATCATAAACTTCCCTTATTATCCTGACCATGAAAGTCTACTCACACAACACTAGGGGGTTAAACACGCCTCACAGACGGGGCATGTTGCTGGATAACCTAAAACGCATCAAAGCAGACATAGTATGCGTACAAGAAATGCATTTTGAGCCCAAATGAACAACAGCGGAACTTCCTACACAAAGTGCTGGCGAAAATACTAGCCAACACGACCTTGTCCCCACACACCTCAAACACAGCTTCTCCAACACATCCGATGTCTCGTGGAGATGCCAAGCAGACAAAGGAAATATGAGACACACATGGTGGTATTTCCCTGGGGTCAGAAAGTACTGGCAAGACGTGGTGGCCTTGGCCAAACGCTGTACCGATATAGACCTGCCCTTCTTACCTGAAACATTCCTACTTCTGTTGCTACCAAAACGACTACAAAAAAGCCAAAGATATCTACTGTATCACATTATCATTGCGGTTCTGATGGTCATCAGCAGACAGTGGAAGCAGGCCCCCTCATTTATGATCGATCAATGCACCACAGCCATAGAAACAAACAAACAATATGAGCTAATGGCTAGAAAGACGCTACCACGAGCCAACTACTGGCCCACAGCATGGGAAATGTGGGACAAACTAACAAATCTAATGCAACACGACACATTTCAAATCCCCAACACCCTGCAAACAAGACCACACAGGGTACCGAACAAACTTCTCTTGGAACTCTACTAGGTACACAGACTCGAATAACTCACTGAACATTTGCCTTCTGTATAATATACATGTGTCGCATAAGCAATTTTATGTTCCAAATGGCTACAGAAGTGTTTCTTCCCCCTCTTCACCCGTTCCCCCTTTCTCTTCTGTACCCCAAAAATAATAAAAACTGTTAAATTGAAAAAAAACAAAAAAAAATTCAGGTCTGGATGGAAACTAAACTGGACATTACTGGGAATTCACCATGGAGGAGGACACAAGTTGGAAGAATATCTTAGTTGGATTTTTCCAATTCAGTTATTTTAATGTAATTCTTTGATCAATTCACAACAATTCCCAGTTTTGTTTTTTTCTAGACTGAGTTCTAATCGCAGACTTGTATACAATGTTGACCGCAATATCAGTGTAGGAAGAACAACATGCACACTGGTCATTACCTCAACACATCACTATTTAATGAATAAACTATTGCAGGTTTAACCCCTTAAGGGCCAAACTTCTGGAATAAAAAGGAATCATGACATGTTAAAGGAATACTCTAGTGTCAGGAATACAAATGTGTACTGCTAACACTATATGTCTAAATAATAGTTTAGGTCCCCTGAGCTGCCTTACACCTCTGATTAAAAAGGTGATTTACTCACTATTTTCAGCGCCGCGCAGGTCAGGTCGCATCTGGCCCCTACCATGCTCCGCCTCTTTATGCGAGATCATCAAACTTGATGATCTCAGCCAATTCAATACTTTTCCATAGGAAAGCATTGGGACGCTATTGCGCATGCACAGCAAAATGCCACATGGCACGAATTGACATCTCCTCATAGAGATGCATTGACTCGATGCATCTCTATGGGGAAAGTTCAGTGTTTCCTTGCAGAGCGTGGAGACGCTGAACATTAGTGCTGCACAATGTGCAAGACTGGCCCAAGAAGCAACTTTATTGGCAGTCTAAGAAACTGCCACTGGAAATGTCTCTAAGAAGCAACGTAAACACAGTTTTTTCTCTGAAAAAAGACAATGTTTACATTGAAACGCCTGCAGGGACTAACTATACTCACCAGAACAGTTATATTAAGCTGTAATTGTTCTGGTGACAGTAGTGTCCCTTTAAGGTCTAAAAAAAAAAGATGATTATTAAATGGAGAAACAAGCCATGACTTTAGGTCATGTTTCATTAAACATTTTTTTTTATCTATAACTCTAGCCAGATTGCTAGCAAAGTAATATATCAATCTTTGCTGGTAATGGTAAGTACAGTGTTCAGAGGCAAAATACAAAGCTATGGAATATGTGTAGAGTTCTAGCAGGAAAGGCTGTCAAAATCTTCCTTATGAAAAAATAAAATAAGGTAAAAAGCAAATAATGAATTGGCAAACATTGAATTTCCATTCAATGCGACAAAAAAACACAAACAAAACTTCTCTTTACATAAGTGACAACCAGATGTTTTCATTGGATGAAAATGCCATCTATTTCATTCTGGTTATCTTGTTTAGAAACTGTTGCTTACATTATTTACAGCCCCCTTTCTTTTTTTTTGTTTAAGATTCAAAATGTGCCACAAGCAGATTTCCTAACCCAAAAGTAGTAATCTTGCAACTTGGACGGTTTATCTGATGGTGTGAAAGGAATCCATGACAGATATAATATTTGTAAAAAGTTGGATGCGGCATATGTTTTGCAATATTTAGCGATTTTTGCTAGGGAATACAGATGTTCTCAAGATGACAAAATATTGCACGTGCTTATAGGAATAAAATGAAAAAAAAAATAATTACATTTTTGGGGAGGGTTATAGTACCCAAAGATAAAGTCTTCATTTGCAAAGAGATACCGGCTCCCAATGGATGGACTTGGAATGTTTACATCTGCTTTGTTCACAAATAACACATGCATCAACCCCCAATGCCTGATGTGTACAAAGAATTATAAGATGCCTACTTTTCATATAGTGATGGGCCCACTATGCAAGCAGCCACATACAGGTAACATATTTGTAGTCTTCACCTCTATTGCTTTCTATTCTGGCTTTTGGTAAACAGTTTGACTTGGAAATGGGTCTCCAGGGCAGGGCTCGACAAACCCCAGGCGCCAGGTTGCCATGGCGACTATAAATTTTGCCTGGGATTTGAAGCACTATAACTAAAGGCAGGATGGGGAATCAATGAAGCCGGTCGGTTGCCCTGAGGAGTATGGAGCTGCATGGAGGATCGTGGATGTGGCCACCCTGGGTGGCATGGAGTCGGTTGTCCTGGGCATCTTTGAGGTGGCATGCTGGGGCAGCGCGTGAGGGAACAGTGATCTTCCTGCAGTTCCTCTCTGCTCACTTGGCATCAGTGCAGACAGTGCGAGGGGCTGCAGGAAGACCACCGATCCCTCTCACACTGGAATAGCAGCCCCTCTGGACCCCAGGGAAAGTCCACTCCGCTCTCCCAAAGATAGAGAGGCTGGGTGGATTAAAATTAAAATGGAAAGTGTAAATGTGTGTATGTCAGTGCATGTGTGTGTATGTCAGTATGCCAGTGCATGTGTGTGTGTATGTCAGTGCATGTGTGTATGTCAGTGCGTGTTTGTACGTATGTCAGTGTGTGTGTATGTATCTGTCAGTGTGTGTGTATGTATCTGTCAGTGTGTGTGTGTGTGTCTCTCTCTGTCAGTGTGTGTTTAGTTACCTGCACCCCTCCTATCACAAGAGAGGCGTTTTTACTCACCTTCTTTCCCATGCCGTGCCAGTTTTCCGTGGCTTGTCCTGCCTTCCTGGCTGAGATAATCAATCTTTAAGATCTCAGCTAAATCAATGCTTTCCTATAGGAAAGCAGTGTGAAGATATTGCGCATGTTCTCTATGGATAACATTCAGCACATCCATGCAGAGCGTGGAGACGTTGAACAAAGGACTCTCTAGTGACCTTCACTAGAGGTTTTACTAGGCAGAATTTTTTCTGAAAAAGCAGCATTTATATTGAAAAGACTACAGGGACAGGCTACATGTATACTTCTCGTAAAAATTTTAATTAAAAAAGTCTCCTAACTTTTTTAGCTGGCTCCTAGATTCCAAACAAATTTGTCAAGACCTGCTCTAGGGAACTACTGACACCATAACCAATACAGAGCACTGTAGTGGTTATAGTGCTTCGAGTGTTCCTTTAAGGCCAGAATAAAGAAACTAAATGGAGAATAACATGACATGAATTTGCCTTGCACAGTATATAAATAAGTACTATATTCCCTATACAATGTTATCATTCCATTGTATTATATATGCTCTATATTTCTATAAAAAGCCCAAAGCAAATCAATGACCTTAAATTTGCAGTAAAAATATGGACTTCAGTTTCTACAAGAGACAACGGAGAATTAAAGAACATTACGGAAAAAATATTCAAGGGAATGTAAGAGTTTAGTTTAGCTGACGATGTGTTATGTTATAACACTGACTAATAGTTATGGGAAAATATGACAATATGCAATATAGTCAAGGTCAAAACAAAACTAAGATAAAAGGTCATTGAGCCATAAGGTCAAGGATATGAAACCTTCAGCACTAAAGCAGCAATCTAAACATTATGTCTGCCATATTCTGCAGAAGATTAAGTGAGAATTGTTTTCCAAGGTAATAATAACACTTAAGACAATTGTTGTCCTGACTCATTCAAACCACTGTGTAGTACATTGTGATCTAGACAAAACGCAAGTTCTTTAAAAGTTTAAAAATAATAATTTTCATTTATATACATGAGCACTTTAAAAAAAAAAAAACATTTTCCATTTCACAAAAATTACAAGATTTGTAATTATTTTGCTCAATTTACAAGAAATTGTGAGTATGCTGTTTTGCTTATGACAACACTAATATTGCAGGCAGAATAAACAACTTTGTAGCAATGTGTTTGTAATGATATTCATTCATTCACTTTGAAGAAAAAAAACGAACAAAATGTATATCTAAAAGTAAAATACATAAAAACACTTTTTTTTGGTTTGGAGATATTTACTTTGACAGGTCAAGGATGGCAGGCAATAGTGAAGATTTTGATACCCAAGTTAAAAAGTTCTCTTCAGAATTGGAACACAAACTACATACACCAACCAGAGCTGAAAGTCCATGTTCAAGGATAACCTTAAGATAACGGCTGAATCTGTAGAACATACTTTAGTATACAAGCACATTAAGTACCGCTTTCCAAGGAGATCAAAAACAAATAGGTTGACCAACTACAAAATCCACTGTTATAATGGATTCTCAACCTAATGTTCCTTTAGAAATGAGTCCACTAAGTGGCACAGGTGTTGGGGGGGGAAGGGGGGAATGGAGAGGAATAGCTGCAAACATTTTGACATCGAGAAGATATGAAGGCTGCCAGAAGAATCCTTGCAATATGCCCTCAATATTTACTACCAGAAGATTCTTAGACAGTGAGGTACAGTGTTCAGTGTTCCATCAATAACAATGAGACTGTCAAAATTTTACCAAGTTTTATTGAGTGGGTATACAATACAGGAACTGGCCATTACATTCCTGCCTTGGGACAGCCATGGTTGAATCAAGTTGATGCGTTAAAGTATGAAACCATGCAATAAACAGGAATCTGGGCCTGGGAAATCTCGATAGATTTGGTATAAAGAACCATATCCATAGCCAGCTTAACAAGAAGGACTTGTATAGGTTAGAAGTCAGCCTCCACAATCAGAGATTTGGTTGAGATCTGAGTGGTAGCAAATCTGTCCTTGCAAAGCCTAAAGGACACATTGTACCTATACATGCTAACTCTTGGTGTTGGCCCATTTCTTATTATGTGTGCTGTTATTCCTAAGAAGTTTTTTATACACAATTTTGAATACAAGTGTCATATAAATGTGATATTATGGCACCTGCTTGTATTAAAATTGTATATTTTTATTTCCACAAACTATTAAAAAACATTTTTTATATTTAATTATTTTGTAATGCTAGGGAATTTTGTCAGCCTTTACTATATTATAGTTTCCCATCAGCAGCCCAACAGAAAATAAAGAGATCATTTTCCGAGGACTTTTTTTTACTATTACAATTATAGCTTGTGCTAAGCTCATCTGAAAAGCTGCTCTGAAATAGTATATATATATTTGATGTAATACCTGAAATTTTCATTAGCTATGGAAGGATTAGCTTTAAAGAAAGTTAAGCTTTCTTTTACTGCATTATCTTACAGACATACTGTAAGTGAATTTAATCATGCTTCTGACTTTGGCAGACATGCTGAAAAACACAGATTTTTTATTTCTAAAGAATTAACTATTTCATGACAGAAATTGCCAAACACTGCCATGATATGAAGGAATATAACTCCCTGTCTCAAGAAAAAAAACAAAAAAAACAAACGATTTAGAATATTGTAAAAGCATAGAGTTAATATATTATAATTTAGGGAAACCCCTTACTATATATATATATATATATCCTGTGTGAAAGCTCTGACAAAAATGTCACTTGAAAATCTAGACTTTTATTTGTTTTTAGTTTGTAATGTTCCAATAAGAAAAAAAATATACTGGTATTTTAAAAAACCCTACAGTAGCTAGCTTGAGATAGTGGGAGCAGTGTCCGGGGCATGTAGAGTGCATGACTAGTCTATTCTCTCTTCAGCCTGGTTTCTATGTAGTTTCTGTCAAGGAAGGCAACCCACCCTTGAGTCTCAATTATTTCACAGGGCTCCATATTTATTACGAAAGAGGTACCTTCAGTTTCTACTTTTCTGTCTATAAGATTTCTTCTCCTTATTAATATTTAGCAGGCCCTCTACAAATGCAAACATAACTCATACTGAATTCTTCCAGTGTTGGTACCACTCAAGATTAATGTATTTTATTGGCTATAATAATACTAAAGTTGTAACGATGTACAAATTGTACAAATGTATGGCAGCCATCCCAAGAATCCATTTATCTTTTGCAGCAGCTAGTGTCCTAGTCCTACATCCTCCCTTAACTTGGATACATCCTGTATTAAACCTTCTTAAGGTTAGAACCAAGCTGCAACGTCCTATGCACCAACTTCCTTTTAGCAACCAAGACTTGGCTCTTTCTTAACGTGAGCATGTGTTCTCTCCGTGGTGAGGTTTTGGAGCCAAAATCTCAACATCACTCCTCACATATCTCCTGTTCTTAACACCATGGAGCAGGTTGGATGCCTGCAGCAATTCTCCACAACGTCCTGAATATTACAGGAACTAAATCAACAACAAAATTATTGAGACAGTGAGTAAATATATTTAAGTTTAACCCTTTAAGGACACATGACGTGTGACATGTCATGATTCCCTTTTATTCCAGAAGTTTGGTCCTTAAGGGGTTAAGGACTGAGCTAAATGTTCATGTTTTGGTCAAAATAAAAGGTAAACAAAACTTGGAATTTGACTATATATCTGTTCAACCATAATTCACCTCTTTCATATTACGTGCACCCACACTTATTATATATCATTTTATTCAAAAGAAATAGGACTTTCATTTAACATCAAATATTTAGCTATGAAACATAATTTAATATGAATAAAATATTTAAAAAATGTGAGAAATGTATACATTTTATTTTTTAGTTCTATATGAAATTTTAACTGTGAATGTCATAATACTGTTTGCTTTTACTGCAATAAAATACACATATTTGTATTCAGCGATGTCTAACATGTAAAACAGTACCCCCTATGTACAGGTTATATTGTGTTTGTGAAATTACAGGGTCAAATATAGCATTTTACATTTTTCAGCCTTTTCACATTGAATAGCATAGCAAGCCCACCGTCCTTAACCCCTTAAGGACACATGACATGTGTGACATGTCATGATTCTGTTTTATTCCAGAAGTTTGGTCCTTAAGGGGTTAAGGGGTTAAATGTGTAGCTTTACTTGCCTTGTGGACTAGTGGAGCTCCTGTCTTTATATTTATAAATAACAATTCTCACTAGAATTTAAATCGTTCAGTGTCTCACCAACTGCATATCTTGGGGGGGGAAGGAAGGTGCCACCTGCACCCACAATTTCTGTGGTGGAAATAATTGGCATATGTGGCCTCCAGACTTGTAGACAAGAAAACCAACCCAACTTTATTAACCCTTATTGCTGAAAGTAGCTTTCATCCTGTAATAAAAGACTATCAAAGATGTCCCAAAACAGGTGATTATGACAAAATGCCTCCTGGTTAATAAAAAGGAAACTCCATGTCAGATCGGACTTGTCATCAGCATAAACCATAGAACATTGGACATAATTTACTTACAATTTAAAGCCTTATGAAACCAGATGGCCATTTGTGACATTCTTTGCCTAACCTGGAGACTCTGGGTTAGATAATAAAACACCTTCTATAACATCCCATAAATAATAAAATTATATGTTTAATGTTCACATTCTGTCAGAAAACACACTGTTTAGATAGATGCACCTTAATGCTCTATGTCCGGGTGACAGGGTTATTCAAAGGAATAGGAATTTCAGATCTTATCCCCCCCCAAAAAAAATTAAACCTAGAATATTCTCTCACTCAGCTATGTCCTTTAGTATTTTGGCATAAACTGTAAAATCCACATAACCCTTGTTGTTGCAATTTTACAGAAAAAAAAAACCACACACACACAAACTGAGATTCTATCCATTGCTGTATCACTTTTACTTCATTAAGAAGAACAAAAAAATATTATTTTTTAAACGGAGCAATACTACAGCTCACCTGAATTTCACCTTTCTCTCTGGCAGCTTCTGCCTGGGGAACATATTTGCTGAGGTGGCCCAGCTCTGCAGTACTTTAAATAAAGAGACTGAACATGTCTGATATTACAGCTATCCACATGAATCACTCGTAACCTATATACTACTGCTTACGACAATCTAAATGGGATTTCTGTGACCTGCATAATGACAAGCATGTTGAACATGACACTATAGCGGCCAGAACCACTACAGCCTAATGTAGTGGTTCGGGGGCATACAGTATTGCCCTGCAGGGTCAGTAGTGTAACGCTGCCTTTTTGGAGAACAGACAGTGTTCTAAGCCACCTTTAATGGCTGTCACTCAGACAGCCAATAGAGGGACTTTCCAGAGGAAGTCCTGCAATCTTTGCATGGAGACCTTGAAAGCTCCTTATAGAGATGTACTGATTCATTGCATCTTTGTGAGAAGATGCTGATTGGTGCTGTGTTTGCTGCGCATGCACACTAGTCTCCCAAAGACTCCAGCACGATATGGGATATAAGATGAGTCAAATTTTTTTTTTTAGTTTTAGTTTTTTTTAAAGAGCATTACTTTAAAAAAAATAATGGATTTTGAAAGCATTATTCTTGCTTTTTTATGGTAGTAATCTGATTTTAGAAATATATCTATATATATGTTTTCCCTTACCATTACACTCCCTATTTCTTCCTGCTGCTTTTAGTTTAAAAACACACATACTTTATATGCATCAATGTGCATAGAGGGTACACATGTATATTTACATATACACAAGCACCTTTTTTTATTTTACAGATTTTCTTTAAGAATATATGATTAAAATACCTTAACTAGCACTATAAATCAGCTCAGTCTTACCAATAATGTGGATTAATAACCATATAAAATTCAAAGTCAAAGCATTTCCTAAATGTTCTCCACTCCAGGAAAGTTGGAAGAGGGTTCTGTAGGTACTTGTCAGAAAGGAACATTCACACTGCCAAGAAGCTGCAAGGCTTCTGATATCACATTATAGACTGGGTGGATGCTTCTCTCTAATTACAGGATCAAATCACACGTCTAACATGAACAGTAATTGGCACTTGCTTGATATGTAAACTGACCTATTAACTATAACAAGAACAGTCACCTTTCAGGTTTGTAGTCACAGCAGCTCTCTATTACCTAAACACTGCTCCAGTCAGTACCCAATATTTCCAATTCTTCCACTTACAGCGAAATAGTCAGGCAATTAAACCTCCCATTAATTTGACATAATAATAATTAAATTAACAATTATAAAACTGTTTGAAATAATCCTGATAATTTTACTAATCAACTGAAGTCTATTTGGGAGCTTTAAGAAAAGGCTGGTATCTAAAAAAAAAAATCACTATTGATCTTTATATTAGTTATAAAACAAGCTCCAGAAATGTCAAAATATACATAATGTCAAAATATACATAATGAGCAGCAAATCGGTAGGAAGCCAGCTGCATCCTTGTAAATACTGTATGCAAATAATATGTAATGAATGTGCAAATGTGCTATTAAAATATCTTAATCATTTATGAGCTATTTGAAAAAAGCAGCTAAAATGTTTTGTTATATTTAGCCTCTTTAAGGGGACACCTCAAGTACCATAACCACTCCACTAAATGTTATTGTAGTGGTATAGTACAAGATGACTACTGGTGCAGTTTTCATTACTTATTAATAAGTGAGCACACATGGGGTGCTCACACATTGCAATAAAATGCTTTATGCAATGAGGTATACGAGCCTGTGTAAAGGAAAGAGTCAATAACACAGCCAAATTCTCTTACACTCCCAAGGAATAGAGCCAAGCATGGCACAGGATAAACATACATTGCGTGCTCACACTGTGCAAATATGCTGGGTAGATAATAACGACGGTCACATCACAAGCAGGAAGGGTCGGCTATGGGTGCCAGGGAAACCTCAAAATCCAGAAATACAGCAGCCGTAGCAATATATATATATATATATATATATACACACACACATATACATATACACATGCATACTACAAAGAGCAGTCGTTGTTATGGTACTCAGTGTGTCCCTTTAATGGAAAGAAAATGAATGTAGATACAAGACATTTTATCTTGTATGAGAGCACGTTTATGACACAGTGTAACGTATGCAAGCTGATCTAGTCACTTACAGTAACTCACAAAAGCTTTGCAGTAAGATGTTTGATTTTATATGGATCGATAGAAAAGACTTGAACGTATCCTGTACTAATCTCATAGTAAATCAAGGGTTACTTACAAAGAGAGGACATTACTACCCTGTCACTGCTTCACTGACAGGTGCTGACAAGCTTGACCTGTTATCAGGCAATGGTGAGCAGAGGTGACTGTAAAACAAACTGCCTGCAAAGGTTTACGCTTGTTATGTAAGATTATGCTGTCAGCCTGATTTTAACCAATGCCTTTATCAAAGATGCAAAAGAATACAAAATCAAAATTTATTGTAAAAGAATTGCCACACTCTTAAAGCGGAACTGTCACCGTCTGGGAACTTTGCATAACATCACAGCTGGGGGATGGTGACATGGTGGGGATGGCAAAGGTGAGTTTTACTTACCGGAACCTCTACCTTGTCTTACGGACGGCCCTATTCTGCTCCCGCTAATTCAATGCCAGGACGTCACTGCTGTACTCTTGCACATGCGCGAGAGTACAGCACTGAGGTATATGGAGGATAGAGCCAATTCCCTGCAGCCGTAACTTCTTGCCAGTGTCAAAAAGTAACAAGTGGAGGAAAATACTGAGACAAAGTAGTCCTTTGACTGGGTTGATATTTCAGTAAAATTTATTAATTGATTTTAATTAACCTTTCTCTTAGAGGAATATGTATAAATATAGGTCTACATATGTTGTTCACCTATAGTACATAATCATTGTTTATTATTAAAAGGAATCTATAGTGTTAGGAATACAACGTTGTATTGCATCCTAACACTATAGTGCCTCCCACCCGCACAGAAAAAAAAACAACTAACCTATTGCACATGATCCTATTGAACTGATTTTGGGGTATAGATGCTGCCCTGCAACCTTGCAAATGATAGCAGTGTGGTTTCTTAGAAACTATTTACATTTTGCAATCCTCATACCTACTAGTACGTGTCAGACACTAGGAGTTCCGGACTTAAATAGATTCTCTTATTGAATCTTTTGATGTCAAGCATCAATATGCAAAGCAAGCTGACGCTAAACGCTGTATGCTTCCAACGTTTCTCTAGGAAACACCTTAGATTTCGTGCTTCTTTTTCCTGGAATTATTCAACTTTAAAAAGCATAGGTGGAGTGCAACAAGTACTAAAAGTTAGTCTATCTGCTGATACAAATAGGTCCATTTGTTAGAACAAGCCCTAATAAGCCCTACAGAATCTGAATCCTTAAGATATCGGTGTGCAAGTCAGCAGCACAGTAAACCCTAAATAATCCAAAAGAGAACTATTGTTTATTTTTTTTAACGTTTTAAGGGTGAAAGAAAATGTATCCATGAATCTAATTGAAGACGAATTAATCTAATGAAAATACATATATATATCACAGTTCAGGTTTAACCCCTTAAGGACACATGACATGAGTGAAATGTCATGATTCCCTTTTATTCCAGAAGTTTGGTCCTTAAGGGGTTAATAGACACACTGTGAGGCATTCTAATCTTACATCCTATATACTGGTAAGTGAAAAACAGATAAGAAGGAGGAAACCTAGTTAATTGCCCCCAGGCACATGTGAAGCATGTAACGAAAACTGAGCATTTTCAGAGCATTCTAATTAATAATGTATATTAATATATTAATATTATATACATTATAAATTAGAATGTTTCTTAAATGTTACATTTTAGTTACATGATTCTTATCTGTCTTTGACTTGCATTGTATGGAAGATTAGAATGCCTCACAGTGTGTCTATTAAACCAGAACAGTCACTTCTCTGGAAGTGGCAGTTCCTCATTCTGTCATATCTGTAAAAACTACTTAAGGTTTTTTATTGTACTAAAAAAAAAAAAAAATAGCTCACTTGCCTCCTCAGTACGAGTGTTCAGGACAACATCCTCACTTTATTATGCTCCAATTATGCTCATGTGTACCTGTGTGCCGTTAGAGAAATGACATACACACACGTGCCCTCTCATATAGTGCTGTATGAGTAAATGTACCCCATCCATATAGCACTGGAAGGGTTAAAGTATGTGGGCATGCTCAGACTGCACCAGGACAGACAGGCATGCTAGGTAAATTATAAAATATTACTAATGAGAGGAAAAGAAAAAGCAACTAGTAGATAATGTTAAAACGGCACTTTACAGAATTCGCGAAGATCTTCAATGGTGACCATGCCGTAGGCCGTTGGAAAGAGGAGCAGGAGAGTAAAGGTGGGTTCTACTTACCTGAACCTGTCCCTTGCAGGCGCCGCCATCTTGTTCCACTGTGTCCTGTTCAGCTCTTGGCAAATTCTGGAGTCAACATCACTGTTGAATGTTCGTGTATTGAGGTCTATGAAGGATCCACAGAGCCAATTCCTTGCAGCCGCGGGAGGGGGGCACTCCAGGAACTATAGTGCCAAGAAAACAGGTTTGTTATCCTGGCACTATAGGATCTCTTTTAAGTTATCCCCTTTTCATTTTGCATTTACATATTTAGTAGATATACGCCTAATGAAAACATGCAAGCATTTAAATTATGCATTTTTTTCATTGGGGGTTTATATAAAAATAGACTGCAAAAGCTGCAAATCTCTTGTCTGCAGCCTTTGCAAATCCTCCACAGACTTTCTGTATCTGTTCAATCACAGCTCATTCTGAAGTCTTTGCAAAGCAGGTGATCTAAATAATTGCCTGTCTCTTGATTTTAGCTCCACTGTGCTAAGCAAACCAGGAAGTAACAGGGCAGGTTATCTGAATGACAGCCTGGGGGGTGTAACAAGATTAATTTAAATTCTATTAATATCTGAACTTTTTGTTAAAATGAAAACGGAGGACTGTCTTTTCATATATGAAGTAGACTAACATTTGAGTATATAATTAACCTTTAAAAAGATCCCCATTTAATGTCATTAACTTCAGTTTATTTTAATCTAATATACATGACACTCCCCCCTCGATTTCTTATGGGATAAAAACTAGATATGTTTAGCTAAAAGGAAATGTAATTTATATTGTGCCATGTATGTTTATGTGCAGAATGAACTGGTCAGGTGCAGAGATTAGTTCTGCAGTAGCTTATTACATAACCGTATATTTACTCCTTTGATTAGCAGACAGTCAGACAGTCAAAGGTTTTCAGGTGAAAGGTTCCTCACCTATAAACAGGCAGGACACATATACTGAGTGCCTGTAATACTGTTTATCACTGGGGAAAAAATGAATTCTTTAGAAAGTCTTAGGAAATCACTACTTAAACGATATTTCCAATCTATCGTCTAAGTTATACTTAGAAACAGAGACACAGTATTGATAGAGACTTAAGGACAGATGACCTCCTATAACAGGAGCACTTACATAATTTGAAGGTTTAGCTGGCTTTAAAATTGGCAGAAATTTGTAATATCAAACATTTATGTAGGAGAGGTGTTTTAAAATGGCACTGGGTCATGTCTCACATGGACCATGTGTAAATCTCTTAATGTTCACAATATAGGCATAGGGTGAGGTAAGACAATACAGGAACTAAAGGAAATTAATGAAAAATTATAAAATTATAATTATATTTTTTTATTAATTTCCTTGAGTCCCTGTATTGTCTTACCTCATCCTATCCCTATATGGTGGATATTGAGAGAACATTGAGAGAATATTGAGAGAACATTGTCCAAATCGCGGGTATGGAAGACCAGTGCCAGTAGCTGCATCCGGCACTGGATAAGGTAAGTTTTTTTGCAGTTTTTTAAGCTCCATAAGGCATTTATAATGTCAATGTTTTTTTTTTTTTGTTTGTTTTTTTTTAAATCAGGAGGTTATCCTAGGAAAGGGAAATTAAGCTGTTGTCTACCCTTCAACACCAATGTTACAAGTTGTGGCTGTTA
Organism: Pelobates cultripes; assembly: GCA_933207985.1. Classification (NCBI taxonomy): domain Eukaryota; kingdom Metazoa; phylum Chordata; class Amphibia; order Anura; family Pelobatidae; genus Pelobates; species Pelobates cultripes. The sequence continues at coordinate 57,834,004 of OW240920.1, read as the reverse complement.
TACACTTGCATCTTTATAGGGCGTTTCTAACACTCATTTTTAATGCATTGCTTCCAGTCTGCTTTCATGTCACACTACCTCCTTTTACTGGGAGTGGCACACCGGGCATATCATTGGCTTGTACAAGTCCTAAAGCTAGATTGGGTTCAGTGCCTGGCCATTTTGTTTGTGTGTCCCTACAGTTCAGTCCTGCTCCAGTTTTGCTTTGCTATTTGCTTTTGCTCAGTATTTACTATGATGTTCTCTCGGTATACTGCCTTTTCTTTCTTGTGTGTTTATTGTCCATTGCTCTAAGGTGGTTGTGTTTGGGAGTCCTGAACAACAACTGTTTCAAGCTTGCTAACTTAGGTTCCGTGGCTAGATTTAGATTGGGTTTTGAAAATTCCTAATTCCTTGTCCTAGTTCCAGCCTAAAGGCTTCATGTTCTGTCAGTGATCCTATTCATGCTGATACCTGTACACCAAAATCTGTCTAGACTCTAGACATCAACTATGGTCTTGCATCTGAGCTCTAACACCACTAAACTCACTGGAACTGGCTGCAGTTATTGATAAACCAAGGCCTCAATTTAAATAAAAGGAAGTTTCCTTACTCCAGGCCTGCATTTGACTATTCTCTGCTTGATGTTCTCCTACTCTGTCATGACATGTGAACACAACTGCAGCATTGAATCCTGTTAGACATGCTAGAGTTCCAACATCACAGAAATGTATACAAAAATTATTTTCTAAATCTTGAGTTCATTTAAAAATAAAAATACATATATATGTGTACCCTGGTATGTGTCCTATTAATCTGTATCGCCCTCACCGGTGAAAATATCTAGTAATATTTTAAATGTAGGGAGTAAAAACAATAAATAAAGAATAAAGACAAAGGGATCCTTAACTCATTTTCAGTGGGACAAGTATTGAGCACTAATAATACAATATCATAAAGAACATAACAATATATTAAGTGAAATAAAGTACCCTGTACTTAACTGCTCGAGTGTAGTTCGACAGAACAACAGATGCTACATAAATCCACAAACATATATATACGCATAAGAGGAACTGAGGAAGGTCCACACACTGAAAGTATTTCATAAAGGACACTATAGTCACCAAAACAACTTTAGCTGAATAAAGCCGTTTTGGTATTTAAATCATGACCCTGCAGTCTCACCGATCAATTCCCTGCTATCTAGAAGCCCTAGTCACAACTCCCTCCATGTGACTTGCACAGCCTTGCTAAACACTTCTTGTAAAGAGTCATGTAACATTTATACTTTCTTTATTGCAAATTCTGTTTAATTTAGAATTTCTTATTTCCTGCTCTTTTAACAGCTTCCTAGATCCAGCAAGAGCATTCTGTATGTAATTAAAGTTCAATCTGCAGAGCAGAAGAAAAAGACTTTTCAAGTAAATTACATCTTATTGAAAATTAAGCCATTTTGCTTTCATGCAGGCTGTGTCAGTCACAGCCAGGGGAGGAGCGTCTAGGGTTGCATAAACAGAAACATAAGTGATTTTACTCATAAATGGCAGTGAACAGAGCAGTGAGACTGCAGGGGCATGATCTATACACAAAACTGCTTCATTAAGCTAAAGTTCTTTTGGTGACTATAGTGTCCATTTAAGGAAGGATACAGGAGAACAGCCCCCCTAATATATACCCATAAACTATTCAAAAACAAGGACATCTGAGTGAAATGGGCAGTCAACCTATCTCTTGTTCGCAATGATGTGAAACAAAAATATTTAAATCAATCATTATAGGATAAAAAGATCAAAACATAAAACAAATCCGTATGGCAATTCCCAAAGTTCAAAAACATACTCAGAACATGGAGATCTCCATGCCAAGCACAAACGTCAAGGACACATGCACAAATCATCGAAAAAAAGGTCTGGAAAGCAAGTGCTTAAAAGAAACATGTGCAAAATACCAGAACAAGGTCTTGGGAGCAAACATACTGAAGGAGATTGCACAAGACCCCAACCTTGATCCAACACACCTCCCACATGATTACGAACAGAGCAGCAATTTCAGCCACCAAAACCAGATACACATACACATGTATTCATAGATGAAAATAATAATCAGACATAGGGATGCAGCGAAATTTTGGCTGCCAACATTTTCAGGCGAAAATTAACTGTGACAGAGTCTATGGCAGGGTAATAGAAGGAAGGTATTTAGGACCCAGACTCCTCCATAGCCTGTACTCATTCACCTTCCCAATTAGCAACTGCTGAGGCTTTAATTCGCAGGTCTCAGAGCAGAAAGGGGGAGATACAATCTGACCTGCAGAGAGAGCAGGTCTGTGCAGAGCAGCACCAAACAAAGTGCTAAAGGTTGGTGAAACCAATGTTTATTTTGTTGATTTTTGTAGTTTATTACCCTGGGTTAGCAAGGTACATTACTTTATGTTTAGTTAGTGCTCAAATTTGAGCTAGGATTTTGTTTGTAGACTTTCCTTTCTGTTTTGCTGAAGTTTTGAACAAATGGATTGTTGCATGGATTTTTGTGCACGATGTAAATAAACCACACCATTTTTGCATAAGAGACTGTTGTTCTGTACCTATTACCCTAGAGGACTGTGTTGCTTTGCCCATAAAGGTCACAGAACCTATCCCATTTCGTCCGAAAAAGAGTCAAAGCTGCACAGATGCTCCTCTCTGATTGGCTGACTGTGTTGGGTTTCTATGTTGCCGGGTGATCTGGGAGTTGTGGAAGACGCGTACGGTGCAGTCACGAGGAGGAGAAGCGTTGCATGTGCTTGGGTCAGGGGGGAAACAGAACCGGGAGCTTTATCCAGCCGTGCTTGTTACTGTCTGGAGAGTGAGGTAGGGCTGGGTGTGAGGGAGCTGCTAGTATAATGGCACTGTTTGTCATGGCAGGGTGTCCGGGGGTCTTACAGGCGGGTTTGGAAGTAGTCCAAGGTCCCTGGGCCGTGTGTGGGATTATTCGGCTGTGAAGAATCCTGATGTGTCTCGAGAGGTCAGAATATATTTTATAGGAGGTGCGAGATGTACCAGGATTGGCTGACCTCAGTCCATGTCCTATAGACCGGGGATTGATTGTACTAAAGCTGGAGTATCTTTATATTGTGAACATATTCATGAGGAAGGGCAACTAGAAACAGAGCAGTGTAGGGCAATCTGTAAATAATATTATATATGTGAGATGTAAAAAGTATTATGCAGTGGACACATTGACTTAATAATTAAATTTACACCGGCTGTGTGTTGCCACCATGGCACGTTAGGTACTGTCCTCAAGTTGCCACAGTACCACTTTGCTCACCATCAGCAGGTTGCCACCCTATCCCTTTGCTGGCCGCAGGTTGCCACCCTGTCCCTTTGCCGGCCATATGTTGCCTGCCCCTTTTAAAGCACCACCAGTGGGTTTCCACTCTACTGCTCTCGCACAGTATTAGTGTTTGTTTTGGTCTGCATTTGGCATGATGCTCAGGCAAGGGACCAATTGAAACTTATTGGCCCATGGCAATAGAGTTACATACAGGTGATAATCGAAAAATTAGAATATCGTGCTAAGGTTCATTTATTTCAGTAATGCAACTTAAAAGGGGAAACTAATATATGAGATAGACGCATTACATGCAAAGCAAGATAGTTCAAGCCGTGATTTGTCATAAGTGCGATGATTATGGCTTACAGCTCATGAAAACCCCAAATCCACAATCTCCGTAAATTAGAATATTGTGAAAAGGTGCAATATGCTAGGCTCACAGTGTCCCACTCTAATCAGCTAAGTAAACCATAACACCTGCAAAGGGTTCCTGAGCCTTTAAATGGTCTCTCAGTCTGGTTTAGTAAGAATCACCACTATGGGAAAGACTGGTGACCTGACAGTTGTGCAGAAAATCATCATTGACACCCTCCATAAGGAGGGAAAGCCTCAAAAGGTAATTGCGAAGGAAGTTGGATGCTCCCAAAGTGCTGTATCAAAGCACATTAATAGAAAGTTATGTGGAATGGAAAAGTGTGGAAGAAAAAGGTGCACAAGCAGCAGGGATGACCGCAGCCTGGAGAGGTTTGTCAGGAAAAGGCCATTCAAAAGTGTTGGGGACTTTCACAAGGAGTGGACTGAGGCTGGAGTCAGTGCATCAAGAGCCACCACACACAGACGGATCCTGGTCATGGACTTCAGATGTCATATTCCTTCTGAACAACAAACAACGTCAGAAGCATCTTACCTGAGCTAAAGAAAAACAGACCTGTTGCTCAGTGGTCCAAAGTCCTCTCTTCTGATGAGAGCAACTTTTGCATCTCATTTGGAAATCTAGGACCCAGAGTCTGGAGGAAGAATGGAGAGGCACACACTGCAAGATGCTTGAAGTCCAGTGTGAAGTTTCCACAGTCTGTGTTGATTTGGGAAGCCATGTCATCTGCTGATGTTGGTCCACTGTGCTTCATAAAGTCCAGGGTCAACACAGCCATCAACCAGGAGATTTTGGAGCACTTCATGCTTCATTCCGCAGATGAGCTTGATGGGGATGCTGACTTCATTTTCCAGCAGGACTTGGCACCTGCCCACACTGCCAAAAGCACCAAAGCCTGGTTCAAGGACCATGGGATTACCGTGCTTGATTGGCCAGCAAACTTGCCTGACCTGAACCCCCTTAGAGAATCTATGGGGCATTGCCAAGAGAAAGATGAGACATGAGACCGAACAATACAGAAGAGCTTAAGGCCGCTATTGAAGCATCCTGGTCTTCCATAACACTTCAGCAGTGCCACAGGCTGATAGCTTCCATGCCACACCGCTTTGAGGCAGTAATTGCTGCAAAAGGGGCCCAAACCAAGTACTGAGTCCCTATGCATGCTTATACTTTTCAGAGGTCCAATATTGTTCTATGTACACTCCTTGTTTTATTGATTGCATGTAATATTCTAATTTATGGAGATTGTGGATTTGGGGTTTTCATGAGCTGTAAGCCATAATTATCGCACTTATGACAAATCACGGTTTAAACTAACTTACTTTGCATGTAATGCGTCTATCTCATATATTAGTTTCACCTTTTACGTTGCATTACTGAAATAAATGAACTTTTGCACGATATTCACATTTTTGAGTATCACCTGTATGTAAGGCTGTTGTCTTCCTTTGTTTTTTTTTATATTAATAAAATTACAGAAAAAAATATTTTAAAATACAAGATTTAAAAATTTTTTTTTTAATAATCCCTCATCCAATCAACGTATAGTCTTGCAATAGTGCCCCTAGAGATAAATCGTTTAATAACATGGAATTCATCAATCATTATATGTGTAGCGGGGAGCATAAGTTAAAGTATACTTACATATGATTGGAATATTCTTTAATTAGTCATAAACCAATAAGTGATAATCCTTGCAGCTAACATAGCATCACTTAACAGCCACAAACATCATATATATAAGAGACCATTTCAAGTTTTAACAGAAGCATAAACAAGCATTATTTACACAGAACATGTTAATACCAGATTTGTAATGGCTACTGGGACACATGTATATACATTGCATCATGGGAATGAAAAACCTAATCTGAATCCTTAGTAGCATGCTTTCAATAAAACAAGGGTAACGAACAGAAAGCCAAGGAAAGGCTAAAAAAAGATGGCGTCTCCTGCAGAGAAGAGATAATCTGTTGGAAGATAGATAAATATAGAAAGCTATTAAGCACGTTTTGACTAACTTTTGGATACTTTATGTACAGTATAAAGCAATAGTTTCTGTTTAACCCCTTAAGGACCAAACGTCTGGAATAAAAGGGATTAAATAAATAAATAAATAAATGTTCCTGAAGGTTTAGAACCCCTTATTCTAAAAAGCAGGATTTAAACAAGTCAATATGTACACCAATCCCCTGCTTGGGAAAAGCTGACATTTTAACGAGGAGCACAAAAAGTAAAAAGTTGAGTTCAAGATGTGACTTGATATTCTCAAAGTGGGAGTTGTCTTGGAAATGTGACAAGTGGAGATCCACAACAAGGTTAAAATTAATGGAGGATAAACTTACAACTTACTGCCACTGAGAAATTATTGTATGTGTTAATACCAAGAATAAAATAATAATTTCTGCAGCAGTAACCTTGAGTGACTAAGCGACAGGTTTAAAAAAAAAAAAAAAAAAAGTTAAAAAAATGATTTCACCTTGAACAGAATCACGGTCCATACATTAACATCAGCACCAGCAATTCATTTAACCTATTTAACCTTCACCTATTCTTCCTCCCTCAGTTTTGCTTCTAACAAAATGTCAACAGTAATAAAAGGATGTTTATTTTCTGACCACCCCACTGAGTGCCATGGCAGCATGCCACACATTTCCACCTCTCCAGTATGTAAGGAATTTATTTAACATTGAATGATTGCAACTGAACCTTATTCATTATGCCAGGAATTATAGGCCTCTGGAGTATGATAGTGCTATGGAATTCTGTACAGTATGGATGGCTAATAGGTTGACTCCAGCTTGCTATAGGACTACAAATCCCACAATGCTTTACCAGCTCGGGGTCATTTGGCTACTTCTGCTATACAGAATACATTAATACTGGAGATTTATCCTGCCATTAAGAAAAGATGCTTGTAATACTTAATTACCTAAAAAGGGTATTCAAAATAGCTTTCTGATAAACTTAGAGGGAGCAGCCATCTTCCTTCCAATCAGCACGCATACAAGCTTACATTTGCAATAACTTTGCTTGAATAATTAAATATATAAATGAGAAAATCTTAAGATTCCCCATTACCCAAGACGTTTCAAGTAGTTATCTGAAAACAGAATGATGGGTTTTAAAACCGAATAACAAGCTAGCTACCTCTTCTGCAGTATAGTGAAATATGTAGAAGGTTTTTTTCGATTTGTGTGTGTTAATATATACTTATATTGTAAACATTTTATGGCTGTTTCTGAGGCTGAGCTAACATAATGAGCTTGCGGGCAAGGCCCTCTCTAATAGAGGTATCGATTTGCCTCGATCAAATTGATTTTGAAATGCCCTCTAAGTAATGTACTAGTCCAGCATAGATTTTGAAGCTACACACATCTCAGATACTAAGACTGTTGGCGTGTGGGCAGTGCCATCGAAAACAGCACTGCATCCTACTTTACTAATAACATTTACTGTATGTATCTAATGTTACAGAATTTATTGGTGCAATACAAATAAATATTAATGTGAAGAAAAGTGTAAAAATAAAGTTTTGTTAGCCAATGCAATCTGCATTTGGCAAAAGTCGCCAACTACTTTTGGTACATTACCTTCTTTATTCTATGTAGCTTAGAACTCATATTTTTCATGCATCAAACTGATATTGTAGCTTCTGACAGCCCTGCACATCATCTAAGTACCAAGTTCATTGTCAGTGCTAAGGAAGAATATAATGTTATCACACTAAGCTAGTGTGTATGTAACAGGGATGCCACAAGAGTTACATCCCCGGATCTGTTAAAACTAAACCTCCAATGGGGCTTTGCTTTACTTCTACCACAGTTGAACATTTTTTGGCCACTCCTGATACTTAATACAGCATACAGATCCAGTAATTGAGATATTAGATAAAGTTTGTAAACGGACAATGACAAAACTTAAATTCTTCGTAAACTGACAACCTAAACATTTAGACTGCAGATGGCTTTCTCTACTTTTTTTTTTTAACATGCGTGGTAAGATTTTATGGAACACGGTATACAAATATAATGATTATTTTGTTTAACAGGATACCAAACCACAGACTTAGAATGATTCAGCAAAGAGGAGGAGACGTTAACCATTTGGTGGTCCATCTACGCGTTTCTTTTATGCACAGTTAATCTAGCTTATTGAATCATTCGAAGTAGATAATAAACACTTTGTTTTTTAAAAGGACTTTGAACTTCACCCATTCTTGCAACATAACAGTATTACATTTTTATAAATTCACATATTTTAAATAAATAGACACACACAATTAGCTATATTACTTACAAGCAGGCGTGTTATTATAGACATATGTCCCAATTAACCCTTTCTGTGAGTTGTTCATTGAGAAAGCCACATTTAAACATTTGAGTACCTGACAAGTAATGAAATATGACAGTATCTCATAATACTTCAAGGGGTTAAAATCATGTGTGTAATCCAAAATTGTATGTTTGCTGGCATGTCCTGTAAATTGCTAACTCAATGTAGTTTTAAACACCAATTAGTCTTTACCCTGTTCAGATTTGCTAAATCCTTCCAATATGATTAAAATAAATTAAAAACTCTCTCTTATATTCTGGTTCAGCACAGTGTTATTCAGACAAAATGTTTTAAAAAAACACCAAAAAACAATCTGCAGCATCAGTGGATATCACTGATGTAAAATATGCATGCGTCTCTGCGGACATCTGCACCAGTTAGCTCTGCATTGCAAAAGTATTCACTGACAGGCTGAAAGGGTTAATCAATTCAAGCATCACCTTAGCTAAGATCCAATTCTTTGTTTCCAGGCAGAATACAGTGCAGATGTGAGCGTGAGCCCAATACGCATGTGCATCACAACTATGCACAAAATAAAAAAAATGTCACTGTAGCAAGCAATTAGCTAGTTTCTTCTGCCTTTATATGTGTAATCAAGTTATGCAGTAATATTAGTGCTACAAGAAATGAGACATTGACTGAGATTGGAATGCTAAGATTTTTACAGACACATCCCCAGGAACTTAGTTCCACACATACACTGACATACACACACAGCATGGAATAGTTAACTAAAACGAAAACGAGCAATTTAATAAATTCATAGTTTTACCATTCATTCATCCATGCATGCAATATTGTACAGATTAAAAAATATTAAACGTAAGTGCCAACAAATCCATGTTTAAAAAAAAGGGGGGGACCAGACTAAATCTTGTTTTACAAAACAAAAATGGTTATTGAAATAAATACACATAACAAAACCCCCTTTTTTAAACTTCTACATAAATGATCCCTTTCCATCTTTTTTTTACAAAACAAAAAAACAAGCAAGCAAACAAAACAAAAAAGTAAAGATTTTAAAACACGAAAGTGAATTGGGTGTTGTAAACTCACACTTTTGTTTACGATCGTATTCAAGATTTTGATATAACACTAAAAACCACATGTATTCCGCAAAACAGACATAAAATAACCCAGACATTTTAACACCAGGCACTGTACGTAGCACAAGCGTTTTTTTTCCATATAGTGTATAAAGAAGTTCAATACAGAACAGTATTATACCTTAACAGGCAAGTTATTCTCTAAATCACATCCTCTCTGTATAAGAGAGCATGCAGCTCACGCCCTATGCATACTGTAGATGAAGACAGGGAATCAGTAGAAGCGTCAGTACAGATTATTATTTTATATAAATATATATATATATATGTATTTATATTTCTACGAAGGATCTGAAGATTTGCTGGTGCAGATTACATGAAGTTATGGGGAGTCTTACCTTATGCTTTATGCTGATCCAGCAATCTAACAGACACAGTTTTCAGCTGCACACTGCCATGGGTAAGAAGCAGAAGCACTAAGCAGCAAAGAGAGTGCTGGGTGAGGTTTTAGTATGGGTGTATAATGAATGCCGCCATTTTAAAGCCTGGCTCTTGAAATCACTAGGCATAACCAAATTAAAGCACGCCCCACGTACACAACTTCATAGCTGGGACGTGCTACTGGGATGAAGCTATTCCACAATGGGGTGAGAAATGTCACTCCAAACAGAAGAAAATCTGGTGTGTGACCTGGACATTCAATATAACTGCAGACCTTGGCATGCCAGGGGCAGCTGGGTTGTCACCAGCTACATTGTTGCATGTGGATTTCACAAAGGTTCTAAGAATGGTTTTGCAAGAGCTTAAGCAGCATTTATTTATATTCACTCATTTCATGTCTCCCTCTGCCTGCACACGTTGGTACATTCCACAAAGCACAGCATCTAATGGCCTTTGGGAGCTGTGTCGTAGCAGTAGCTCAGCCTGACTGCTGCCATAGCAACATAGCTAAAACCTGTTCACTTGTGCTGTACGATATATATCTAATGTTACAATAAAAAAAAGTGACTCGAGCCAGTCAGAGCAAGCAAATTCACCAGTTATGGTAATATCTGCAACCTGTGTGTTCTCCTGAGCATGAGGTTTTCAGGGAGTCTGGAAATCAAAGGGTAAAATCCCACATTGCATCATGCTCAAAGAGAAAAAAACAAAATGTTTCAGATTCAAGATGTGTCAGTGAATCTGAAGGGAAAAAAAAATAGAGTGTGCCTAAAATGACATGATTTTACTGTAACACAGGATCCATACCATGTCACTGTGTCCTTATTTCACCTAGCTGCAACACATCTCCGTGGAGAAAAAATGCTTTGTACAAAAGATGATCTTTCATACTTATAGTTCCTCTTGTCTAAGGTGGAGGGGACATTGGATGTCTCAAATATAAAATACATTGTAGCACTGCATACAATGTAAAAGGAAAATATAAGCAAAATAATGTCACAGATCCAGACAAACATTGACAAATAAAAAACAAATAAAGTGCCTTAAACTGCAAATCATGTCCTATTGCCATATTGATAGTCATTACAGGTTTTCATGATCTGCAATACTGCAGTCTGCAATACTGAACAGCATTAAATACAAAAGTATCCACACCCACAAATAGAGGAGTACCCAGGTGACATAGGACCCGAGGCAGAAATTTATTTTGGCACCTCTACCCCGACCCCCAAACTGTAGAATTTTGTACGTGTCTCACTCTTCAGCCCCACATACAGTTTTCTCAGGGTAATTACATGCACATACATATAGTAACACATTCATTTTCACACACAGACACCCATATTATTATTATTATTTATAAAGCGCCAACAAATTCTGCAGCACTGTACAATAAGTGGACTGACAGACAAGTGTTTACAACAAGACAAAATGTACACACAGGAACAGAGGGTGTGGGGAGTCCTGCTCAAACGAGCCTACATTCTATAAATGGATTTAATATATTGCTATACATACACACAGACTCAAATACACTCACATACACACACAAACCGACTCATAAATGCATTTTCGTTTACCCATTGTACAGCGCTATGGAATTTGCCGGCGCTGTATAAATAATAATAATATATTCACACACGAATCCAATTCCAGCATCAGTACAGGGCATGCAAGGGAGCTGGGCACTCAGTAGACAGATCCCAGCAGCCACCTCTCTGCCCGCTCCGCAGCCACTTCAAACACCTGTAGATCAGGCACCTGCTGTGCAGCACCCACACCAGCAAAGGGATAGTCCGCTGTTGCCTCCCCTGACAAGACAAGGTGCTCAGTACACCCCCTTGATGCAGCCCACTCCACCGAAGTTAGAAAACCCCTTCAAACAAAGCCATGAGCATGAACAACATTTTCAATTTTGTTCTATCGGGGTTTTTTTACTAAAGTGAAAACTGTTGGGAATTCAAAGTGAATTTCATATCTAGGGGAAGAGTATATGAAATGTAATCATAACTGACTATTTTTATTTATACTTTCAGCTGAATAAAAAAAAGAAAGCTAACAAACATAGTTACATTATTTAAAGAAACACTATGGTGTCAAGAATACAAACATTTATTCCTGACAAAAAATGCATAAAAAAGGTGCACAATAAAACTTTTCAAAGTAAACGGGAATAAAAATAAAGTGTTTGGGAAAGGACATTTGAGCTAACAATTTATTCGAACAGCGGATATGTTTGGCCTTTTTGGCGCTCCCTATTGTGACGTTTCTGCTCCTCTTTTAATCAATCTATGACTAAAGCTCAATAAATATCCTGGCGACCTGCTTTTTTTTTTTTTATCTCCGATCAAGGAAGTGTTTTAGGACCCAACAAAGGAATTTGTACTCCTTATGCCCAACAGTGTGTAGTGCCATGTATACCAGTCCTATCTTGTGAGTTATATTCATACATTAACATTTTAACTTGTTTATTTTACTGATCACTATTTTTGTTTTAGGTGTAAAGAATCAAGGTTGTTGCATAAGTAATGCCAAGTATGTTGAGCACCATTCAGTGAATAACCTTTTTTATCTGTACTTGAAAATTGTTTATTTGATTATACTTTATTTTATACACATTTACTTTGAAAAGTTTTATTGTGCACCTTTTTATGTACTGTTTGTTAAACCTTTGTAGTCACAAACATTTATTGGGTTACTGCACATTGTCAAAATATTTTTTTCACAAATTACATATTGCACCCTTACCACTATACACATTTATTTTTGCATGTATGCCTGACACGTTGTTTAGTGCTGGAGTGGCTATGGAGTTAAAAAGGTTATTTTCTGGCCCGCATCCTTAGCGTCTGAGTGAAAGCCACTAGAGGTGTTACTAGGCAGCAATATAAACACTTAAAGACAGAGGAAGTTAGGGGTAGCGCCACAATATGGAGAAATATAGAATAAGCAAATAAATAGAAACAATTAGGAAACTATAATATCGCACACAAGTATGTGTATATGTATATATATTATGAAGTCCCAAGAGGAGCAAAAAAGTATATTACCTTCTCTAGTCAGATATTTTAGCGCTTATCCTTCCCTTCCATTTCAGCAATGTAAACACTGCCTTTTTTGAGAAAAGGCAATGTTTACAGTACTAAGACTGCAGGGACATGCTATAGACACCAGAACCACTAAATTAAGCGATAGTGGTTCTGGTGATTATAGTGTCCCTCTAATTGCTCTCAGTGACAAAAGAAATTATAAAGGCTATGTATAGTGCTGGAATGTCACAAAAGCCTATAAGAAGCTTCAGAAGGACATGGGAATCAGGAAGTAGAAGCAAATGCTACAAAAATTTGCTTCAGAGGCAACTATATAAATAAGTATACGGAGTATGGAAGGATTGTTCGAGGGAAGCACATACTTCCTCATATGAAGACAACAGTGATTAACCCTTCAAATTATTAAAAAGGGACTTTATGGACACAAATACAATTGCAATTGAGAGATTTTATTATTAAAATTTATCATTAAAATTCTATATTTGTGCATGCTCAACTCTTTATAGTTTTTGCACACAAAAATAAAATGTATTGTAAAATGCTGTACCATAAGTCTGCCTCCTTAGCCACACCCCCTCATGACAGAAAAAAAACATTTGATCCTTATCTAAGACCTACCTGCACTAAGTGAGCTATTTTTTATTCAAAATCTGGATGCAGATTTCCTTCTCTTTTTAGTGCTGGTTATTTTGTTGTTCAGATGATTCAGTACTGTCAATGACTGAGCTGTGTCCAAAAATTTGATAAGGAAGTCTTTCTGACATGAGGGGGTGTGGCTAAAAAGGGCAGGCTTATGGTGCAGCATTTTACAAAACATTTATTTTTTTATGCAAAGACTATAAAGACTTTAGAATGCAAAATATAGCATATTAAAGGATCACTGTAGTGTCAGGAAAACAAACTTGTTTTCCTGACACTACAACATCCTTAGGACCCCCCACCATCAGGGTCCCCCTCCCTTGGCACTGAAGGGGTTAAAACCCCTTCAGTTGCTTTTTTTTATTATTATTCAAGATCGGTGTTTATTAATACATGCTCACAGGCAATAGGAAATGGACAATAATAGGAGTAAAAATAGGAAGCTCAGTTTTAGAGATAATGAGTTTCAGAAAGCGAGAGGACATCCAGTCAGAGATGGAAGAAAGGCAAGCGGTTACACGTAGGACAGTGTGGGAGGGGAGATATATCTGGGTATCATTGGCGTACAGTAGGTTCTTTCTATCTCCTCTTATGTATTTGTCACAGAAATAATTGCATCTATGAATTGGTTACCATTTCTCCATCCCATAGATATGTCACAGTTCTTACTTGTAACCCAATATAGAGGACATCACAATCGCTTTCCATATGGTTAATTTACGCAAATCATATTTGGACTTGATTAGAAGATTGTGCTGGTCACATTCCAAAGATAACAAAAATGAGGCTTAATTATTATTCTGTGGGTAAATATTAATGTTTCTTTCTTTTGGATATGATACTGGAACACAAAGCTTGTTTCTTTCTCTTTTTCTTGAAAGCTAATGATCATTAACATATCAAAGAAATCCACTCATCAATTAAAAGGTAGAGTCCATATGGCTAAAGTCAGCTAGTTTACATTGGAGCTAGACTTCCAGGCCACTTATATGTGACTTCTCACACCTTACAGAACTTTTGATTAATCAAGGGATCAATGCATATGGTAAACCATCTGCTCCCTTTCACATTCCTATGCAATTCACACTACCCTTTCTGTCATCTGATCTTTACCAAGTGATCAATTCATATTTGCACTACACAAATTACATTAAAGGGCCATATTCTATTGTGCAAGAGATACAGATAATCCCAGACAATAATTTTGACCTTGGTGGGCATTGTCGGTGAGGTCTGACTGATAACCCTTTAAGAACACTCGAATAACAAATGCAACCTAAACATGGACAAAATTTATAATGTTAATGCAGGAGTGGAACTTCCACAGTAGAGATGTGGACAGGGAACTGCAGGCATAAGGGGGCCTTCAGTTTATGTTTAACCATTCACAAATGGTTTAATATGTAACCTGAGATTGCCACAGGACATGCTGGCACTATAACCACAGTAACAGACTGTGTCAGTTATTGTGCTTAGGGTGTCTCTTACCATCAAATATATATTTGCAACACTGTATGTGCCAAAAATTACTAAATATTTTTTCTCTAACTAGCCCTAGACAAACTGAATAAATGGATCCAGATCAAGGGTGAGGGATTTCACCCTGGCTCTGAAAGCATGCTCAATGGCAGAGCTTTCGAAACTTTTCATTTTGGTGACACACTTTTTAGACTCATCATTTTGTGACAGAGCGGCGGTCGAGATGGATTTCTATTTCTCAGACACGTCACTTCAGTTGCGATTCAGCACTTTCAACATGACTACACGTATTGCACATGCGCAGTATATGTCTGAGCCCTTGATCGTATCTCTAACACTCTAGCCCCTATTAAAAATATAATAATATAACTTGGCTCTCTGATACCCAGCCCAAGTTGGCTGTTCTAACCTTCATTACTGTTGCTGGCTGGCTGCTGTGGCTAGCTGGCAGGCCTCTTTCTTCCCTAAGCCCCTTTGTGTGTTTCTTTTTTTCCTTTCACTTCTGTGCGTCTCTTTGTCCCACCAGCCCCTCTGTGTGTCTCCCTATCCACACAGTCCCTCTGTGTGTGTCTCTCTCTGTCCCTCCTCAGCCCCTCTGTAGGTCTCTTTGTGACCCCAGCTCCTGTGTGTGTCTGTACCCAGTCTGACAAGAAGCAGTTTGTTGCTCTCAGTGAGCACTTACTGTCAGACCGGGTGCAGATTACAGAAGCTCCTCTACTGCGGTCCGCCTGCTCGGCCACGCTTCCTGAAGTGACTGTGGATTGCGCTCCACGTCCATCAAATAGTTTTATTTTCCTTCCTTTAACCCTCTCCTCAGATAGAGCTAACTCACCCTTCTTATCCTTTCACTTAAGCATGTGCCTGGTCAAAAAAAAAAAGCCCACAATTCCTATCAGAACATCCTCGGACTGGCCCTTTTCTTAATTGGTGGGACAAAATCAGATGTCAAAATATTCTGAAAAATTCTCTTTATTCCGGACTTGCAAAGAATAACCGTTCTTAAATGTATAACTTCTGGGATGTATTTTAATCACTTCTTAAATATGCCCCTGGAAATTAAACTCTTATCCTTAGACTCATTCTTGCACGTTAACCTGTTGGTCACTTTATGTTTTAGTGCTATGCAATATGGAAAGATTTGTTTCTCTAAATTAAAGAACTCAAAATACAAAGCAATTAAAGGGACACTATACTCACCAGAACAACTACAGCTTATTGAATTTGTTCTGGCAAGTAGAATCATTATTTTCAGGCTTTTTGCTGTAAACACTGTCTTTTCAGAGAAAATGCAGTGTTTACATTACAGCCTAGTGATAACTTCACTGGCCACTCCTCAGATAGCTGTTAGAGATCCTTCCTGGGTCATGGCTGACTAAAATGCATCCATTCAGTGTCTCCTCCCTCTGCATGCAGACACTGAACTTTCCTCATAGAGATTCATTGATTCAATTCATCTCTATGAGGAGATACTGATTGGCCAGGGTTGTGTTTGAATCATGCTGGCTCTGCCCCTGATCTGCCTCTTTGTCAGTCTCAGCCAATCCTATGGGGAAGCATTGTGATTGGATCAGACTACCACTTCTGCTGATGTCAGCAGACTGCTTGTTTTTCTGAGTCAAACAGCATGCAGAGTTACAGCTTCAGGCTTGAATACAAGTAAGATTTTGCTATATTTAGGGAGGCATGAGGGGCCCAGGGGGGCTAGATGGTGGTTTTAACACTGTAGGGTCAGGAATACATGTTTGTGTTCCTGACCATATAGAGATCCTTTAAATATGACTATGTATGCATTATATACCACTCCCCACGCCTATTATCGTCACTACATAAACTTCTGTTGCACAGGACGAGGTGGGAATATTATACAATGCAAGACTTTGTCACATGGATCTCAGTATACCACTCACTTCACAGCAGTGGTCTTTGGCCTACCTAGAAAATGCACAAAATCTCAAACTTCAAAACACAAACACATTATATATATTAGAGTACCTCAATAATTGCATAGAATATACCAAATTGTCTCTGGATCTTTCTGGAGGTGCCACAGAATGGGTATTTCTTTTAGATCTAGTGGGATTGTAAGAGGTCTAACCATTTTACAACCAGGTGGTCCAAAAGCTGCAGAAAGCTTTTGGTGCCCAACTGACAAATCTCAAAGTTTATTTTTCTAAAATAAAATTTTCTTCAAGAAGTCAATTCTTCATTCTTTCTAGAGCAGGTGAAACACACTCATTCCATTGCTATGACAATCAGAGCAAAAGTCAATGAGTTAGAAAAGTTACAAATGTTAGGAAATTTACAGATTTTACTATTAACATGACGTAAAGTCATGATTTTATTAATGACACGGAGGCGAGTATTATGCTGCACTCTTTCTTTATTTACCTCAGCAGCAAAGAAAAATAACATTAAATCAGTATAAAAGAAACCAGTAAATAACATGAGGTATATCTTCCTAGCAACAGGAACAGCCAATCAGCATCCTCTTTATAGCATAATAGGCAGTGTTCAGTATACTACTTCCTCTTTCTTGCGATCCCGAACAAGGACAACAAATCCAAATAAAAATTGGGCTCCAATTAGAGGGTATACGAGCCTTAAACTGGATCTCGAAGTCAAGCTGGAAGAGAAAGGAGAATATGGTAATATCCAAGTATAAAACTGGATTTATGCATAAATTCGCATTACATGAAATATCAGATATATATATACACATAACATGAAATTCAGTTTAGTCAAACCTTAAGCTCTTGACAGTCATTAACAAGGATAAAACCCAGTAATCAAAAAGACTTACCGTGAAGTCAACTTACCCAGAGAAGACCAAATCTCCAGGGATGGGAGAGAGGGATAATACTCGCCTCCGTGTCATTAATAAAATCATGACTTCACGTCATGTTAATAGTAAAATCTGTAAATTTTATTAAGACACGGAGGCTCCTATTATGCTAGTTCAAAGCTGTGAAATTATGTCTCCTGTGAAGTGTTGAATAGGTCTAAAGTAGAAATCATGGAATGTAGACTCCGAAGACCAGCCGCTCTCATAATATCCTCCAAGCGACAACCAATCAAGGAAGCCTTAGAAGCCATTGCCCTACGAACCGAATGAGGCACAGACACATAGGTATCAATACCTGCTAGAGACATAACGTATTTGACCCACCAGGCTAGAGTAGACACCGGAAGACGCGACTTTTGGAAGGAGATGAAGAGTTCCTGTTTCAAAGGATTCTGTAACGTAGTAGAACGATGTTCACACACCCATTAGTATGCAACAGGACAAAGGAGAGATCTATCAGGGAAAACTGGGTAAGATAGATTTTAGAGGAGGTTTTTGTCCTCCGTGAAATGTCAAAGAGGACACCTTCTGGAGTAAAGGAACGAGCAACCACCTCACGAGCTCGTACGTCAGAAAAACCTCTTGCAAGAAAAAAAAAAAAAAAATTCAAGACAATAGAGATGTCCCACAAGACAGAGTATTGTGGTAAGGGTGAATGAGCAAACCATATTCCTCAGAGAAGTCAATATATGACAGGATGTCAACCGACAGGCGTCCAATCAAAACTTTGATGGCCAGCAGAAATGGACGATCGGTAAGGTCCACAGTGCGATAGGCTTT
>OW240920.1:57792549-57813697 GCA_933207985.1 Pelobates cultripes | reverse complement strand
CGGTGATATTGAGATTATCTATATCTATGAATCAGTGAAGAAAAGGAGCAGAGGCTAGAGTTGTTCAGAGCTTTATAGGCAAGGGTTAGTATTTTGAATTGAGACCTATAGGATTCAGGAAGCCAGTGTAAGGATCGACAGAGGGGGCGAGGTGGTAGAGAAGCAACAGGAGAGAATGATCAACCTAACAGCACATTCATTTCAGATTGGAGGGGGGCAGTATGGCTTCTGGGGAGATCAATTAGGAGATAATTACAGTAATCAATGCGAGAGGTTGCTAGAGCATGCACAGGCTCCTTTGCAGCATCTTTCATAAGAAAGGGGTGGATGCGGGCAATGTTTTTAAGGTGGAATCGACAAATTTTAGCAACAGACTGGATATGAGGCCAGAATCAAGGATAACACCAAAACAGTGAGCTTGCAAGGATGGGATGATGCAGGTACCATCAACCTGCAGGGGGAGCATAAGACGAGGATCAGTGTTACGAGGAGGAAAAATAGGAAGCTCAGTTTTAGAGATAATGAGTTTCAGAAAGCGAGAGGACATCCAGTCAGAGACGGAAGAAAGGCAAGCGGTTACACGTAGGACAGTGTGGGAGGGGAGATATATCTGGGTATCATTGGCGTACAGGTGGCAGCGTAATCCAAATAGATTAGTGAGTTTGCCAAGAGAGTCAGTATAAAGAGAAAACAAAAGGGTACCAAGAACCAAGCCTTAGGGGACTCTAACCAAGACAAGATGACGGGAGGAGATGTCGTTGGAAAAGGAGACATTGAATGAACATTGAGAGAGACTTATTAGGAGCAACACGAGAGGACTGTGTCACAGAGACCGAGGGACTGATGAGTTTGGAAGTCATGATTAACAATGTCAATGGCGGCAGAGAGTTCAAGAAGAATTAGTATGGAGTACTGGCTTTTGATTTGGTGGTGAAAGGGCTAAAGTTCACTATTTGTCTGCACCAGCCTGGAAATAATGATAAAATTCCCCTTAACACCACCCACACTTAACCATAATAATATAACTATTACTATTTTAACGCTGCCACCACCAAGACAATTTATAAGTGCCTTGGTCCCCCAGGTAACTTAATAATAAAAACCACCAAATGTAACTTAGAACAATATCTATGTAATTGCAAAATACTAATTAGTCTCTTTAGGTAACGTGATTCTTTACCAGACAAAGGCAGAATCAAGGTATATTTATTATGAGCAAAAAATAGTCACAGTGCATTCAAAAAAATAGATGATAAGCAAATTATTTACACCAACAACAGATAAAAACAAAAGGGATAAAATAACAGAAGTCCTAATCACTTACTCCTTAGGTTTTCAAAGTAAAGCTTCTGCCCAGGGGTTCTCTGGTAAGGAAGATAGTGACTCACTCAAAATTAGATTTTAGCCCCAAGCAAGTACAAAGACGCATTTAAGAATCATTAGACATTTACCCTGTGGATTACCAGGCCACGCCCAGAGGTGGAGATAAGGCGTACCTATAGTATCTATAAGTGACCACCCCTTGTGTTCCAGACCAATATTTATCCAAATTGAAACATTTGGTTCTATCTCCTCTTATGTATTTGTCACAGAAATAATTGCATCTATGAATTGGTTACCATTTCTCCATCCCATAGATATGTCACAGTTCTTACTTGTAACCCAATATAGAGGACATCACAATCGCTTTCCATATGGTTAATTTACGCAAATCATTTTTGGGCTTGATTAGAAGATTGTGCTGGTCACATTCCAAAGATAACAAAAATGAGGCTTAATTATTATTCTGTGGGTAAATATTAATGTTTCTTTCTTTTGGATATGATACTGGAACACAAAGCTTGTTTCTTTCTCTTTTTCTTGATAGCTAATGATCATTAACATATCAAAGAAATCCACTCATCAATTAAAAGGTAGAGTCCATATGGCTAAAGTCAGCTAGTTTACATTGGAGCTAGACTTCCAGGCCACTTATATGTGACTTCTCACACCTTACAGCGTTTTTGATTAATCAAGGGATCAATGCATATGGTAAACCATCTGCTCCCTTTCACATTCCTATGCAATTCACACTACCCTTTCTGTCATCTGATCTTTACCAAGTGATCAATTCATATATGCACTACACAAATTACATTAAAGGGCCATATTCTATTGTGCAAGAGATACAGATAATCCCAGACAATAATTTTGACCTTGGTGGACATTGTCGGTGAGGTCTGACTGATAACCCTTTATGAACACTCGAATAACAAATGCAACCTAAACATGGACAAAATGTATAATGTTAATGCAGGAGTGGAACTTCCACAGTAGAGATGTGGACAGGGAACTGCAGGCATAAGGGGGCCTTCAGTTTATGTTTAACCATTCACAAATGGTTTAATATGTAACCTGAGATTGCCACAGGACATGCTGGCACTATAACCACAGTAACAGACTGTGTCGGTTATTGTGCTTAGGGTGTCTCTTACCATCAAATATATATTTGCAACACTGTATGTGCCAAAAATTACTAAATATTTTTTCTCTGACTAGCCCTAGACAAACTGAATAAATGGATCCAGATCAAGGGTGAGGGATTTCACCCTGGCTCTGAAAGCATGCTCAATGGCAGAGCTTTCCAAACTTTTCATTTTGGTGACACACTTTTTAGACACATTATTTGGTGACAGAGCGGCGGTCGAGATGGATTTCTATTTCTCAGACACGTCACTTCAGTTGCGAATCAGCACTTTCAACCTGACTACACGTATTGCGCATGCACAGTATATGTCTGAGCCCTTGATTGTATCTCTAACACTCTAGCCCCTATTCAAAATATAATAATATAACTTGGCTCTCTGATACCCAGCCCAAGTTGGCTGTTCTAACCTTCATTACTGTTGCTGGCTGGCTGCTGTGGCTGATGTGGCTGGCTGCTGTGGCTAGCTGGCAGGCCTCTTTCTTTCCTAAGCCCCTTTGTGTGTTTCTTTTTTCCTTCCACTTCTGTGCATCTCTTTGTCCCACCAGCCCCTCTGTGTGTCTCCCTATCCACAAAGTCCCTCTGTGTGTCTCTGTTCCCCCAGTCATTCTGTGTGTCTCTCTGTCCCCCCTGTCCCTCTGTGTGTGTCTCTCTCTGTCCCTCCTCAGCCCCTCTGTAGGTCTCTTTGTGACCCCAGCTCCTGTGTGTGTCTGTACCCAGTCTGACAAGAAGCAGTTTGTTGCTCTCAGTGAGCACTTACTGTCAGACCGGGTGCAGATTACAGAAGCTCCTCTACTGCGGTCCGCCTGCTCGGCTACGCTTGCTGAAGTGACTGTGGGTTGCGCTCCACGTCCATCAAATAGTTTTATTTTCCTTCCTTTAACCCTCTCCTCAGATAGAGCTAACTCACCTTCCTTATCCTTTCACTTAAGCATGGGCCTGGTCAAAAAAAAAAAAAGCCCACAATTCCTATCAGAACATCTTCGGACTGGCACGTTTCTTAATTGGTGGGACAAAATCAGATGTCAAAATATTCTGAAAAATTCTCTTTATTCCGGACTTGCAAAGAATGACCGTTCTTAAATGTATAACTTCTGGGATGTATTTTAATCACTTCTTAGATATGCCCCCTGAAATTAAACTCTTATCCTTAGACTCATTCTTGCACGTTAACCTGTTGGTCACTTTATGTTTTAGTGCTATGCAATATGGAAAGATTTGTTTCTCTAAATTAAAGAACTCAAAATACAAAGCAATTAAAGGGACACTATACTCACCAGAACAACTACAGCTTATTGAATTTGTTCTGGCAAGTAGAATCATTATTTTCAGGCTTTTTGCTGTAAACACTGTCTTTTCAGAGAAAATGCAGTGTTTACATTACAGCCTAGTGATAACTTCACTGGCCACTCCTCAGATAGCTGTTAGAGATCCTTCCTGGGTCATGGCTGCCTAAAATGCATCCATTCAGTGTCTCCTCCCTCTGCATGCAGACACTGAACTTTCCTCATAGAGATTCATTGATTCAATTCATCTCTATGAGGAGATACTGATTGGCCAGGGCTGTGTTTGAATCATGCTGGCTCTGCCCCTGATCTGCCTCTTTGTCAGTCTCAGCCAATCCTATGGGGAAGCATTGTGATTGGATCAGACTACCACTTCTGCTGATGTCAGCAGACTGCTTGTTTTTCTGAGTCAAACAGCATGCAGAGTTACAGCTTCAGGCTTGAATACAAGTAAGATTTTGCTATATTTAGGGAGGCATGAGGGGCCCAGGGGGGCTAGATGGTGGTTTTAACACTGTAGGGTCAGGAATACATGTTTGTGTTCCTGACCATATAGAGATCCTTTAAATATGACTATGTATGCATTATATACCACTCCCCACGCCTATTATCGTCACTACATAAACTTCTGTTGCACAGGACGAGGTGGGAATATTATACAATGCAAGACTTTGTCACATGGATCTCAGTATACCACTCACTTCACAGCAGTGGTCTTTGGCCTACCTAGAAAATGCACAAAATCTCAAACTTCAAAACACAAACACATTATATATATTAGAGTACCTCAATAATTGCATAGAATATACCAAATTGTCTCTGGATCTTTCTGGAGGTGCCACAGAATGGGTATTTCTTTTAGATCTAGTGGGATTGTAAGAGGTCTAACCATTTTACAACCAGGTGGTCCAAAAGCTGCAGAAAGCTTTTGGTGCCCAACTGACAAATCTCAAAGTTTATTTTTCTAAAATAAAATTTTCTTCAAGAAGTCAATTCTTCATTCTTTCTAGAGCAGGTGAAACACACTCATTCCATTGCTATGACAATCAGAGCAAAAGTCAATGAGTTAGAAAAGTTACAAATGTTAGGAAATCTGAGTTGCTCATTGCTCATCACTTAGGTAGAGACCCAAAAGGTCAAACAAATGTGGTTCCATTGAGATTAATTTACTGAATCAGACTTATATAAACAATGTATGAACTCTGCATAGGGAGATAGCGGAGAACTAATGAGCACCCAAGGGATGTCACCTGTACGAATGAGTCTTATGTTAAGATGCACTCCTAAAGTGTGTTCTAGTAAAGTTTTGATTTACAATGTCTTGCTGTTCGAGTACCCCAACTTTTTCTTCTCTCCCTCATGCAGCCCCCCTATCTCTTCACCTTCCTATTTCTGTGGTGACATATTAAACAGTGTTGTACAATGGGTGAAAACAAATGAGTAGTTGCAAAATGACCCGTTAAACATATAGGAAAAAAAGCCAACGAGGACCTTGCTCAAACGAGCTTACAGAAAAAAAATTGCTGTCTGTTAGCTTCTAACACAGTACTATTTTCTTGACTAATCCAAGTGCTGGCTTCTTGTTGCTGGACATTTCAGAGCGAGTAGATTTGCGGCAAAACTTCCTTTTTGCTTTTCCTAATATATAACTATTTCTCATTTACCTCTCAGATTGTAAGTGACCCGTGGGGAAATTGAACGATAGCAGGGGTTTCTGCATTTAGAATTCTCTCCATATCCCCTAGAAATGTGTCTATCCATCTCTCATTTAATGTGTGTCTCTACATCATTTAAAAATTTCTTCTCATCTCATGTCTCCATATTTTATCTCTTACTCAGTTCCCAGTTACCCTTCCAAATTCTATATCCACCCACAATAGATTTCTACTTTATAATCATGACTGCCGAATGACTTACACCAATGTTAGTTGAGGATGTTAGTCAAGGACACTTGTGATAGATAACCCGTTTCCATGAATAAAAATCACGATGGCGCTCTACATCATAACTGTCTGTAACTATTTGTTTCTATAAGCCTATATTAGAAGCATAATGTCAGGAATACATGCAGTGTGTTAATCAGGGACAAGCCAGCGTCAGGGAAACCAGAAATCAGGAATAGCTGTGTACAATAGCTGAGTCAACGAGTATAGATAGCAGAATAGTCAGTAATAGCCTAGATCAAAATCAGGAATGCAATAAGAGTAATGTAACATGCTAATGGAAACCAAATAGTACCACAACAGGACAAGGACTTGAGTACCAGAAAATGATTTATAGTCTGGCACGTCAACTTAATAGCCACTCACCCCAAAACTGTCAAGTTCGACAATTTTGGCAGGTCGTGAGGTCATCTGTGTCATGTCAGTGCACACGCACCATGTCATAAAAAGGGGCGGAGCCACAACAGTCAGCCTTCGCACCGCTGGAGACAAGAGGAGGACCATGAGGTCACCCAGGCTTAATAACTCTTTGCACAATACAAGATACCATGACACATATTCTCACTGTTCATTTACAGGCTTGTCGTCCATACCAAATGCTGCACACAGGAAGGAGCATTGTTAATGCAGACGTGTTACTGTTTACAAAAGACCGTCATCCCTGCTCTACTCTATTAGTCTAATGCCCTCAGAAGTTACTATGTTGTGGAGGTCTACATCTTCATAATCCAGCTAGATTCAGGGCCTCAGACACTGCAAAGGAGAAAATGAAGAGGATATTAACCTTGCAGTGTTAAGACTGCTTCTTGTGGCTGTCTACCAGACATCCACTAGAGACACATCCTGCAGTTTCACGGAGTTTGACACTTTGAAACGTCGCCGGACGCTTTACATAAGGATGTCCAGCGTTTTTAAAACCCTCCCACAGGAGAGCATTGTATCAATGCTTTCCTATGGGAAAGACCTATTGCGTTCACAGGGCTCATGCATTAAGTTCCCGGATTACGCTGATGTCGGTGGAGGAGATCGATCCAGAGCCATGGGTTCATCAGTGCTAGAATCAAAAAGTGTTTAAAGGGTTTTTAACTGTTTACATGGCAGGGGGAAAGTGTAAGGGGGTGGGGGGACTGCAGGGGAAGAGGGACACTGTAGTGTTAGGATTACAGCTTTGTATTCCCACACTATAGCTTTCCTTTAACTCTGTATCTGTCAAAAGCATTTAGGTCGTTTTGTTATCCCTAACTTGGGGGAAACTCAGTGCTTCGTTGACTATGCCAGCCATTATGAAAACAAAACTCATCTCATAGCATAATATGTTATCTATGCATTGACTTACAAAATTGCTGGAAGGTATTTAAAAAAAAAAAAGGAGTATAAACAAGAAGTATAGAGGTTGCAGTGTATGCAAAAAGCCACAATGCCAAGCGAGCAGCCAAGAGCTCTAGAGAGATTGCAATGTCATACACTTCAAAAATCTATATAGTTGCTTCTCACATAAAAACAATTATTTCAGTCTCACACTTTTCAACAGAATATACTCCCCCCCCCCAGCAGGTTCTCCTGATCAGCATGCACATCCTCTTTCTGGTATTTACATGTGAATAGGAGATGTAAGACAGACAAACTTACAATGTTTTACGTGTAGGAATGTTCAATATCCGTGTCCAAATTGGCTAACAATCTTTCCCAATTTGCCCAGTAGCTATGCTCCGACACCATAACCCAGACCATGTCAGCATGCAAGCAATGAATCTCTATTTGTATACTGAATATAATTAAAGAGTTACATGGATCATAACCACTACAGCCCCCTAAAGTGTTTGTGATGTGAGTACCCTGAAGACATTCCCCGAAAATGGGGCAAACTTAATTGCAACAGTTTGCCCTTTTACCTGTGTACCTTATGCTGAGCATCCTATGCATCTGGCTTCTGCAGAGTTGCCGAGGCTAGATGCAGATCTCCTCGGTCATTTATTGGCTGAGAATATTGGCTGTTCATTCTCAGCCAATGAATGACATTCTGTGTATAGGATTATGCACAGAAATGACATTAGCCAGTCCAAAGCTCTAATTCAAGGCTGGCTAGTGCAACCCCAATGACACTGACGGAGATGCAGTTACACCCCCTGCAGCAAAGGGATTAAACTCATTATGTGCAGGTTTCATAGTGAAACAATACACATACAGCCTCCAGGCACTATGACCACTTCAAATCATACATAATAAAGTTACATGCAATGATGATCCCATGCCTAGGAGAGAGGGCCAGCCACGGACACAGCAGAATGGCATGGGATGCAAGGTAAATTAGGAGTTAACTTTTAAACCCGGGGGGTTGGGACAGCCACCTAAATGGTGACTAGAGCACTATAGCGTTTGGAATGCATTGTTGTATTCCTAACACTGTAGTGTTCCTTTAATATGTATTACAAATGAAAATGATACTCTAGGCACCATAAATATTCGTCCCATTGAAGTGGTGATGGTGTCTTAAGTCCCATGGCACTGGATTACAGTTAATACTGGGTTAATACTGAATGAGGGTCCTTGGGTGCCGCAGTCCAGCCTCTCTATACTCAGTTGGGCTGATGCTTCTGCATTAGCCCACGCGGCAATAACAGTAGCCATTGGCTGAGAGTGTCAATTGACTGCTCTCAGCCTATCACAACCTCCTATTACTGGTATGAGCTGGTATGGCTCCAATGTACCTCCATCTTAGCCATACCTACAGTACAGTCAATGTAAAACCATTCAATACTCTTAACCGCAGGATGGAGCAAGGGGACTCTACACACCATAACTACTTTAGAGAAATTAGGTGAATAAGGTACCTAGAGTGTCCTTTTAAGAAAACCAAAAGGAACAGGAGCCAGAAAAAAGGAGGTGTTTTAGAATGAAGTAGTTGTGAGCTTCCATTAGCTCTTCTGATGCTGTCTATCTCATTGGAAGAGCTGAACACTCTCAGCCAATAAGCTACGCCTTGCACGGCATGACTTAGCTCAGACAGAGAGCTTCTGGCAGCTGTAGTGGAGGCGGAGAGCAATGCCAAGGAAAGCCCCATGTATAAAGTCAAAACATACTATAACGGTCTGACTATTTATAACAGAGGCGCCAGAGCACTCCTGGAACATTTCTCACTACAGCAAGGTGTGGAAGTTATGGTGCTTGTTGTGTTCCCTTAAGTAGTGGTATTCTAGTGCTAGGACTTAACTTTACTGGTTAAATACCATGTGACCAAATTCCTGTAAATAGTAAGAATTCCCCTTTAGATTTATAAAACGTCCAGTAAAACAAACTCAGTAGCAGAGTCAGCAACAACTGCATTTATCTGAAGCACCTGATCTGAGCCTGAATAAATATTGCGTAGTAGTTATCTTTTCATAGACACGTGCTTAGTAAATAAACTTGCAAAAAGTGAAACCAGCAGATTCTACACTGGGCAAAGACAGAAAAAAACAATAAAAACCTCTGTATTTTCGTAGTATTAAATCCAGACTAACCAGCATAATTATGTGTCTGTGAGATATACATGCTTGGGTTTTAATTTTCAGTTCCCTCAGATGGTGCTAGCAGAGCACAACAGCCCTCTCCAGCCTAGAACAATGCAGGTACACAGAATCTATTACCATCTATTTTTAGTAGCGCAAGCACATGGTGAGCAGATGACGTGGCCAAGGTCACAAGGAACGAATGCAGAATACCCAATTTGAGTATTCCACACTAAAGGCCTGTTTTTCCTTCAAAAACAGAAAGCAACATGGCTCTCTCCTGGATAAATGGATAAAACATTTTTAAAATATTAGTCTTCACCAGTAATGTTGTCATGGGTCATCTTGAGCGGCCCCACAATGCGTGATCATTTGCTTGATATTCACTTCCCTAAAATATAACTGCGATGTGTGATTTAACGCAGAATCTACGTTTAAATCTACGTTTTATAGTACGCTGAGAATAGAAAAAAAAACTTAACTTCTTTACTCTAGAGTACGGGAATCACAAAATGTTTATGTTAAAGTTTAGGAACCTGTCGGGCCTCTTTAGTAGCCAAGTTGTTTTTTGGGGAGCCAGAAAAGAATAAAGTGATAAGAATTCTCAGAAAAAAAAACTGGGAAATAAAGGCGTCAAAAGTTATAGTAGTGAAGTCACGGACGAAGCACGTGATTGAGTCGACCTCTGATGTTTACTTTATACAACAATGGAATATAATGCACCTCAAACTATACAATTAAGGATTATATTAAGTAAAATCTCATATTTCCAAGCATATGTCATACAGCAAGCCTGTCCCAGTTTTAGAACAAATTATATCTCTGGAGTTTTGGTTTTCTGGGACACAACAAATTCACAGTTACAATGAAAGTGTACATACATGCATGCGTACATCCACTGCTGCATCCCATAAACTCTAGTTTCTCAAGGGGGTACACGCAGTAAAGGCAGAGAGTACGCCAAGAGGAGGCCAGCTGGCAACACCTTAGTGCCCTCCCCCAAGAGGCGGTTGGCTGCAACCTTGCACTCTCTGCTGTGATTCTGGGAGCCAAGTTATGACATCACTCTAGCTCTGTCATCACTAAATAGCTGGCGAAGAGCAAAGTTTACACTGGACCCAGGGAAAGGATCCCTACTGGACCCCAGGGAAAGAATCCACTCCAGCTCTCCCAAAGGTAGGGCATATGTCCGAGAATGCAACATGTGTCTGTCAGTGTGAGTCGAATCAGTGAGTGTGTCTGTCAGTGAGTGTGTGTGTGTCAGTGTCCAATGTGTGTAAATGTTTGTGTGTGTCAGTGTCCTCTGTGTGTAAATTTGCATGTGTGCTCTGTGTCAGTGTACTCTGTGCCTAACCATGTGTGTGACTCAGACAATGGCTTATTCTGGCGGCGAACAGAGCTTTTGAGGGTCACCAACTGACGTTTTACAGGGACAAATCCTGCCATACCATTGCCTGGAGGCAGTCACTCCACCAACTCACTCAGCACCTCCGGGAAAGCAAGGTGCCATATAAATGGGGCATACACAAGCTTACAGTTGAAAAGGAGGGCAAGACACACTCACTCACCTTTCTGAATCGCACTGCTTACTACGGGAGCTGGGACTGCCTGAGAGTGCCTTCACCATGCCGCAACAGTCCTCATGGTTGGTAGACCGGATTACTCCATTTGTCCCAAGAGAGACCGTAAGGGGATCCCGTGACTCGCCGTCGTGATGAGGACTATCGCTCCACTTTGTCCAATCTACCATATATGCTCTATACGAGCTCACTTCCCTTTTCTTTCTAATTGTTAGCACTGACACTATATTTTGTTTCATGGTTCCTACAATTTAAACTGGCTCTGTTAGTTGTAGCTATACTAGTTTTGAAGTGTCGTACACCCTCCCCACCTACCTACCCTGTTTAATACCACCAATAGTATTTCCCAAATGGTAGACGCTGCGTGACACAGGCCGACAATACATGCTTTTAATAAAAATAATTCTTTATGACGGCAGACTGAGAACGAGACAGCAGATATGGCCACAGCATATGTGCCGTAGTTATTACTAGCGCCCCTCCCCCTAATAACTCAGAGGATCTCAGGCTTTAACCCACCTATTATAGACGGAAGACTGCCCTTTCTGTGCTGTATGAGTTATATTACCGTGTTTTCCCGAAAATAAGACCTACCCCGAAAATAAGCCCTAGCTGGATTATCGGGGTGGGCTGCAATATAAGCCCTACCCCGAAAATAAGACCTAGGCAGGGCCGGCAGCTGCCGGCCCTTTAAAAGCCACACACGACTGAGCGCTCTATAGAGAGCGCTCAGACGGCTGCCGCACTGCTTCACCTCCCCTTCCCTGTAGCGTGGCCGAGCTCCTCTCCGGTCCGCGACCCGGCCGGACTGACACCCTGGGTGTGCACTTCCTGTCAGTCCGGCCGGGTCGCGGACCGGAGAGGAGCTCGGCCACGCTACAGGGAAGGGGAGGTGAGGAGAAGATTGGAGGGAGGGAGTATTACAGGGAAGGGGGAGGGAGTATTACAGGGAGAGAGGGGGGAGGGGCGGAGAGTATTACAGGGAGAGAGGGGGGATATTACAGGGAGGGAGGAGGAGGGAGAGTATTACAGGGAGGGAGGAAGGGGGGAGAGTATTACAGGGAGGGGAGAGGAGAATATTACAGGGAGAGAGGAGAGAGCATTGGTGGGAGGAGGAGGGGGAGAATATTACAGGGGGGAGGGAGGGAAGGGGAGAGAATATTACAGGGAGTACAGGAGGGGGGAGAATATTACAGGGGGGAGAATATTAAGGGAGGAGGGATAATATTACAGGGAGGGAGGGGGGAGAGTATTACAGGGAGGGGGAGGTGAGGGTCTCTGGGGGGATAACAGAGCGCGGACACCGGCTGACAGACTGGCTCTAAGCCCTACCCTGAAAATAAGCCCTAGTGTGTTTTTTGTGACTAAAATTAATATAAGACCCGGTCTTATTTTCGGAGAAACACGGGGTATAATTTACATTATAAAATGTGCTGTATAACTGATATGTTCTGTTTATAACGCTATGACCATTGTTACACTGTTGATGACATGTCTTATAGCCAGTTGTGCACCTTACAAAGCACAACAAAAATAAAGAATGTCAAAAAAATATATATATTTTAATATTTTTCCAAGGCACCCCAAGTCAAAAGATTTTGTAGGTTGTATATATGTACAGCACAGAGGTATATATTGGGTCCCTGTTCAAGAGAAATGCTTGCCATGCAAGTGCAGATTCAGAACCTAATATTGGGAGGGGCACTGGTAGATTATTTAAAGAAACAATCCAGGCATAATAACCACTACAGCAATTTGTAGTGGTTATAGTGCCAGTAGTGCCGTAGTGCCCTCTCAGAGTAAGTAGTAAAACTGTTTAGAACAGTTTGACAACTTACCTGGGATCTGTCAGGATAGGGGCTGTAGAAGGGGATAGGGGCAGTAGTGTGTGTGAAGGGTGCAGTGTGCGTCTGTGTGAGGGGTGCAGTGTGTGTGTGGGGCAGCTTGTGTGTGAGGGGTACAATGTGTGGGTGTCTGGGCAGGTTGTATGAGGGGTACGGTGTGTGTGGGGGCAGTGTGTGAGGGATACAGTTTGTGTGTGCAGGCAGTGTGTGTGTGTGTGTATGAGGGGGCAATTGTGTGTATGGGATGGCAGTGTGTGTATGGGGGCAGTGTGTTTGTGTATTGGGAGTAGCGTGTTTGTGTATGGGGCAGTATGTGTGTGTGAGAGGTGCTGTGTGTGTGCGTGAAGGGTGCAGTGTGTGACGGGTGCTGTATGTGTGTGTGTGTGTGTGTGTGTATGTAAAGGTGATGTGTGTGTGTGCTCGGGTGCTTTGTGTGAGGGGTGCTGTGATCTGGTGGTGGTGAGTTGTCACAAGCTCACTACAGACAAGCTTACTGACACACACAAGCTCACTGACACACACACACACACACACACACAAGCTTTCTCACTAGCAGGCACATATACACACACACACACACAAGGCTGAGTATATGAAACCTACCTGGCACTGAAGGCTGTTGCTGGGAGGTCAGGTAGCTATTTTCTGCAGCAAGGTCCTGCTTAATGTGTTGGCGGAGCTTGATGGCTGGAGGCAGAGCTTGTGTGCATGGGTAGTGCTTATGGTGTGGGGGCGGGGCCTGGGTCTGCAAGGCAAACCACGAGCCTGTGTGCCAGGGAAGCTGCTGGGAAATCGGAAGGGAGACTATCAGTGCTCCCTCTGGTCCCCAGCACCTCTGTCCTGAATTCCCTCGGAGCGTAAAAGGCTGTTACAGTTAGAGGAAAAATAATAAAAGCACATGGCTCTGCAAGTTGCCGGGACTGTCCTGGGATAGTAAATTACCCAGGACAGACTCTAGCTTGCCAGGAATGTCCCGGTAAAAACAGGACAGTTGGCAACTATGCTACCAACCTGCTTTGTTTCCAGTCTGCTCTTTTCCAAGAAGCTTGGCAACAAAACCTGATTATCAATAGCAACCTGCTTTATTCCATACTGGGCTTTACCTTTCTTCCTTGCTACAAACCTACTTTGCAACTACCAGGAATCAACACAACCAACCTGGATAAAACAAACTATTCCATTATTTACATCTATCCTCAATAACCCTATTACAACTATCTGATATCTGCATCACTGCCTCCAAACAAAATAGACTTATCACCTAAAAGTCTAACTAACCTGAATTCCTTATTCCTTTATTATCTGTTTATTTCTGTTTTATTATATTATATTTGCATGTAACCTGTAATTTAGCTTTTAAGTTTTCCTTATCTTGATTTACCTGTAATCTGACTTATAGGTTTCCCTTTCACCTGATAACCTGCTTGGGGTATTTTGCCTAACTGTTTATTTCTGTTCTTTTTTTATACTAACCTATAATTCCGTTTATAAGTTCTTCTTCTACTTATAATTCCGTTTATAGGTTCTCATTCTTCCTTCTGCCTATAATTTCGCTAATAGGTTTTCCTGTTATTTAACCTGTCTGGGGCTTATTGCCTAAACTCTCTATTTTATAACCCTCATTATACTTACCTGTAATCTCTCCCGTTGTCCTTATTATTTTCATTCCCCTTTAAATCTTGCTACTTTTATTATTTCAAGTCAAAAACATGTCAAAGATTTCCAATAAAGAACATAAAGTCATCCCCAGCATAAGTCTCTTATCTGACCTGATCAGAACCATGACAAATAGGCACTCCAAATGTTGTGGACTACATCCCCAATAATGCTCTTACACCCATAATGTTGGCAAAGCATCATGGGAGGTGTAGTCCAAAACATTGGGAGTGCCAAATGTTGCCTATGCCTGATCTACATATTTCATTTGGAATTTAAATCAATAGAAATTACTTTCTTGAAGCAAGGGTACTTAGGAATATTTTTAGACCTGCAGGGTTGCTTCTCCATTGAAGGTTGAGAAACACTGCCATAAACTACAGCTCCCATACACCTCGTCTAGAGCATTTTAGGCCAAAAGCTGGAGGAAAATAGAAGTAGTTTTAGTTATTCAACAGCTGGAGAGCTCTGCTAGACTTTGTTATAGAGCACCATAACATGTTTCTGCGGTGGTGAGCAGAGAATGTATTTATATCTAATTACATTTTCCACTACATTCATGAAGTATTCACTCATATATAGAGGCAGGATTTAAAATAAAGATAACGTTTTTTTTTAAAAAAGGAGGATTAGAAAAGAAAGTAAAAAAAAAAAATGGTGGGCCACGTCCAACCAAAAGTAAAGAAATCACCATAGAAACCAAGCCACTGGAATTGTCACATAAAACTAAGAAAATACAGGGCGCCAAAATCACCAGATGAATAAATAAGGATAAAAAAAAGATATGTATAATGCAGTTTATTGAAGGAACTAAAATAATAAATGCACCAACAATGTGCAAATAATAGAACAAGATATATATAAAAAGCCTTAATAGGCAAATGGACCCATAGGTATAGCAGCTCTAGATAACAAAAAAGTGAAAATGCTAAAGTGCAGACTGTGCAATAAAGTGAGAAAGTACAACTCTCATCACTCTAAGAATGATATACACCAATAATGTCCACAAACAATCTCATAAGCAGCAAATATGTAGAGCAGAAACTACTAATACCAAAACTGGAGGGTCCCACTGTGGCTCAACGCGTTTCGTCTCTCGGACTATTAAGGCTTTTTATATATATCTTGTTCTATTATTTGCACATTGTTGGTGCATTTATTATTTTAGTTCCTTCAATAAACTGCATTATACATATCTTTTTTTTATCCTTATTTATTCATCTGGTGATTTTGGCGCCCTGTATTTTCTTAGTTTTATATTGCATGATTAAGGTTTGAGTGACCTTTTACAGTGGCTTGCCTGCACCTGGATCACACTGCACCTTACCCACCTTTGTTTTTTATCTTACTGGAATTGTCACTACTGGATGCATAAAAATTGTAGTTTTGTTAACGAATTGTGGTGTGTGTGTGTGTGTGTGTGTGCAGAATATCCAACTTTGTGTGCAGCCTAGATCTCCTTATTGCAGGACATATTTGGCAATAAAAACATTCTGTTCCATTACCATGTCCATTTTTACACACACTGCAGGGCAGCCGCAAAAATAAACTGAGTCAGGCTAACAGTAGTAGGTAGCTACATGCGTTGTATCGGCATTTGAGTGGACAAAGCATCATAAGTTCTCCTATTATTCTTTACAATGTATTATCTGTAAGCTGAATTATG
Organism: Pelobates cultripes; assembly: GCA_933207985.1. Taxonomy (NCBI): domain Eukaryota; kingdom Metazoa; phylum Chordata; class Amphibia; order Anura; family Pelobatidae; genus Pelobates; species Pelobates cultripes. Next base: position 57,797,770 of record OW240920.1, on the reverse strand, counting down.
TGGAATGATGAGCCATAAAATGCTCATCCTTCAGATATATTGCATATATCCTATGTTCTCCAGAGAGTTATCTCATAGCTCATATCAAAATCCCTATATCACACTCAAATACTATCATACAATTTGCAGTAAAGCACATATTGTAGGTTTATTGTTTTGAAGAAAACACTCCAAATTCTTTCATTAATTACAAAAATGCAGGGTTGGATTGAAACTGGCACTTTTATAAAAAGCTCCTGCTTGCGGGCTGCCAAGTATTTTGTGTGGCCCGCACACTAAGGAGGCCCACCAGGTGGCCGGTTCACTTAGGGCCACCAAACTGGCCTTTGTCAGCAGTGGCCTGGTTGAGCATGGTGGGCCTTTAACAGCCCAACCGGGCTCCTTGCTTATTGGCATCCTGTGAGAAAGTATGTGCCTCGAGTCCTTTCCATCCAGAGACTGGATCCGCGTGGGAGGGGGGAAGTGGCTGTGAGGAGGGAGCCAGGCCGGGAGAGAGACAAGAGCCAGGAAAGGCAGGAGAGGAGGGGGTACAGGCTGCAAGAGCTAGCCCCTAACAGACTGTGCATCAGGGAAGCCACTCTCCAGCACCGAAAAGGTAGGAAACCGGAGGGGGGCTATAAAAGCATATATTTTGAATGTGTGTGTATGTCTGTCTGTCAGTATGTATAAATCTGTATGTCTGTCAGTATGTATGAATCTGTATATCTGTGTGTGTATCTGCATGTCTGTTCATGTGTGGTGTGTATCTGTATGTCAGTGTGTGTGTGTGTATCTGTATGTCTGTTAAAAACTCAACGCTACTAGCCATGGCAAACTTACCAGAGGTATATTTCTACTCGCCAGGGCTGCAGCTGCATTTACACTTGTCAATGGATATAGCAGAGTGGAAATTTGGTGCCTTACATAAAACTATGCTTGGGAACATATTAGGAATATCATTATTAGATCTCACTCAATAGAAGACTAGATGGGCCAACTAATTTTTATCCCCTGCCACAATCTAGAGTTAAGATAAGTTAAACAAAAAATGTCCTCTGCTCCTTGTCCATCGGCTACGTTCTGTCTACTAATTCTTAAATTATTATATTATTTTAATGTTCTGGGTTTTCTGCCTGTTGCTAACTACAATACCCCATTAGAGCATTTCAGCTATATTCTAAGCTATCTTGCCTGCCAACAATTACGCTAATTAAACCTGGACAGGTTTCACTGTTACCCACGTGGTACAGTAGTAAGTCCATTCATTTTCTTGAATGTCTATCTTAAGTTCACAGAACACATATCTTAAATGGTTGCTCAAAGCATCATAACCACAACAACACATTGTAGTGGTTAGAATGCCAGGAGTATTCTGGCCCAGACTACCAGTAATGGGCCATGTGGATTAGCAACAGTTTGGCCCCTCCACTAAGCGCCAAGGCTCCTTCCATGTCTGGTGAAGCTTTGCCGGCTTCTCCAGAGCCACAGAAGCTGATCCAGTCACCATTCACTGGCTGAGATTGCCAGCTTATAGCTCTCAGCCAATGAATGACACACTGGGAAAAAAAAAATTCCACAAAATTGACATTCACCAACCTGGACCTTTTCACAGAGTTACACCTCCAGCAGCGAAGGGGTAAAACTCGGTATGCCAGACACTATGACCACTTCAAATCACTGAAGAAGGCCGAAATGATCGTCCAGGTTTCTGTATCGCTTGTGCAGAGAGAACGTGCTGGCATTTCTGTTCTAGACTGACCTTATGGGTGGGATCAGTCTGATATGCAAATGGTTCTTCTTTGTAATGGCACAAACATTTTTTAAACCTAAGCAGGGACTAACCATAGGGCAAGCTACTGAGTTTCTCTAAGCTTTTGCCAATTCTCAGAGTTCTCATATTTGTTTTTTAACCCTTCAAGATCCAATGCTTGTTGACCTTCAGAGTGCCATTTCCTGGCAAATTCTGAGTGCCTTATCTCTTGACTGTATTCTGGGCTCTCCTGAGTGATTGCTCTTGGGATGCAGCAGCTTGGCCAAGAGGCACTTTTCAGTAACTCGTAAAATAAATCAAGCCTCATCAGCGTAAAGATTTGACACAATGCACTCTGTTTTTTGGATGCTACTTACATTATAAATGCTGTTTTATGCTGAACCTCCAAACTTTCAGATTTAAAACAAGCCTCAGGACCTGAAACATTTTCTTTTGCTGTCAAAGGCAAGGGCACACACCTTTTAATCACAAAATAAAGCCTTTTAGACTTACAGAGCCAAAATAAACATATATTTAATGGCATGTTTAAAGGGACACTATAGTCACCAGAACAACTCCAGCCTATTGTATTTGTTCTGGTGAGTAGAATCATTACCTTCAGGCAGTAAACACTGTATTTTCAGAGAAAATGCAGTATTTACAGAACAGGCTAGTGATACCTGCACTGGCCACTCGTCAGAAGGCTACTAGAGGTGTTTCCTGGGGCAGTGCTGCACACCCTCTGCATGGAGACACTGAACTTACCTCATAGAGATGCATTGATTTAATTAATTTCTATGAGGAGATGCTGATTGGCAGGGCTGTGTTTGACTTGTGCTGGCTCTGTCCCTGATCTGCCTTTTTGACAGTCTCAGCCAATCCTATGGGAAAGCATTGTGCTTGGTTCAGAGAATCACTTCTGATGAGGTCAACTAAGCAGGCAAATCAGAGGCAGCAGCTGCAGACTTGATAAAAGTAAGATTTTAATATACTTACGGAGGCAAGAGGGGTTTAGATGGTAGTTTTTACACTATAGGGTCAGGAATACATGTTTGTGTTCCTGACCCTATAGTGTTTATTTAATAATAATGTTAGTGGCACAACATGGTAGTGTTTTATTCGCTATCTCCAAAAAGCGGCCGTAAATATTAAAATGACTGCAATTCTTTTTGACCGGCTTTATAGAGAAAGTGTATTTGGAGGTTAGTTTATTGTTATAAGGAAGCAGAGCATGTTATGTGGTTTTTTTTTAAAAAAAAATAAAAAAAGAGAGAGAATTACTGTAGTAGGGCCATAAAGTATTAACTTAGCTCAGAATGTTAATACACACATTGCTTTATTTACCTCCTCAAATTTGGGGGCCATGGGTCCCACTTATCCATTTCTTATAGGAAATCAGTCTTTCAGCTGATATTTAACCGAATCAATCTTTTATATACCCAATATGGATAAAATGAGTACTACTACTAAAAGTTGAGTCATAAAAACATATACATTGTAGCCTAAATGAGAAAAATCCCACTGTACTCTATATGGTGAAATGCTCTGATATTATTAAAGGAACACTCAGAGCAACATAACCACTACAGCTGTTCGTAGTAGTTATGGTGTCAAGATTGCCCTGGTGCTACTCCACAGTAAGCAGTATAATCATTTTAGTAAGGTTTGACCACTTATCTGGATCCCCTGAGCACCCACACTGCATCCAGGCTCTTTCTGCAGACGTCAGATGTCTTTGGAATAAATAAATAAAGCACAAGCAATCAAGAACAGCTCTCACTGAGCTAATGAGCATGGTCCTGAATAGTCCTGTTTAGCTGTGTAGAGCTAACCAGATACTCCAGAAGACAGGTAGTTGGAGTTGGAGCTGCCGGCAGGACCCAGGTAGGTTGTCCAACTGTACTAACAGGCTGTACTTACTATAGTGCTAGTAGTGCCATTTTAATGCATAGTTGAAAAATAAATATTATCTCATTAAGAGAACATTTTGAGCACTAGTACAACTGAGATCCATACTGAAGTTCCTTATAAACACATCAAACAAATAAATAAACTTACCTAAGGTTAATACACCTAATCCAGTATGTACAACATTTTTACATGCACACATTTATTTTGCAGATGCAATCAGAGAACTGTCCTTCAATCAGCATGGTTCAAAGATAGGATGTGCACCTGTGGTCCTACATTAAAAGTCACTATAGGTATCAAAACTACTACATCTCAAAGGGAATGTACAGCACAAGTGCAGCAATTGCCATGTTCTGCCAGGTCCAACCCCACAGCAACTAAAAGAATTAAGTGGTCTGGGTGCAGTGGTCCTGTCTTTTATAACTGCAGTGTTTACATTGCAGGGTTAATTCCACCTCTACTGTCTGTTTCCTGAAAGCCACTAGATGCCCTTCTGAACTGACCAAGTAAAAAAATAAAAAAATTGGTAACATTAATTTTTTTTCCCTTTTCCTTATACATATTTTTATTTCTTTGCTGTTTTTATTTAAAACTTTTTCCCTCTTTTTTTTTCTCTCTTGCTGTTTGTATTCCCCTCCTTGTGGGTTCTGCTGCTGCTGAGCTAATTAGGGGGAGTGCCCTTTAATTTCCACCTGTGTGGGATTTATGTTGCCAATATAAACCCACTACTGACTCACAGAGCTTGCTCACTGGAGTTTGCTTGAAAGTAGGCTATTTCAAGTAGGAGCTGAAACTGGAGTTTAAAGGACCACTATAGTGCCAGGAAAACTTGTTTTCCTGGCACTATAGTGCCCTGAGGGTTCCCCCACCCTCAGGGTCCCCCTCCCGCCGGGCTCAGGGGGAGAAGGGGTTAAACTTACCTCTTTCTCCAGCGTCGGGTGGGGAACTCACCTCCTCCTCTCCTCCTCTTCGGCTGAATGCGCATGCGTGGCAGGAGCCGCGCGTGCATTCAGCCAGTCCATAGGAAAGCATTCTCAATGCTTTCCTATGGACGCTGGCGTCTTCTCACTGTGAAAATCACAGTGAGAAGCGCGGAAGCCCTCTAGCGGCTGTCAATGAGACAGCCACTAGAGGCTGGATTAACCCTATTATAAACATAGCAGTTTCTCTGAAACTGCTATGTTTATAGAAAAAAGGGTTAACCCTAGCTGGACCTGGCACCCAGACCACTTCATTAAGCTGAAGTGGTCTGGGTGCCCATAGTGGTCCTTTAAACTATAAGCGAGTTCAAACCAAGAGGGTAAATATTGTTTTGCTCACTTGTCTTTTTGGTAACTGGGGATGAGTGCTAGCAAGATTGCGAGTTTTACTCACTGCACATCCTGCTGCATGTATGCATGCCAGGGTAAATCTGTCCAGGGTACATACCTCTGTGGTGGGTGTGAGCGAGTGGCTTTTCTAGAAGCTCAGATTGCAGATCTGGAGAGGCAAATTGCAACACAATCTTGAGAGGAGTCTGCTGCTCACTGAGCAGAGTTTAGTGGGTGCAGGTAGTGGAGTGGCAGGAGATGAGACAGTTGG
>OW240920.1:57772681-57792449 GCA_933207985.1 Pelobates cultripes | reverse complement strand
TGAGAAGGCACACAGCTGGGTAACAGTGGGTCGATGAAGCAGGGGGGGAGGGAAGAGGAAAGGTTTAGCTAGTCCTGATCTTGTGCAGCCTAATAGATTTGCCTGTTTAAATGAAGATGTTCGGAGCATCAGCTCAGGAGTTCCTGCTAACAGCCGTGGGAACAGACCCTTTAGTACGGGTGGGGTTGAGAGGGTAAGGAAGGCTAGACAGGTTGTGGTGGTAAGGGACTCTATTATTAAGAGAGTAGATAGGGTAATCTGCTACTTTGATCTGTCTAACCCGGACAGTTTTGCTGTCTCCTGGGTGCTAGGGTGCGGCATGTTGCCGAAAGAGTGGAGGGATTATTGGGAGGGGCTTGGGATGACCCAGCTGTCATGGTCCATACTGGTACCAATGACAAAGTCTGAGGAAAATGGAAGGTCCTAAATGAGTTCAGGGAACTAGGAAGTAAGCTAAAGAAAAGGACCTCCAAGGTAATATTTTCAGAAATATTACCTGTGCCGTGCGCTACAGCAAAAAGGCAGCGGGAGATTAGAGAGGTCAATGCGTGGCTGAAGTCTTGGTGCAGGAAAGAGGGTTTTGGGTTTTTAGAGCACTTGCGCTGTATAGCGGTGATGGATTGCACCTAAACGGAAGAGGGTCTGCTGTGCTGGAGGATAGGATGGCTAGAAGGTTGGGGGAGATTTTAAGCTAGTAGTGGGGGGGGGGGTCAAAGCAATCGAGAAACTTTAGATAGGATAGAAAGGAGATGAGCTTTAGCTCAGTATAAGGGGGGTTGAGATGGGGGAGGGGAAGGCTCAGAATAGAGGAGGTATGTAATCTTGATAAAAATTCTCAAAAAGTACAAATGACTCATGATAATATTAAATGTATGCTTACTAATGCAAGGAGCCTATATAACAAAATGGGGGAACTAGAGGCAATAGCATACACTAAACAATATGATATAATAGGCATAACAGAAACATGGTGGGATGATATACATGACTGGGCAGTTAACTTAAATGGGTACACGTTATTTAGGAAGGATAGGAAAAACAAGAAGGGTGGTGGGGTATGTTTGTATGTCAGCCTTGAGTTAAAGTAAAATCTTAGGCATGTGGAGTGTGACGAGGAAAATGTGGAAGCTTTATGGGTAAATATCTGCTAGGGGCAAATTAAGGGAAATCAATTATTGATTGGGATATGTTATAAACCACATAATGTACATATAAATGAGGAAAAACAGCAAATTGGGAATGCTGCAAATCGAGGTAACACGTTAATTATTGGAGATTTTAATTACCCGGACATAAATTGGGATAGAGTGACTAGTTCTTCAGCAAGGGGAATCAGGTTCTTGAATGTGTTAAATGACACCTTCATGTCACAACTGGTACAAGCACCAACTAGAAAGGAAGCTTGTCTGGAACGCGTTATAACAAACAATGTTGATCATTTGACCAACATTCAAGTAGGGGAGCATTTGGGAAATAGTGATCACAATATGGTGATTTTTGAAATAAACTCAAACAAGTAAAAGCACGTGGGGTATACTAAAACGTATAATTTTAAAATGGCTAATTTAATAAGACAAGGGCAGCTCTACCACATATCGACTGGCATAAACTCCTTAGTGGTAAAAACACCGAGGATAAATGGAAACTATTCAAACAAACATTAGAGAGGTACATTTCTCAGTATGTACCATTGGGTAATAAATATAAAAGAAACAAATTTAAACCATTGTGGCTTAGTAGAGAAGTAAAACAAGAGATTAAAAATAAGAAAAAGGCATTTAAAGCATTTAAATCGGACAAATCAGAGGCATCCTATATAAGATATATAAGGAAGCCAATAATGCTTGCAAAAAGGCAATTCAAATGGGTAAACTAGAAAATGAGAAATTGATAGCCAAAGAATGCAAAACCAACTTCAAATTTTTTTCAAGTACCTAAATTCTAAAAAAAAAAAAGTGTAGGTACACTGAAAACAGAGATGGTCTGTTAGTTAATGAAGACCAGGAAAAGGCAGACATTTTAAATAACTATTTTTCTTCAGTATATATTAATGAGGATCCTATGGCAAGAGACATGCAAATGATTTCTGCAAAAAGCTTGCAGATAACTTGGATGACTAGAGACAAGGTGCTTCAGCAGTTAAAGAAAATTTATGTAAATAAAGCTCTGGGGCCTGACAGTATTCACCCACGAGTACTTAAGGAGCTAAGTGGGGAAATAAGGGAACCTCTGTATTTAATCTTTCAAGATTCTTTTGTTTCAGGTATGGTACCGGAGGATTGGAGGAAGGCAGTGTAGCGGTACTTACCTTATCCGGGGGCCGGCCGAAGTCCTCAGTTCCCGCTCGGATGCCGGCGGGCACTGACTGCGGGATGCGGTCACGTGTCCCGCCTAGTTTCAAGAGCGCGCTGCGCCTCTCGGGCACGCTCTTAAAGGGAAAGTGGGAGCCGAAAACTAAAACGGTCTCCCATTGGCCCCTGTCATCCCCCATCCCCCATACACTCACATTTTGGGGGCGTGGATATGACAGGGGCCAATAAAATTAAATACTAGGGTATTTATACTTACCTCTCCCTTAACTCCCTGCCCTATCGTGGTTTCTGTTTCAGTTCCCTTTAGCGCTTGTTTTGTTCAGTTGTGATTTTTCGTACTTGACCTTGGCTTTGTATTTGACTCCGTTTATCTCTTTATCCCTGTTTTGTCTTGTTTGCCGGCTTACTGATTACTGTGTACCAGACCTTGGCTAGTTCCTGACTCTGTATTTCTCTGCTCTACGTCGAGTCCGGCCATTCTAAGGTCCGGTAAGACGTATCTGCTCTTTTTTGTCAATTGTTGGACTAAATCTTGCGAGTTGGGGTAAATTACCGTGACAGGCAGATGGTGTTCCTATATTTAAAAAGGTTTCAAAATCCTTGCCTGGAAATTATAGACCTGTGAGCTTAACTTCTGTGACTGAGTAAATATTTGAAGGGCTATTAAGGGATAATATTTAGGTAATCATTGGGAAGAACTTTATTAGCAAAAATCAGCATGATTTTATGAAACTAACCTAATTGCATTCTATGAAGAAGTAAGTAGAAGTATAGATCAGGGTGTTGCAGAGGATGTGATCTACTTGGATTTTGCCAAGGCATTTGATACGGTTCCTCACAATAGGTTAGTCTTCAAACTAAAAGAAATTGGTCTAGATTAATATTCTTGTTCTTGGGTAGAACATTGGCTTAAGGATCGAGTACAACGAGTTGTCATTAATGGTAAATTTTCAGGCTGGAAAAAAGTGGTAAGTGGTGTCCCTCAGAGTTCTATTTTGGAACCGCTTCTATTCAACATAAATAATCTTGAAATAGGCATTGAAAGCAATGTTTCAGTGTTTGCAGATGACACAAAACTTTGTAAAGTAATAACATTTGAGCAGGATATTGCTTTGCTGCAGATGGATTTAGATAGATTGGGGGACTAGGCACTAAAATGGCAGATGAAATTTAATGTAGAGAAATGCAAAGTTATGCACTTCGGGGTCAAGAATGCACAAGTAATTTACACCCTAAATGGTAGTGAACTGGGGATAACCGCAAACGAGAAGGATTTGGGAATTGCTACACAACAAATTAGGCAGCAATATGCAATGTCAATCTGCAGTTGCAAAGGCCAGTAAGGTTTTGTCATGAATAAATAGGGGCATAAATTCTCGGGATCAAAATATAATTTTGCCTCTTTATAAATCGCTGGTAAGACCACATCTTGAATATGCTGTGCAGTTTTGGGCACCTGTTCTAAAGAAGGATATCATGGCACTAGAAAAAGTGCAGAGACTAGCTACAAAATTGATAAAAAGAATGGAGCATTTTCAGTGCCCGGTGCGCCTGCTTCAGTTTCTTTTTAGAATTAAGAGCATTAGTTGATTCTCTCAGCCTATCAGCAACTGCGTGGCTAACTCTTCCAAGTCTGAAAAGCAGCAGGGAATGTAATCTGGGAGGCAGGAGTGCTTGCGGTACCAAAGCCCAAATTTGGGTTTAAACCATTGCTAAACTATTTAAAGGAACGCTATAGCAATTCTGTATTTCTAACGCTATAGTGTCCATGACCCTACTCTTATTCATGCCCCTTATACATTAAAATTAAAAAAAAATAACGTTTTACTCACTTTTCTCCAGCACCAAGGCTCCATTGGTGCTGCTCACCTCCCTGTCTCCAATGACATCAAGGAGGATCTCCTTCGGCAATGGCCAATCCAATGCACCTCATAGAGCAGCATTTGGGACCTTGTGCTGCATAAACATTCAAACTCCCCCACAGGAAAGCATTGAATCTATGTCAAGTGACCGAGTGGCTGCCATAATGACAGCCTCTAGAGGTGGACTTAACCTAGCTAAAAAATTACAACAATTTAAATTGCAGGGTTAAAAGGACAGGGGCATTGCATCCATACCACTTAATTAACTTGAAATTGTTTTCATTGTGATTATAATGTCCCTTTAACCTCTGAAGATAAGAAGGCACATAGAAACTCCTGCCCCTATAACATAAAGACGTTTAAAGAGCACTCCAGACCCATAAAGAACTTCTGCTTGCTTGAGTGCTTTTATGCGTGCCTCTTTTTTTATTTTTTAAAAAGTGGAGATTTCAATATAAATGGGCACTTTTATAAATAAACTTTGTTACTGCCTGGTTGTTTAGCTCAGTAGCGGTAAACTCAAGAGGCAGCAGTTACCCAGAGCGCCTACCTTTCAAAGTTCCTCTAAATTGTTTTTTTTTGGGGGGGGGGGGGGGGGGGGTGTTCATTTAATTTTAAACTTATAACTGGGCAGATTTTTTTTTACTCAAACGTGAAAATGTTTTTCACCATAATTTACTGTTTAGAAGATCACTGTATGCATTTTATTTAACCAATGTACACTATTTTATGTAAGCAAATTTGTACATATATTTCTTGCAGTTTAACTATACACAAGTTTGACAGCGTGATTTACTAAAGTGACAATGCAAAGTCAATTTCAGAGCAGCAGAACAAAGAGCTAATTCGGAATTCCCTATGAATTCTCATTATAGTGAATAACAAGTGTATATCTTTAATTGTGGCACAATAATATGCAGTCTTACACACAAAAAGCTGGAAATTCCAGAAAATGGGATTTAGATCCAAAAGTGTGACATAAAAAATATATACTGTATTAGTGTGTAAAAACAATTGAAGATAAAACCCAAAACAACGGTTCACTGCCTATTTGATTCTACTAGTACTGTGAATGATTGATTATCTATCCATAAATCCTGGGGGGAAAAAAAGTTACGGAAATTTTGACTAATTTTTTTTATATGTGCCAGCCTGCCAGCCAGAGAATGTGAATCACTGTAAATCAGGTTCATTGCAGCCATTAGACTGAATGCAAATGAATTATTTATTACAGGCAATCTACTGGACTAACCTAATTTGGGACCAATATCTGTATAGTGATCAATGGAAAATCAGCCTGCCACACCCATTCCTTAATCGGTTTAATGTCCTCTTCCTGGAATCACACACAGAGAACAATGCATAAGGACAAAGCATTTTTTCCCCCTTTTTAGAAACTGGATGAATATTAAGCAAATTCTCTTTACCCCAGGGCAGATAATACAACTAACCAGCAAAAACCATATTGAAAAAGGTTAAACTCATTTGTGCTAAAATGCAAAAAAAAAATCAAAAACAAAAAAACATCAACACCCTTCATTAAGAATGTTCATGTATAAATGTTATGACCGTGTAATAAAGAATATTAAACATCTTGCAGACCTTACCTGCTGACAGGCAGTCCCAGCCACTCATTGCACCAACAGCAGCAGAGCATGTGCTTTGTGTGTGACTACTCCTGCCAAATGAGAGTCTCATCTCTTAAAGGGACAGGGACTTTTTAAACACCGTATGCAAAATCCACATTTAAAGCCTGATCTAAACTTCAAACTCGTGGTTTGAGGAAAAACAGTTGTCTTTAGTAAGGGAGATTCGGATTTTATAGGAGAATATTAAACTTAAATATTTTACCTCACCTTTCAGCACTGTCTCCCTACAGCTTGTTCTCTGGGAGTGGCATTGTTCTAGATGATTTACTGCAAACCAATTAGTTTGAATGACTATCTGTTCCTGTCCAAATTAAAGATAATAAAGTTGCGTGCACGCAGAAGTAAATTCACACTGAGACACAAGGTTCAGGGTAATGAAAGAACTTCAGAGAAGTTTAATGGCTTCTGACAGAAAATGGGTGCGCAGACCCTTATAAAGGCATTATTACATCATTGAAGAAAATCAAGATATAGACAAATAGACATTGTTAATTGGCTTAGGTGCTAAGATGTTAGTAAAATGCCCTCCCCATTCTTAGGTCACTATCTACGTAATTTCTTAACTCCTACAGGTTTTAGCGCCATCTTGCTAAAATGAGGAGCTCACTCGACGGGAGGGGCCTTTTGGCAGCTATCCATTTGGAGCGTAGCTGGCACTTGTTAGTTTCTCAAGGTTAAGTTTCAAGGATTTTAGTAAATACACATTTTATCAAAGCTATTTCTTGCTGACATGCAAATTCTATGTTCTATAGACAAAGCTTCCTTGTAAAACTATGGGGGCCTCTTAGAGGTATAACAAGAGGATTTAAAGGGGCCTTACAGATTTATAGAGGCCTAATAATTCTACAACAGTCCCCCCTAAAATGTTATTTGCTAAAAGACAAAACTTTATTTGTTAGTATCAGAAGAAGTATTAGCCCAAAGACACAGAAACCCCATGACTGCTGACTTAGTGTTAATGCAAAGTGCAAGTCTATCCCTCTCTTGACCCTAACAGGCTGCAGCACATCCGTCAGTACGGTTCAGGAACACTCTTCACTCCGCTGGTAACCCATAGTGGCTTATCCACTACTTCTCCGTACGGCAGTCTACCCATAAAGACGGACGCTGTCCCTGTACTGTCCCTTCCTAGACTTTCTGCACTTCATCAGTATAAGGGAGAGTTTGTAGCGGAATACAGGGTGAGATGAGGTCTTGATCATCGATTGTCAGATGAGTGAAGGTTGGTGTTGCTTGGTCTACAGTTTTCTGCAGGAATTTCCTTAGGCATGGGAGGACACAACAAATGAGAAGAGCGAGAATAAAAAGAAAAATTAGTAAGGCAATACCAATCTGGACTAAAGCTCTCTGCCAACCAGTCATCCAACCAAACCATTTTTCCCAGGGATCAGTAACTCCAGAGTGTCTCTTTAACTCTTCTGAGAGTCTGTTTAATTTAGCTATGGCCAGAGTGACTTTACCATTAGGACCTGTGTTTTCTGGAATGTAAGTGCAACAAGTCATAGTGTCGGGAAGTATTTTACAGACTCCCCTTTTTCGGCTAAGATCATGTCTAAGGCCAGTCTGTTCTGGAAGGTCATTTGGGATGTGGCCTGTAATTGCTCGGCCAAGCCCTGGAGGGCATCCCTGGTGTAGTTCACGAAGCGCTGTTGGTTGTAATAGATAGAATTAATCCAATTAAGGTTTTTGTTGGCAGTGACTATGGTAAAAAGTGATTCAAAACCTACAGCTACTTCATCTCTAGCTTTAAATTCATTAGGCACCCCCCTAGGCACCCCAATGGCATCTATGTAAATGTGGGGGTCAAAACTGCCTTTTACTGGGGTTTCGCGCCTTACTCTGGCTGATGTATGTGGAGGGTCGTATGTGTCATGATGATTATCAGAAATAATATGAATGGGCATGATAACTTTGGCCAGGGTACACTCACCCCACCACTCAGTTTCCAGCCTAGATCTTAACTGTAGATCCCCACATAACCAGTAAATATCCCCCAATGACCTGGTATGGTGTTGCAACAGGCGTATAGGAACAGTTCTGTAAGTGGCGCAATAACCTTTAGAAAAGTTACCCATGAATTTACCAATCCCGTCATACATGGCATAACAAGTGTAATTACCTCTATAGACTGTGATTCCATCTGGTGGCTTAACATTTTCAACTAAGAGAGGGTATTCTGCCGTCCATGCCATACAGAGGGACCTATTAAAGTCATATTGGTAGGCAAAAAGGCTTAAGAAGCAATCTTCTATCTCTAAAGGGAGAGTTAGGGGGACGGTGCCAAGGTGGGCTCGGGCACCGCCACATACATAACATGCTGTTTTATTATGTTTGTTGGCATTATACCTCATCCATTCTAACCACAAATGAATGTCATTGAATCCAGTTTCAGCGGCCATGGTATCTTCAAAAGTGGGGTTAGCGATGGCCATCATATCTTTAAAGGACTGGATATGTGGTTTTAGCGGATTTGGGACCATATGATCAGCCCCTTGCCACTCTGGAGAGTGGTACATATCTCTAAGGTAGAAATGACCTAATTTGTTGTAGGAACCTTTCTTCCAATACATTCCCATTACATATCGGTCTGCATCCTCGGGGCCAGGATGTTCAATATTTAACATTAATTTCATAGGGGTACTTCCTCCAGGCTTTCTTAAAGTCATTCTTTGAAGGAGGGATCTACCCTGATTGTCTATCTTAGATAAAGCACTTTTGGGTTTGTAACCCCAGGCAGGCCCAGTATTCCATCCCGCAGCCCCCCAGTAGTTACAGTCACAACCCCATTGTTCATCTACTACACAAACGTAAGGGTCTTTTGCTTGTGGTATATCTTTATAAATGGCTTGAATCTGTGACTTAGGGAATGGGCACTCTACAATATCACAGTAATCAAAAGTGAATGTAGCCACATGGGTACATGATGAATTATACCAGAAAGTGTACCCACTAGCATCTTTGGTGATGGCCACCTGCTGGGCTTTAAGGAGGCCAACTAAGGAGATAATGTACCAGAGGCACATGGTTGCATAGAGTTAGCTTCCTCTGGGGCAGGTGTCTTCTTGCAGTGGGAAGCGTGGATCCAGTTAGGCCTTCCGGACAATTTGACAGAGGTAGGGGAGATCAGGAGAACTTGGAACGGTCCGTCAAATCTTGGTTCCAGGGTATGTTTTCGCACAAATTTCTTGACCAGAACCCAGTCACCGGGGAGCAGACTGTGGTTGCCTGTGTCAGAATCAGGATCTGGAATTTTAGAGAAAACTTGGACATGGATTTTGTTCAAAGCATTTGCGAGTTCAGTTACATAATCTACTAAAACATCAGTTTGAAGTTGTAGTTGTTGGGGAAAATAGCAACCTAGCCTAGGTGCAGTCCCAAATAGAATCTCGTATGGGGACAATGAGGTAGTATTTTTGTACAAGAGCATTCATTAGATCTTTTGATAAATGTGCAGGTCTGTGTGCCCATTGTACGACTGCTGGGTACAGATTCTTAGGGAGGCAGAAATTGAGGTTGTTGGAGTACACTCCATCCTTCAGAACTGCCCCTTTCTGTTTCCACTTCTGTATTTCTTCAGGGGCAACTGTAGCCTGTTGTTCCAGCAGGATTTTCAGGTCAGTTGGAAGAGTCTGCAGAGTAAATATGGGAGTTTCTTCATTTCCGGACACTCTTCTTTCCACTTCCTGTGGTTCTTTTGCAGCTTGTTTTGCAGCCTGATCAGCTAGATGGTTGCCCCTTGCTTCATCTGAGTCCAACTTCCCATGTGCTTTTATCTTCAAAATAGCCACTTCTTCTGGGAGTAGGAGGGCGTCCATCAGCTCCTTGATTGCGGAACCGTGCTTGATTGGTGTTCAGCTTCTTGTGCAGACATAGTTGATGGTAAAGATGATGATTTGACAATTTCATCTGTTGTGGTTACGGCATATCTTCCTTCTTCATCAGCATATCTTGAGCCGTCCACAAACAGGGTGAGATCGGGATCTACCAATGGGTCTTCATGCACAGTTGGTAGATGTGTTGTTTCCATTTTCATCTGTTCAAAACAGTCATGAGGTGTATTTGGGTCGTAATCATTCACTATGGTTAAATCTTGGAACTCATTTTCCAGGAAATGACGTGGCCATGCTTTTAGGTGGTCAGTTGTTGGATATTTGATAACACCATTTTCCTGTAGCTGTGATTCATCCATAGAGGCCCATGCTTTTGCCATAGGCCCAAGATCATTCCATGATATTGTTTTCAACTTGGTCACAGGGACATGTGGAATGGCAGTGTCCCAATAACGGTACAAATACTTGAGTTCCGGAGGTAGATGAATCAAGACCATACTGTTGCCTTCAGAATCACAGTAGAAGTCTTGTGCAGTGAGTTTTACTTCAACCAGCTTATAGAGTTCATCTTCATAGCAGGGTTCAGGAGTGATGTTTGGTTTGTACCACATGGTACAGAAGGCATATCCTGCTCCGTCATGAAGGAGTGCTTGTCCATCATGAAAGGATAGGTTGGGATGCATTTCCTTCTTGATGGTGCCAGTGAGAAGAAAAACATAAATTTCGTCCATGATGAATCCGTAGTATACACCCCCCTCAGGGAGTGGCAGAAGAGTGGACGGATTGAGAACTTGACATCTTTGGAGGGTAATGTTGTCAGGCAACAAAAGATGACATTGAAGGCGAAGATGCCTAGCAGGAGTAACATGCTTAAGCTGGACCTGGTTGACTATGGCAGAAATGTCATGAGGGGCCAAGACAACCAGGGGGTGGCCAAGGACAAGATCTCCAGTTCTTTCAATGAGCTCTTTGGCTGCAAAGACGGCCCGAAGGCAAGTGGGGAGTCCTCTGGCCACAATATCCAGTTGACAGGAGAAAAATCCAATAGGCCTTTGGCGGCCTCCAGGACCATGGGCCTGAGTGAGTACTCCTGTTGCATGGCCTTGTCTTTCAGAAACAAACAATTTGAAGGGTTTGGTATAGTCTGGTAGGCCAAGAGCAGGAGCAGAAGCAATAGCACGTTTGAGAGAACAGAAGTTGTCAAGGGCTTCTGTGGACAAGCATAATGGGCCTGACTTGAGAGCATCATAAAGAGGTTGCATAAGGAGCGAGGCTTCTGGGATCCATGCTCGGCAATAGGAAATGAGGCCTAGGAAGGCGTGTGGTGACTTCGAGGTCCTTGGAGGTGGAATGTCCAGTACCGCTCTAACTCGGTCACGGGTAAGATGTCTGGTTCCCTGAGACAGACAATGGCCAAGGAAGATAACAGTAGGTTGGACAATGGCCAAGGAAAATAACAGTAGGTTGGCAGAATTGTAGCTTGAGACGTGAAGCTTTACATCCTTGTTCTGCTAGGTAGCAAAGAAGATTAAGTGAGCATTGTTCTGTTGTGGGTATATCATCTCCACAAAGCAGCAAATCATCCACATATTGAAGCAGGACGACCTCAGGATGGTCAGATTGCCATGGATCAAGGATAGAGCACATGGCCGTCGCAAATTGACTTGGTGAATTTTGTGCCCCTTGGGGCATGACAGTCCATGTGTACTGTTGTTTGTCATGTGTGAAAGCAAACAGATATTGGCAAGTTGGATCCAGGGGAACACTGAAGAAGGCATTGGCTAGATCAATTACAGTGAAGTACTTGGAAGAGGGTGGAACGCTGGAAAGGAGAGTGTGTGGGTTGGGCACTATTGGAGTGTCCAAAACTGTGGCTTCATTTACCGCTCTGAGGTCTTGGACCAATCTGTACTTTTCTGGTTCGCCTTTTGGAGTCTTTTTCTTTACTGGAAATAATGGAGTATTGCATGGTGATTCACATTTGACAAGAGCACCCTTCTCCAGGAGTGCTTGAATTTGAATTGTAATGGCTCCAGCTTGAGCTGGTTTCAAAGGATACTGTGATTTTCGTGGCAATTTTACGCCTGGGATGAGCTTTACCACCACAGGCGGGACCTTTAGATGGCCTATGTCCTCTGGGCCTGTGGACCACAGCTTCTTGGGAACATTAGTCTTTAGTGAATCAGGGAAATTAGTCCTTAGGTCTTTTGCATCCCCATGAGGCTCTTCTAGATGTAGCATCAGGGGTAAGGAGCACAAAGCTGAGGTGTCTGAGACAGATAGAGGGGTGGATAGTTCCACTTGTCCATCTGGAGTAAAGGTGATGGATGCCTGCAGGCGTGAAAGAACATCAGCTCCTAACAGGTTAATGGGGCATGTGGAAGATACCACAAAGCGAGCAAGCAAGTTGCGGCAGTTACCAACCCGCAGTGGGGTGGACAGGGGACTTTGCCTTGGAAGGCCGTCCACCCCAACACAGGAGACATCAATATTGGAAAGAAATGAGGTATCGGGCAGGTCTTGTTCTCTCAGAACACTTCGGGCTGCACCTGTGTCAACTAGGAATGTGGTGGGCTGGCCCTCAATGGGTAAAATTACAGTAGCTAGAGGCCCCCCCTGTTCCCCTGAAGACACTGCCATGGCAGGGGCATTAAGCATCAGCGGGTTTGCTCTCCTCAGTATGGGCTGTGTTACTGACTCAAACCCCTTTTGTATGTCATTAGCCATAGCTTTTTGCAGTCTGAACATGTCTATCATTATAAATAATGGTTAATAGTAAGTTAAGTAAAGTTCCTATATGTCTTTGGATAAAACATTAACTATTGCGGTACTATCATTTATATTAAATAGACTATAACAATTATACCACCCTGTAACTAAAATGAATAACCAGTAGTGGCTGGGTTAATAAACATGTCACAAACCCTTCTAATGCTAAACCATCATTTAAAGTAAAGGATGTTACTGTAAACATAAGATCTGTAACTAGCAAGATTCGATTAAGTAAAGATACAATGTTTAAAATAACTTGCATTATTTAGCTATTTCCCTTGTTGCAAGATTAATCTGGATAATCAGCTGTTATGTTCTTATATTCGTGTCCAACAGATTTCATATGTAGGTCACACCACATTTGCAAATTACATTTTAGCAACCTTCTTTTTTTTTTTTTTTATCACGGACAAATTTCTGATACAGGGAAACAAATGGCATGATTGTTTTAGTAATTATAATGTTTCAGTTCATAATATGTAGAGTGTAAGGAAAATCACGTCTCTAAATGGGACGAGCATAATAGGGGTAGGTCTCATGATGGAGGCAGCCATGACAGGGGCGGGGAAGGAAATGACAGCAAAGGAGGAAGTGAGAGGGGTGACGTCCATGATATGTGTGGGAAAGGAAGACAGGAGGTGTGGGCATGGTAAGGGCGGAAGTGACGTTACTTTAGAAGCAACCGTGACTGTGGATAGGTCACGGGACTGGCAGGCGCCATCTTTAGGGTGGTGGTTGACGTACTTTCAACCATACACTATATTAAAACTATTAAAATAAGTCAGAGAAGCAACATTCTGTTCTGCAAAATGTAATACTAAACTATGAACAGACCTGGCAGGTTAAATAAGACAGTTGAAAATATTATGCATTTAACAGCCCATACAGCTGTCTTCTAGAAACATGTTCTTTAAAATGATGCAAAATAAACTCGCGGAATTCAACCAAATTCCCTTATCTTCCTCAAACCATTAATCACTTTCCTCCTCTTATACTGACTTAACAACATCGCATATTCCCTCTACACCTTCCTAAATCCCGTATTCAACACTGAATGCAATCTTGTGAGCTCGTCACTCCCACAATCCTCAGTACCTCATACTCTTATCAGTAGCTTCTGAATAACTCTACAGAACACCGAAGAGACAGACCTAAATCGCAAGCATGTCACCACCCCCCTCCGCCCCCTCCCCCCCCGCGTCTCACAGAAGCGAGGGGAGGGGGGGGTGTTTTAGCAGAGGGGGATTTGAGTGGAACAAGAGAGAGACTGCCTGCCAGCACGAATTTAACCATGTCAACGCTGTACAGTAACAAGACAGAAGGACAATTACATTACAAAGCAAAGAGACACAAAAACACAACATTTCATTTAAACCCCCACCCTCTACCAGGGTAATGGCTAACACAAAATACAAAAAAAAAAACCCACAGCGTTTTAAGATTGGGGTGGGATGGTGACCATGGTCAGCTACATTTCGGTCATTACTGACAGGATGATGGAAGTGGTCACCTCCTGGACAGGGCACTGCTGGGATAACTTCCCAGTAACACAATTATTATGATATACATACAATCTTAAACCTTTGTGATCAATATCTTCCTCAACCTATCCCTTTTGCTGAATAGCTCTTGCTACTCGGTACAGGCTTCTGCTGTACAAACCAAATCTTGGTCCGACAGCTTCTCTTTCTTCTCTGTCAGTAACTTACGCCAGCTCTCTGGCTACAATCTGCCGCACAGAGGTACGGTAATTCCACATACTTTAGCAATCTTCCTCACTTTCTTAACCATCTCTTCTCCTTCTCTGTCTTCCACTAGATCACATGCTAACCAACCCTTACTGGGTTTATCTAACTTCTGTCCCATCCTCCCTATACAAGGCATCCCAGATATAGAGAGAGAAAGGAACAGAACGTCTACCGTGCTCGACTGCTACTTTAAGAGCAAGCTCTTCAAGTACGTCTTCCCAAAACGTAGACTAGTCACTGATTCCGCCTACCCGTGGTAGCCGCGGATTGGAGCGTGGCGAGAAGTGTGTGACCAATCACTTCTCTCAACAAAGAGAAATAGGAGGGGAAAGTGTAAATAGTACAGTGAGTAAGATAGAAGTAAACACAGGAATCTGTGTGACAGACAATTAAGACAATAACATTTCAGTGTAAATACAGTGCATGCATCACAGTTCAAATAAGTTCAACAGTTTTATCCCTTGCCTTTACTCGTGTGGCCAAAAGCCACCTCCCTCAACCTCGTAGTGTCCTGTTGCGGACCCACCCGCAAGTCTCACTACCAGCAGCCACAGGAAACAGCAACAGCTTCCAACCCGAATCCTGTATAGCCTAAAGAATTGGAATCTTACCTGCCTCAGCGCTTGAGACTGGAATTTTACCAAGAAGAAGTGTCCGATGAGGCTAGCTAAGCGGTCAAAATGACACTCTGGGGAACCCCCAGGAAGCAATGAGTCTACATCATCCTCCACAGATTCCCCCTACTCCTTTTCCTTACAGCCACAGCCACGTGGCTCCTAAAAGAGTTAAACAGGCAATAGAGGACCCCCAGGAAAACTTCCACGGGTCCACCCCCCTTTTTCCTTACTACCACAGGCACGTGGTACCTAAAAGGAGTTAAACAGGCACTTACACTCCCCGGGTAGACTAAGTTAAACACATACCAATACAAACACACCCAGGCAACAGATAGTCAACATGCAGGTAAACTAGGTATCATTAACAATACAAAGACTCTGGGCAAGTTATTACCTGACTTTGATGTCCTCTCGGCAGCAGTCACAGACACTGGGGCAGGTCAATCACAGGGGTAGGAACATACCGGCTAGGTGCTGCAGCAATCTCTACCGTGTATTCAGAGGTGATCAGGCTCTTTTCCTTCCCCCAGGATTCAGCCCCCCCAGCGTCTTCTTGGACAGCTGCCCAGACTGGACATAGCCCAGAGCCCCACGTTGGGCACCAATTGTTCTAGATAATTTACTGCAAACCAATTAGTTTGAATGACTATCTGTTCCTGTCCAAATTAAAGATAATAAAGTTGCGTGCACGCAGAAGTAAATTCACACTGAGACACAAGGTTCAGGGTAATGAAAGAACTTCAGAGAAGTTTAATGGCTTCTGACAGAAAATGGGTGCGCAGACCCTTTTAAAGGCATTATTACATCATTGAAGAAAATCAAGATAACAGCAAATAGACACTATTGATTGGTCCAGGTGTTAAGTGGTTAGTTAGATACCCTCCTATCAAGAGGTGATGTCATCCTTGACACGGGAGTGGACACAAGATGTAGGCGCCATCTTGTTAGCACGAGGTGTTCACTCGATGGGAGGGGTGCTTTGGCTGCCATCCATTTAGAGTGTAGCTGGCACGGTTAGTTTCTCAAGGTTAGGTTTCAAGGCTTTTAGTAAATACACATTTTATCAAAGCTATTTCTTGCTGGCATGCAAATTCTATGTTCTATAGACAAAGCTTCCTTGTAAAACTATGGGGGCCTCTTAGAGGTATAGCAAGAGGATTTAAAGGGGCCTTACAAATTTATAGAGGCCTAATAATTCTACAACACAATGAATCCTTCCCCCAATAATGAGACGACACTTCACTTTGAGGGTTAAACAGGAACTCTCTGTACTGTCACATACAGTCTCTTTTATTCCCAATCCACAAACATAGTACAGCCCACAGGGCGTTACAAAACAACCAATCACATATCAGTTACATCCCACATATTCCCTGCCCTTATCCTGAGAGGAAACTCAATTACACATACAGTTAAAACATACTTTCTACCCAACTTTCATAACTCTAAAACCATACATCACATTCACACAAAATTACATATTTGGAATCAATCCATTCAGGGGAGCAACATATTAAAAAATGGCACAAATCAGACAAGGGGTTCAAAAGTTAGTAAAAAGTCCTTTGTGACTAAATGAAGCATGGCTTTCTGGCCCAAACCAGTTTCAAAGTCTTCTATCCTGGAGATAAGTAATTCAATTATCTCCCAGGATAGACACAAGACTCCATTAAGCACATGGTTGCAAAAAGACACAAAACACTTTAAAATACATAAAGTCACATTTACACATAACACACAGACATTTCATATATCCCCAGATAGCTGGGATCTGAGTGCACATTATTAGATGAATGGCACTCAGATCACACAAATAAGCCTTTCTGCAGGGGAAATAAACGGTTTAACCTGCAGGGCCATAGTCCAAAGGGAGCAGGCGAGCAACCAGGCTTCTCCAGTTCACAGTGGCGAGGTTGGTTTCGCCACATCCGATGTATTTGAAGCTTCTATTTTACTCTCAGATATGAAGTGCACCCCACTCCACTATTGTACTAGTTTGCAGAATTCTTTCCTAAGCTGTCCCTATCAGCGGCAGCATCCTCTCTGTACACTAATAAGACCGCATGTGCGTGCGGTGCTACGTGACTCCAGCTAATATATAGAGGCTGGGTCATATGCTGCACTGGCCAATTAGTAGGCACGGCTGTGATGGCTTCTAAGGGCACACGAGTCAAACGCTTGTTGATTGGCTGCCCTGCAGCCTTTGAAAACGCGCCATTAAATCGCCGAACACCAAACTCCAACCCAAACATACAGTGATATGTCCGTGTTCGGGTCCGGGGTCCAAAAACCTAATTTTCGTTACGAACCCGAACTTTACAGTTCGGGTTCGCTCAACTCTAATGATGACCAATCACCTTGAAGATGAGTGCAGAAGCATCTAAGATACTGTTTCAGACATTGGTTCACTATCTCAGTTTGCCCATTTGTCTGAGGGTGATATGAAGAGGAGAATCTATTCACAAATCCGAGAATCTTACATAATTCTTTCTAGAACTTAGACATGAACTGTGATCCTCGATCTGAGATAATTTCACCAGGTAACCCATGAAGTCGTACAATGTTAGAGATGAACAATTTGGATAATTCAAGTGAAGAAGGAATTTTTGAAATTGGAATAAAATAAGACAATTTAGTGAAATGATCCACATTCACAAGAATAGTGTTTTCTTTTTGAGATATCGGCAGGTCAGTGATGAAATCCATAGAGATGGATTTCCATGGATGATCAGGAATAGGTAAATTCATAAATAGTCCATGAGGATGTTGTAGGACAGGCTTAGATCTTTGACAGACATGACATGAGGACACATAGGACAAAACAGTATTGACTAAATCAGGCCACCAAAAATGCCTGGTTGTTAGATCAATGGTTTTCTTTATTCCTAAGTGTCCAGCAAGTGGAAGATCATGGACCATTTCTAATACTTCAGTTCTTAGAGAAGGAGGAATATACAACGTATCTCCTTTAAAGTAAACACCTTCTTGTTCAGTCAAACTGAAATTGATAGGAATTGGAAGTTCTTCTTTATAAATTTGCTTTATCCTGTTTATAAATTAAGATGTTATTCCAATATATTTAGAAGGTGATATGATTGAAGTAGGTTCATTTGAGCCATCGTCCTGAGGATGCATACGTGATAGAGAATCATCCTTTTTATTCTTTGAACCAGGTCTATAGACTATGTGAAAATTGAATCTTTGATAAAACAGATTCTATCTGAGTTATCCTGCTGATAAAGTTTTAGTAGTCTGTAGAAATTCAAGGTTTTTATGGTCAGTGTAGACGAGTATAGGTTTTTCCTTCCTTTTCCTTTCCTCAAGAAGGGGGAAGTTATCATCATGGGTGACTTTAATCTTCCTGATGTAAATTGGAAAACAAAATTAGCTACTTGTGCCAGGAGCACACATATTCTAAACTCCCTACTGGGATTGTCTCTAAAACAAGTTGTTGAGGAGCCAACTCATAAAGAGGCCATACTAGATTTAGTGTTAACAAATGGAGATTTGGTATCAGATGTTACTGTAGGTGAAAGTTTAGGATCCAGTGATCATCAGTCAGTATGGTTTAATATAAGAACAGTGACTGAGTCACACCACACAAAAACAAAAGTTTTAGACTTTAGAAAAACAGACTTTTCTAAAATTAGAATATGGGTAGAGGAGTCATTATCAGACTGGAGCAATTTAAATGGAGTCCAAGAGAAATGGGATTATTTAAAAGTTGCACTATTGAAGGCAACAGAAAATTGCATTAGGCTTGTCAGTAAAAGCAAAAAATTCAAGAAACCACTGTGGTACTCCGCAGATGTGGCCAAAATAGTTAAAAACAAAAAGTTAGCATTTAGGAATTATAAAAAAAAACAGAGTGAGGAAGACAAAATGATCTATAAGATTAGGCAGAAAGAGGCTAAGCAAGTTATAAGAGCTTCCAAATCACACACAGAAGAGAAAATAGCACAGTCAGTAAAAAAGGGGGATAAAACATTTTTTAGATACATAAATGAGAAAAGAAAAGTAAAACAAGGATTAGTTAGATTAAAAACAAAAGAAGGAAGGTATGTAGAAGAGGATAAAGGTCAGGCTGACTGCCTCAATGAATATTTTGTTCTGTATTTACAGAAGAAAATGAAGGAAAGGGACCTCAGTTGAGAAAAAGGATAAATGAGTCATTTATTACACGTGAGTTTACAGAGGAAGAGGTTCTATTTCAACTGTCAAAAGTAAAGACAAATAAGTCAATGGGACCTGATGGAATACACCCAAAGCTATTAAAAAAGCTAAGTGGTGTACTAGCAAAACCATTAACAGATTTATTTAATCAATCATTGTTAACAGGAGAAGTCCCAGAAGATTGGAAGTTAGCGAATGTTGTGCCCATTTACAAGAAAGGTAATAGGGAGGAGTCGGGCAACTATAGGCCAGTAAGCCTTACTTCAGTAGTGGGGAAAGTGATGGAAACCATGTTAAAGGATAGGATTGATGAACATCTAAAAACACATGGATTTCAAGATCAGAGACAACATGGGTTTTACTTCAGGGAGATCATGCCAAACTAATCTTATTGATTTTTTTGATTGGGTAACTAAAATTTATAGATCAGGGTGGTGCAGTAGACATTGCTTACCTAGATTTCAGTAAGGCTTTTGACACTGTTGCACATAGAAGGCTTATCAATAAACTGCAATCTTTAAGTTTGGATTCCAATATTGTTGAATGGGTAAGGCAGTGGCTGAGTGACAGGCAACAGAGGGTTGTAGTTAATGGAATATATTAGAAGCTTGGACTTGTCACCAGTGGGGTACCTCAGGGATCTGTACTTGGACCGATTCCCTTTAATATTTTTATTAGTGATATTGCAGAAGGTCTTAATGGTAAGGTATGTCTTTTTGCTGATGATACTAAGATATGTAACAGGGTTGATGTTCCAGGAGGATAAGCCAAATGGCAAATGATTTAGGTAAACTAGAAAAATGGT
>OW240920.1:57731324-57772581 GCA_933207985.1 Pelobates cultripes | reverse complement strand
GGGGGGGGGGGGGGTGTTCATTTAATTTTAAACTTATAACTGGGCAGATTTTTTTTTACTCAAACGTGAAAATGTTTTTCACCATAATTTACTGTTTAGAAGATCACTGTATGCATTTTATTTAACCAATGTACACTATTTTATGTAAGCAAATTTGTACATATATTTCTTGCAGTTTAACTATACACAAGTTTGACAGCGTGATTTACTAAAGTGACAATGCAAAGTCAATTTCAGAGCAGCAGAACAAAGAGCTAATTCGGAATTCCCTATGAATTCTCATTATAGTGAATAACAAGTGTATATCTTTAATTGTGGCACAATAATATGCAGTCTTACACACAAAAAGCTGGAAATTCCAGAAAATGGGATTTAGATCCAAAAGTGTGACATAAAAAATATATACTGTATTAGTGTGTAAAAACAATTGAAGATAAAACCCAAAACACTGCCTATTTGATTCTACTAGTACTGTGAATGATTATCTATCCATAAATCCTGGGGGGAAAAAAAGTTACGGAAATTTTGACAAATTTTTTTTATATGTGCCAGCCTGCCAGCCAGAGAATGTGAATCACTGTAAATCAGGTTCATTGCAGCCATTAGACTGAATGCAAATGAATTATTTATTACAGGCAATCTACTGGACTAACCTAATTTGGGACCAATATCTGTATAGTGATCAATGGAAAATCAGCCTGCCACACCCATTCCTTAATCGGTTTAATGTCCTCTTCCTGGAATCACACACAGAGAACAATGCATAAGGACAAAGCATTTTTTTCCCCCTTTTTAGAAAATGGATGAATATTAAGCAAATTCTCTTTACCCCAGGGCAGATAATACAACTAACCAGCAAAAACCATATTGAAAAAGGTTAAACTAATTTGTGCTAAAATGCAAAAAAAAAATCAAAAACAAAAAAACATCAACACCCTTCATTAAGAATGTTCATGTATAAATGTTATGACCGTGTAATAAAGAATATTAAACATCTTGCAGACCTTACCTGCTGACAGGCAGTCCCAGCCACTCATTGCACCAACAGCAGCAGAGCATGTGCTTTGTGTGTGACTACTGCCAAATGAGAGTCTCATCTCTTAAAGGGACAGGGACTTTTTAAACACCGTATGCAAAATCCACATTTAAATCCTGATCTAAACTTCAAACTCGTGGTTTGAGGAAAAACAGTTGTCTTTAGTAAGGGAGATTCGGATTTTATAGGAGAATATTAAACTTAAATATTTTACCTCACCTTTCAGCACTGTCTCCCTACAGCTTGTTCTCTGGGAGTGGCATGAAAGTGTGAAATGGAAGTGTCACCTAAAAAAAAAAAAAATGTATCCCAGATGTCACTGAATGCTGGGTTGGTACAACACTGAGGTTGTTAGTTTTAAATTGACTGTCAATTTTTGGGGTCTGGACATATTTTTCAAAGACTTCTGATGATGACATAGCCACTTCCTGTGCGGTGGCCCAGGGTTGGCATGCCTCCCAACATGGCCTGATTCCTTAATAGGACATTCATGATTATTGATTCCTGTCCCAGGGTCCTCATTTTGTGTCCAAAAAGCGGGACACCAGGGCAAAGTCGGTGCAAGGATTTTTGGCTACACAGCTTGAAGATGCATTTTGCTGTCCCCCCTCCTTCCACCTCCTGTAAAAAATAGTATCTTCACCTGTGTGCCTTGTAACCCCTCTTTTGAATTCAAGTGTTTCATATCCCCTCTTGAATGTCTTACCCCTTTTGCTCCTGTGTGTGTGTGTGTGTGTGTGTGTTGCACCCCCTTTAGTGTATTATATCACCCTCTTTAGTGTGTCTTACACCCCCTTGTGTCTCTTACTTCCCCACCAGCCCCTTTCTGTGTCTCTTTGCCTTACTGTGGGAGATAGAGCAGAATTGTGTGTGATATACACTTTATTATTATTATTATTTATATAGCACCAACAAATTATGTAGCGCTGTACACTAGGGTTTTAGTGGGGGGGATAGGGGCAGTATTGTGTGGGACAGGGGCTTTAGCGGGGGGGAAGGGGAAGATAGAGGTAGTATTGGGGAATAGAGGCAGTATTGGGGAGGATAGCGGCTTTAGAGTGGGGCCGATTTGTGTGGAATATGGACTTTATTACTATTATTTATATAGCGCCAATAAATTTGGTAGTGCTGTACAACCGGGTTTTACTGAGGGGTTGGGGCAGTACTGTATGGGCAGGGGCATTAGCCGAGGGAGATAGGGGTAGTATTGGGGAATAGAGGCAGTATTGTGCGGGACAGCGGGTTTAGAGTGTGGAATTAGGGGCAGTATTGTGGAGGATTGGGGCTTTATTTTAATGGGGATAGGGGCTGTATTGTGGCAGATTGATTCTTTAGTGTGGGGGGATAGGTTCAGTATTTTGGGGGATTGGGGCATTAGTGAGGGGATAGGAACAGTATTGTGGGGGACTGGGTCTTAGTGTGGGATAGAGACAGTATTGTGGGAGACTGGGTCTGTGGTGGGCCGTGGATAGAGACAGTATTGTGGGGGACTGTGGCTATGGTGGGGGGATAAGAACACTATTGGTAGTGGTAGTTAGTGCAGCATTAATGTAGGTTAGGGCAACATTGTGTGGGGGGATAGGGACATTATTGGGGGACAGGGGCAGTATTGTAGGTGGTTAGGGCAGCATTGTGTGGAGTAAGAATTCAAAGTGAATTTCAGATTTAAGGCCATAAAAGTTGAACGGAAAGTATGCCCAACTTAGAGGATTTTCTCTTTTCTGCTCAGCTCCCTCACGCGCAACGCAGTAATGCCAGAGCCGTAATATGAAGTCACTCCAGCCCCGGCATCACTACGCGGCGGGAAAGGGAGCTGAGCAAGAAGAGCTCAGAGCTCCCTCGCCGCCTGCATTGACCGCCAGCCCAGCAGCCCCACTGGATCCCAGGGAAATAGAGACCCATGCCAGCACTCCCAAAGGAAAGGAGGCAGGGTTGAATGAAATTAAGAAAAAATATATTGTAAGTGTATCACTGTCAGTGTGTATGTGCCTGTCACTCTGTGTGTGTGTGTGTGTGTGTCTGTTTGTCACTGAGTGTGTTTGTGTTTTTCAGTGAGAGTGTATGTGTGTGTCTCACTGAGTGTGTGTGTCAGTGAGAGTGTGTGTCTGTCGGTGAATGTGTATGTCTGTCAGTGTGTGTGTGTCTGCCACTGAGTGTGTGTGTCCGTCAGTGAATGTGTGGGTGTGTGTGTGTGTCTGTCTGTCAGTGAATGTGTGTCAGTGAGTGTATGTGTGTTTCTGTCAGTGAATATGTCTGCGTGTCTGTCAGTGTGTTTTGTGTCGGTGGTGCCCAGGTTTTGTCATGCCTAGGGCAGCACAATACCAAAATACACCACTGACTGCAGTCTCACAGCTAAATTCTCTTCCACTTAGTAGTTAAATCATTCCTTCCTGCATGTGTCTTGCACAGCCTTCATAAACACTTTCTTGAAAATTAACCTGGATTTGGATTTTGATAGAATACTAAACATGTCATCGCATGCATTTTAATAAGTGCAACTCAAAGTAAGTTGAATAGTTAGTTTCTTCCATGATTTCCTATTGGAAAGCACTGGGTTGGCAGTAATGAAGAACTTTGCTAGGGAAGGAGAAGTATCGTCTTTGAGATCACCGCACAAAGGAAAAAAGTGAGCAAAACACTTAATATTTTTAAATTCAAGTGGAGGCCCATTACCTTAAAAGGAAGTGGGTATATTGGCCTAAAATGGGGGTATAACATTCAACTCTTACTGACTTGTAATTTAAGATGATTTGATTTAAATCAAATCCACCTTGCATATTCGAATTTCTAACATTTATTTTCCTTTAACATTTTTTGACTTACCATATGTACTTAGGAACATTTACAGGCTGTGATGTGCAAATAGTTTTCATCTGAAACATTCCTTCATAAAAATTAATGCAACTCAAACATTTTATTTTATTTATTTTTTTAAATTTGTATTTTATTAGAGTTTAGATACTCAAAATACAACTTTGCCGTGGTATGAAAGTAAGAACATTTTTACATCAATAATAAACATCTGTTAGGGGCTGCAATGATGGCTATATAGCAGTCAATTGCGAGTAGTGACTATGAGCATATGGCATTAGAAACATTATACAGGAACTGTTGAGATATAAGCAATAACATTGTGGAGCCTGGAGGATCAGCTTTTGTAGCAAGTACTCCGAGTCAGATTTTTCTTGCTTTACGGCTGCGAGAGCCCCATAGGAGGAGTCCGGCAGCTACATGATAAAGCCTAGGAATGTCTCTTTGTCAAAGTTGAAACGTTTAAGCTTTTCTTCAGCCTCTTGTCGCTTTTGGACTTGCGCTGCATCTGATTATCTTCATCCCTGGTTTCTCCCTTGTCTGCATCTTGTGGAATTAACTGCCAGAGGAATAACTTTTGGTCATCTGTGGAGGACAGGGTTTACCCGTGATACTGCAAGGGATCTATCTGCACCCAACTGGTATCTGACTCCTGCATCACTTAGTTGTTTGGCTATTGGTGCCAGCTATCTCCGTTCCACAAGCGCTGTGAACAGGAGATACCCATATAGGGCCACAGTGCTACCTTCCATTTGCACTGTGCCCAAGTCTCTTGAGCGGGACATAATAGCAGAGTGGGTCTCTGTCAGAATTACTGTAGATACCCAACACGCAGAACTCAAGTAGATGAGAGAAATAATAACTCAGACGTATTACCAGACCTTAGAATGGCTGGATTTAACGAGAAAAGGTAAATAGCCCCAAGACAGGGAAAAAGACAAGACACAGAACAAACAAGAATGATAAACAAGCCAGGGGTCAAGGACTGGAGAAATCAGAATAGTCATGAGTCAAGCCAAGGTCAAGGAGTACAGAGATTGGATAGTCAAAAAAGGAAAGAACACTAGAATCAATACAGGGAACGCGCTCTCGGATAATCAAATGGAAACCATGACAGGGCACTGAGAAATGGACAAACTAGGTTTATATAGCTAAAGGTGTTTCCTGATAGGCTGTGTGTGATCAAGCTTATGTGTGTAGCACACCCATACTAAATTAATTGATCTGGCCCTTTAAGGGTTAAACAGGAAACCCCTTAAATTATTCACAGTTGCAGCAGCCGGCATCTTTAATGATACAGACCCGGCCGCTGATTGAGGAGAGGTCACCACCGGTGAGTGTTTGGCGGTATTCCCCTTAGTTTGTGGGCATACCGCCGTAGCGATACGCGCCAGCCAGGATCCATGCTGCCCTCTTACAGTCTCCACATCCTTCGTGACTGCTGGGTGCGTCTCCTGGAGCTGTTGCAGTTTTGCGGATTCTGAACCCGTAAAGTATCATGCTTGGCTCGGCGCCTACTACCAAGCAGAACCTAGTAAGGGGTAAATGGGGAACACAGAGGGATGATCTGTATATCTCATTCAAGGAGAAAGACTCTCGAATATCAACCAATTGGAAAAATGAGTATATGAGGAACAGAAAGCATCCCAAGACGATTATAAAAAATCAATGCTGGGTTCCCACCATACCCCATAGAGAATATACATCCATCTGTCCGTAATAACTCGTAGTTAACTCAAGAACAAAGTGAAGTGCTACCTAACAAGTGAAAGAGTGCATAGTAAAACTAAATAAAGCCTGACGCGTGTTTCAGCGTATTATAATGCAGTCGTCAGGGGCAAAGTGGACATTTCAGGAGGAATATTACCTGTTGATATAATGTAATTAAAGATATTGAGGAGAACTCTCCTTAGTTTTTCATTCATTGATGGAGCAAGTATTCCCTTGGGTAATTATAGAACTTATGTTTCTAGCTTTTTCGTTCTTTATCTGCTGCTGAGTAACTTATCAGCCTTAGTCCCTTTATAATACCATGTCCTTTTTAAGCGCTCTAAGGAAAACTTAGCTTTTTGAATCAGCATATCATTGATTTTTTTTCTTTGACGTTCCTAAATTTGTTAAATATTTCTAGTGACGGGCCAGCCTCATTTATTTTCTCCAGTTGGTCTAGCTCTATATATAAATCAGCTAAATTCGTTGAGTTTCTTTTTTCCCCCCTGATGACCTAATTTAATTAGATGTCCTCTTACCGTACATTTGTACCCACACTAGGATATGGGTCGTCTTATTGTGGTGGAATTGGGGCCAGTGCATAGTGTTGGGGGGAAAGAGTGGGGAGATTGACCATGAGCTGCCATCTGATATTGTGGAGTCTTTTATAAAACCAATGACAGATTGACAATCAACACAGTCTCACAGACACACCCACCTGTATATATTCCCACATTCCATCATATACACACACACTAATACACTTACATACATACTCACAAACACACACACACACAGATACACATTGTGAGACAAACACATATAAACACACTGCCACATCACACACAGAGATACACTCCAAAACAAAAGCACACACATACAGCACACCACACTTTCAGAAAAAAGAATTGCCAGACACAGTATCAATACCACACTAACAGGCACACAGAGTTAACCACTGATGGCAGCCCTGGAGATACCTAATGGAGATAGGAGAGAGGATGGGTGATGTTTAATGGTGAATAAAGATTGGAGAGGGTGGGGGAGATGTCCAATGTTGATTGTTATCAACATAAGCATCACCCCCTCCCTCACCTATGACCATTAGTCATCTCGCTCTCATTATCATTAGTCATCAGTGCCTTTCCTCCCACATCACTATTGGCCATCACCCACTCCTTCTCACACTACCAATAAAGGGTCAATGTAAGCAACATAATAACTTTGCATCATTGCAATGTTAATGGTTAATAGAGTATCCTGTACTTACTCTCAGGTCTGCGAGTGGCTTAGAACTGCAGTGATTTGTAAAAATAACACAGCTATAAGCCAGCACCCCGAGCTGTCAACAGAAACACAAGTAATGGATTCACAACTCCAGCAATTTAATAGGAGTTTATTAAGCCAGCATGTAAACTTGGCAACACTCCAACCCACAGAAAAGATGTCTGTCAAGCCAGGCTTGGCAAACACTACTTCTGTGTCTAAGCATTTCTGGGTCCACATGCTGGTCCATGAACACCTTCTTTATTTAATTACTGGTGTTGTAACTCCATTACTTGCTTCCTCTTAACCATCATTACTTGGGTGCAGACACTCCTTATTTGTTTTTTTCCTTACAACCGTCAGACAACATTGATATCCGTAAACTGGAATTGAGAGTTCCAGCTGTCTGATATCAATTTCTTCCCCATGGCCGCACACAAAACTTGTACTGAGCTCTCTCTCTCCTTCTGAGAGATTGAGAGACTAGATGCAGATCGTACATGCATGGACTGTAGCTCCAATGATTGTTGTATGCAGCATTCATAATGGTACTGAGAGAGGGATGGGTTGATCAGGGCTGCCATCAGACAACATATACAAAATACTGAGTGGACTCCCACACAACACACACTCTACCAAACACATACATAAGCTTTCACGCACACACACGCATACATACATACTTGCAGAGACAGAAACACCAAAACACACTGTGAGACACATGCACAAAATACATACTGCCGCATACAGACAGATACACACACAGATACACACACAGACACACTCTGACAATCGCATTCACATCTAAACACTGCCATACACGTTCTTATACACAAATACACACTGCCAGACAAACTTACAAATACACACTAACAGACAGATAAATATACTCAGACAGCCCACAGATGGCAGCCCTGGAAATGTATAATGAAAATGTGAGAGAGAGGATCTAATTTCAGATAGTGATAGAGAAAGGAGGGGTGATGTGTAATGGTGATCGGAAAGGGTGGGGATAATACCTAATGGGGATTATTATTAACATACATACATCCCATCATCATTAATCAACCTCTCCCTCTCACATCACTATTGACCATCACACACTTCCTCTCCCTCCACCATTAATGGGTCAGTCTAAGCATCATCACAACTTTGCAACATTGTGCATAGAGATCTGTGACTTTCTTA
Organism: Pelobates cultripes; assembly: GCA_933207985.1. Taxonomy (NCBI): domain Eukaryota; kingdom Metazoa; phylum Chordata; class Amphibia; order Anura; family Pelobatidae; genus Pelobates; species Pelobates cultripes. The sequence goes on along the minus strand of OW240920.1, from coordinate 57,764,570 downwards.
TAACTATAGTAATTTGTAAAAATCACACAGCTATAAGCCGGCCCCTCAGAGCTTGACAAAGGCCCTAAGAGGTCAAAACGTTGCTTTCTGTTCTTTGGTTCCAATAAAATTGCCTTGTTTGGAATTCGTTGGAGTGCCTGGATTATTCTCTATATATAAACTTCACATTTGGTTCCCTTTGGTACCGGGACTTGTCCAGTACAGCACCCAGGATTCCGGGATGAAGGGTTGAGTGCGCTTCCATCACCTACATGGCCCCTCAGACCTGTCAGTCACCAGCAGGAACTCTAAATTCCATCTGCCTGATATCAATTGTGTTCATATTGGATAAATATGGACTGATCTATATCTCCTACCCAGAGGTTGAGAGCCCACCTGTGCACTGCACATGCACAGACCATGGCTCAGCCAATCGATGCATGCAGCAATCCTAATGAAGTTGGGAGAGGGATGAGGTGATAGGGTTACTCAAATGGTGCCATACACACAAACTAACACAGAGATAAACTCTGCCAGACGTACGTTCAGATACACACTGCCAGATACACCCATACAGAAACACGTAGACACGCTCCTGATGGCAGCGCTGGAGATGCTTAGTGAAGTGGGATGCCTATTGATGATGGGAGAAAGGAAGGGTGATGTCTAATGATGATCAGAGAGTGCAGGGGTGATGTGTATCACTTCCTTTCCTCTCTTACCACCATTGGGCATCACCCTTTCTGACCATTATTAGGCATCACCACTCCCTTCTCACATCACATTAGCAACTTCCTCTCCCACTAACAATAAATGGTCAGTCTAAGCACCATCACAACTTTGCATCATTAAAATGTTAATGGTGAATAGATGACCCAGAACTTACTCTTAGCTAAGTAGAAATCACAGAGTTATATGCAAGTCCCTTAAAGCTGTCAGTCAGCAGCTGGAACTCTTAGACCCAGCTTCCTGATATCAATTTGTTCACATTGTGCGTGTGACTTGTGTATGTCGCGTTCAGAATTCGGCCTGAGTTCAGTCTTCTTCTCAGAGATTGAGAGCCAACCTTCCACGCACAGACCGTGGCTCAGCAAATTGCTGCACTCAGCAAACTTAATGCAGGTGAGAACGAGATGGGGTGATCAGAGCTGCCATTAGAACACATACAACATCACTGCATTCTGCCAGACACACAGATATAGCCTCCAACATACACACACACACTTACATACATATTCACAGACGCACAAATACAGTTACACGATGTGAGACACACAATTACAGACTGTGAGATGCACAGAAAAACACAATGTGAGACAAATAGATACTTTGAGACACATGCAACCATAAATACATACAGCAATGCACAGAGATATAAACTTCCACATCACACACAGATACACAGACTGACACAGAGACAGACACTGACAGACACACATACATATAAATACTGCCAGATACACTCTATTACACACAGTTAGATACATCCATACAGATTCATCCAGACACCCACTGACTGCAGCCCTGGAGATGTCTAATTAAACTGTCAGAGAGAGGGTCTGATGCAAAATGGTGATGGGGAAAGTAGGGGTGATGTCTAATGGTGATCATAGAGGGTGGGGTGATGCCTAATGGTGACTATTATCAACAAACGTATAATCCCCTCCTCACACCACCATTAGACTTCACTCTCTCCCATCATCATTAATCAACACCCCTCCCTCTCACATCACTATTGACCATCACCAACTCCCTCTCCAACCGTCATTAATGGGTTAGTCAAGTACCATCACAAGTTTGCGTCATTGCAATAATGATGGTGCATAGAGTACATCTCTGTGAGTGACTTAAATCTGCTATAAGCCAGCCACACATATCTGTCAATTGCAGCTATTGGAACTCTCATAACTAAACCGTCTGATATCAATGTAGTGTACATTGCGTATACAGCATGGTGCATTCATAACTTGGACAAAGTTCTCACTACTGTGTTTGGAGGTAAAAAGAAAGATGTACACTGTACTTTTCAATTTTTATTTTTTGCATTATTCCATTTGAAAGGTCTCCCTAAGCACCAAAACTATTTTATCTTGTTGAAGTAGTCCTGGCGAAGGAACTCTTTTCCTTCACTATCAGTTTTCCGTTCTTGCTATCTTTTGAGATTTGGAGTATGAAGCTCCTGGTAAGGAAGATCAGATTTGTCCAACTTGTGTCTGCAACGTCCATGCACACAATTTGAACTGGGATCGCTCTTCTCTGCCAAGATGTTCACACAGCCCAATTCATTACACAGTGAACTGGACTGTGTATAAACTTATAGCAATCGTGGTATGGCTGCTATCAGTATACAGAGCCATTCTGTTCCTCATATGTGATGTTTGGAATTGATAAAATACTTATCCCGTAAACCCAGACTGGATATAGTGCTAAATGAGATGCTCCTGATTGGAGGGACCTGCCTATAACTGCAGTCAGTTCCACTAAACCGAGCCTCTGCAGAGATCATTCTGGGTAAGTATTGTTTTAGTTAAATTTATTTATTTTCATATTTTATAATAATTATTTATCGTTCATGGTGAGTATTTTTTTCTTTAAATATATTTAAATTATTATAATTGTGAAGAAGCTACTCCTTGTATACAGTAAACTTGATTTTTCTTCGTTCGGTAGATAAAATTACTGTACACAGACCACCCACCACCAATTTTGCACAGAATTGATATTAGTGAGCCAAGTTCTCTTGTTCCCAGCTGGCTAAATATACCCCAGATGATGTTACTGGATGTGGAGTTACACCTCATTTTCTAGTAACGACCTGGACTTGGCTGAAAGACTAACTTCTATCTATTACCTGGACATTGTTAAGGATTACCTGTTATAGGAGGAGACTTGTCTAAGGACTTTCTTCGTCTTGCTATCAGACTTGATTTAGTTTTTTTGGAACTGGGCCTGACTAACTGGATTCTCCTCGCTTTGTGCATTCTTATCAACATTGTGACTTTCGCATCAATGGAGTATTAACTGTCTGCTTCTATAACATTATACTGCCTGCTAACAACCCATTTGCCACCATCTTGCCAAAAACCTAATTTTTTTAACCCCTTAGTGACCAGAACGTTTTTTCAATTTTCATACCATTAAGGACCAGGGCTCTTTTTACATTTCTGCGGTGTTTGTGTTTAGCTGTAATTTTTCTCTTACTCATTTACAGTAACCACACCATCACAAGATCTCCCCTGCCGGTCTTTGCAGGGCTGGCACTATCTGAACGCCGGCCCTGCAGTAGTCCACGGCGGGTTGGTGAGGGAGATCAAAGATACATACAGTACATACGGCCGCCGGCGGGGAGAGAGTGAGGGAGCCAGGAGAGGAACCCGGCAACGCTCCGGGTCTCGCGAGCGTGAACTCTTGCCTCACAGGACCACCAGGGATGGATGGCAGCAGCAGGATCCCCTTCCCAGGCATAAGATAAGCAGGGAGGGGGGAAATAATCACCCAAGTCACATCAGCCTCGCAGACACCCCAGCACACTCACACACTCACACACACTGCACCCCTATCACTCACAGGATCCTCACTCACACACACACACACTGCACCCCTGACACTCACAGCACCCTCACTCACACACACACACTGCACCCCTGACACTCACAGCACCCTCACTCACACACACACACACTGCACCCCTGACACTCACAGCACCCTCACGCACACACACACTGCACCCCTGAAACTCACAGCACCCTCACTCAAACACACACACTGCACCCCTAACACTCACAGCACCCTCACTCACACACACTGCACCCCTGACACTCCACAGCACCCTCACTCACACACACACACTGCACACCCTCTGCACCCCTTACACTTACAGCACCCTCACACACACACACACACACTGCACCCTGACATGCACAGCACACACACATTGCACCCCTGACACTCACAGCACACACACACACACTGCACCCCTGACACTCACAGCACACACACACTGCACCCCACTTACAGCACCCTCACACACACACTGCACCCTGACACTCACAGCACCCTCACACACACACACTGCACCCCTGGCACATTACACACTCACACAGCACACACATAGCACACACACAGCACCCTCACACACACTGCACAATATGCTTTCATAGCATTTTTGTCTCCTGGTATCCCAACTATGGAGACACCAGAGACAAATTTCAAGCAAACACAGTGCAAGCATGTTATTGAATTTGCTTGCGCTGTGCAGAACAAATACAGGGTCTTTTTCTCATGCCAGAGCTCTTCAGCAGAGCTCTGCGCATGGTCTACCCTGGAAGAGCATTGAACCAACATGCTCACTTTGTGATGGGGCGTGCTTATCATTGGTGATGACAAAACACACCCTATCTGGCCCCGCCCCCTTTTTAGTGGGCCGCTGTAATAAAAAAATGCCCGGGCCGAATTTTCTTCCCAGTCCGGCCCTGCTCACAGCACACACACACATACTGCACACCTGACACGCACAGCACACACACTGCACCCCTGACACTCACAGCACACACACACACTGCACCCCTGACACTCACAACACCCTCACACACACACACGGCACCCCTGGCACACACAGTTTCCTCACATGCACAAAGCACCCTCATGCAAACACAGCACTCACTCACACACAGCACACAGACATAACACCCTTACCCACATAGCACCCTCACGCAAACACAGCACCCATCACTCACACACTACACCCCTCACACACACACACACTGCACCCCTCTTGCACACACACTACACCCCTTACACACACACACAGCACCCTCACACACTGCACAATATGCTTTCCTAGCATTTTTGTCTCCTGGTATCCCAACTATGGAGACACCAGAGACAAATTTTAAGCAAACACAGTGCAAGCATGTTAAGGAACTTGCTTGCGCTGTGCAGAACAAATACAGGGTCTTTTTCTTATGCCAGAGCTCTTCAGCAGAGCTCTGCGCATGGTCTACCCTGGAAGAGCATTGAACCAACATGCTCACTTTGTGATGGGGGGTGCTTGTCATTGGTGATGACAAAACACACCCTATTGGCCCCGCCCCTTTTTAAGTGGGCCGCTGTAATTAAAAATTTTCTTCCCAGTCCGGCCCTGAACCACACAAATCATATACTGTTTTTCTCACCATTAAATGATCTTTCTAAAGACACAATTATTTTCATCATATAATTTACTATAAATGTTTTTATAAAATATGATGAAAAAATAAAAAAAAAACTTTTCTTACTTTGACCCCCAAAATCTGTTACACATCTACAATCGCCAAAAAACACCCGTGATAAATAGTTTCTAAATTTTGTCCTGAGTTTAGAAATACCCATTGTTAACATGTTCTTAGCTTTTTTTTTTTTTTTTTTAATTTATAGGGCTATAAGTACAAGAAGCACTTTGCTATTTCCAAACCATTTTTTTTCAAAATTAACACAAATTACATTGTAACACTGATATCTGTCAGGAATCCCTGAATACCTCTTCATATGTATATATTTTTTAAAAGAAGACAACCTAAGGTATTAAACTTGGGGTGTTTTGACTCTTTTCATGCAACCATTTTACCACCAATCTATGCCAAATTCTAAAAAAATTACAATAATTGGTGATTTTTTTTGACACACATAGCAATTTAAGAACACATATACTGAGAACTTTAAGGGTTATTGACAAAGAACACCCCAATATGTGTTCAGCAAAATCTCCTGAGTACAGTAATACCACCCATGTACAGGTGTGTCGGGTTCTCTGAGGACTTAAAGACCATATTTGGAGGGTGCGCTTTCCAGTTTTCCAACTTGTAATTTTCACAGCTGGTCATCAAGCACCCATGTCATTTTTCAAGCCGGCCAATGTAATTTACCCCATCAAAACATATATTTTTGAAACGTAGACACCCTAGGGTATTTCAAATGGTGGTATTTTAACACTCTCCATGCACTAATTCTACCACCAGTCTTTGTCAAACTTTTGGGTAGTCATTTTGTTGTGTTATTTTTCACACACATTCTACTTTAGGCATGGATTCTCAGGTCATGTTAGGTGTTACTGCCAAAGAACACACCAATATGTGTTCAGCGTAATCTCCTGAGTACAGTGATACCACTCATGTACAAGTGTGTCAGGTTCTTTAGGGGCTAAAATACCTTATTTGGAGGGTGCACATTTCCGTTTTCTAACTTGGAATTTTCACAGATGGTCATCATGCACCCATGTCCTATTTGGGCCTTTTTTTTACTTTTTTTCAATTTATATTTTATTGGTTTTGTACACAAGGCATGCAATGTATCATTCAACTGGGGTTGGTATAAGCAAGATAAACAATATTCTTGTTATGGGTAGGAAAATGCAAACAAGGAGCGCCATACAGCGCGCTATAAAGAAAGGGAGAGTATCGTGTGTGGTATCTCTGGTGGTGCAGTACTCAGCGGTGTGGGCCAGGGCCGCAAAACATGATGGCGGGCAACCTATATGTATGCCACTGCATCCACGCGTATATTCCTTCCAGGTGTATAAGCCTCTGCAAACCTGGCAGCGAAGTGGGTAATCAGAGGGTGGATTTTATACAGCCTATCAAACGGGGGATGCTCCTAGGGGGGGCACCGGCTGTTGTTGCAGAAGTGCATGAAATGTAGAATCATTTCATACCTCTTCCTCACCATATACTGGGAGTAAATGGGGGTAGAGCATTATAATTAGGGGGTAGAGCATTTTAATTCGTTATTTTTTTTAATTTTCTTAATTCTTCACTGAGTGCTTCGACCCCTCGAGGCACTCAGCACAGGCAGAGCATTGGAAGGAAGCCTGCCTGATGGCTTCCGATGCTCTGCTTTACTGCCACGCGGAGTAACCCAGAAGTGATCTCTCCGGGGGGAGTGATCACCTGGCGCCAGCAGTAAGGAGAGGTATTGCATGATGCCTCGACATCGAGGCATCGCTGCAATACCATTAGAACGGCTGGAAGCGATCACGATCTCTTCCAGCGCTCTAATTCCCAGTGGACATATCAGGTACATCCGCGGTCCTTAAGGACCGGTTTTGTCTGACGTACTTGATACGTCCACAGTTGGGAAGGGGTTAATATTTAGTATCAATATTTAGTTTATAAAGTGCAGAATGTTACCCACAGAATGAACCCCAGTCCACCTCTCATACGGGAAATAAAAGGTGCCTTGACACTTCTATTTTCAGTATGCTGCAGTATCACTCTTCGTAGCACCTTCCGTTTAACCTTTTATTTTTTAATTTTCACATCCTATTGTGATGTATAATTTCTAAAATATTTTATAAATAAATGAAAAAATAAAGCTATATTGGAATAAAATGTGTTTTAATTTTTTCCTTTTAAACATCTGCAAATCTAAATGAGAGAATAGTAATATAAGCAGTGTGTTTTGGATATGTTCACTGTACACATTTTAAATATTTACATTAGATAGCATGGTTGGGCTATCTGAGCAGAGTTTATACTCTACTTACTTCAATGGAGGACTTGCTATTCGGTATGCAGATTAAACCCTTACTCTCCTATGAGTATCCAGACTAGTATGTTTATGTGATGTTTAATATTTTTTTTTTAATTGAAAATAATGCATGATAAAATAAATTCAGTCCGAAATTATTATTTTTTAAGGAGAAAAGTGACAACATTTGGAGTTATTTTGTATGTAAGGAGTAAAGGATGTGTACATACATTAATCAACCAACCACCACATTACAAAAAAACACCTGCATAATATCGTGTAGGTCACCTTCGTGCTCCCAAAACAGCTCTGATGCGTCGAGGCATGGAGTCCACAAGATCTCTGAACATTTCCTGTGGTATTGGGCACCAAGACATTAGCAGCAGATCCTTTAAGTCCCACAAGTTGGTTGCAAGGTGGGGCCTCTGGTTGTCTAGCCATCACTATTGTCCCTTGTCAAAGATCTTTTCTCTAGCCCATTTCTCCTGCTTCTGACACATGAAATTTAAGAACTGACTGTTCACTTGCTGCCCAATACATCCAACCCCATGATAGATGCCATTGTAATGATATAATCAATGCTATTCACTTCACCTGACAGTGGTTTTAATGTTGTGGCTGATCAGTGTATATGGATAAGGATGTATACATATATATCTGGTTATGAATAAATCAAATTTACATACTTCATAGTCTGCTGCCCATCAAAATGCTCACAGACGCACATGGGGCTGGGGGACAAGAGGCTCACAGAACCAAGGGGAGGGAAGAGACACACAAGCGGCTGAGGGGTTAGGGAGAGGCACACAGGGCTGGGGAAAAGAGGCACACAGAACCAAGGGGAGGGCGGAGAGTGTGTTTGTGGTGTTGAATAATGGCTGTGAAAGGGGAGCATTTTTTTAAAATAATTGTAATTCTGTTTATTCCCCCCTTCCTGCCTCTTACCTGTGGTTGAACTTCAAAACTGACGTTACACATGTCGTATCTACAAAGTCGCTCTAGAATGGGATCAACAAGTTCAAACGGCCTGAACCAAAACTTCCATTAGGGGAAAAGATAATAACAGGTTCCTTATTTTTAATGGTCTCCATTCTCAGTTGAGTTGCAGTAAGATGCAAGAAAATGCGTGTATGCAAGTAAATGTAGTGCTAGGTGATTTTCTTTTTGCATCTTCAGTTAATAAATCTTGCAATAAAGAAAAAAAAAGTTTGGTACAGAAATTGACAAATGTGCAGCACGTAGTGTGATAAAAAATATACAGTATATATCTAAAGGACGTCATCATAGAAAATGAAACACTGAACTGAAGTACAAAACACATTTTGGCCAACTACTGGACTGGATCAGGGTCAAAAGCTACTTTGGGGAGCTGTATCATTTTAAGCATATCACAGGAAGTGGAATTGCGGTGAAAATCTTTAAAATAAATAGCATTTAAAAATCTGTAAATAAATAATACACATAAGAAAAGATGCTGAAAATCATGTAAGATCTCACCTTCGGTCTTGTTGTCTCAAGAACCGTTCAATAACATTACTTTCCCATAATACACACTCATACCAAAATAATAAGTATAATAATGCCAAAACTTCCCACGCCTGATAATATATACAATATTTACACTTCTGATGAATAAATTAGAGCAGCTCTGAAGGGTAGAGGATTCTATAAAATTCCTTTACACAAAAATAGGTTCTGCACTCAGACTCCCACTACTTCTGGGCGGCAACAATGACCATAGTACACAGGCAGGGGTTTGCCTTGACGTGGCAAGTGAGCTTGCAATCTAATGGCCATTAGAGTGATACTAAAAACTTCCAGTTTGTGAATGTGCATAGGGATTTGGGCTGGTACGCAAGTAACTCTTTTCTTATACAATTCCTTGACTCCCCAACACTAAAACTTCCCTTTTCAGTTCACTCCACATGAATGCATTCACTCTATTATACAAACCCCCAAAATTTAGTTTTGTGCAGATTATATATAGTAGCTCAAACCAAAATTACAATTATGTATGATTGCTAGATAGAGAGAAGTATCAGTCAATAAATGTCCCTTGAGCAACCTCCAGTTTACTAATTGTGACTGCTGAATGCATTTTCATTTCCTAAATTAACTTGAAAACCCCATCTGTGATGGAATTTCATTGAAATGTAAATTTAGTAGGCCGAGATTTCCACGTGGCATATGTGTATGTTGTATCAGTTAGTTACACATAGCTAAGATACTGTCATCAATGTACTGAGTGTCACGATTCGGGGAACCTAACACGCTGACACACACACACACACAGAAAAGGTGCCGTACCGGACCTTAGAGTGGCCGGGCTAAGCACGCTAAGAATAGTCAGGAGACAAGCCAGGTAAAGGGAGCCAGAAAACGGGAGAACGAGAAACAAGCCGAGGTCAAAGGAGTGGAGAAGACAGGATAATCGGAATAACGAGCCAAATAATCAGTAACCAGAGAGTTAGACTGAGGGTGAGTGCTGCAAGTGGCGTGCAGCCTCCCCTCCTCGCCGCCCGCGGCTCCCTGACATAACCCCCCCCTCGAAGGCTTCGAAGGGAACCGCGCATGAAAGGAGCGGATCAAGGAGGGCGCATTCAAGTCAGAGGCAGAAACCCAGGAACGCTCCTCAGGACCGTAACCCTTCCAATCAACCAGATACTGCAACCGACCTTGAGAAAAACGAGAATCAAGCAAAGCAGCTACTTCGTACACGTCATTAGAGATAGCGCGAAGGGAATCTGGACGCCTAAGAGGACCAGAGAATCGATTACAGAGCAGGGGCTTCAAAAGGGAGGTGTGGAAAGTGTTAGGTATACGCATGGAAGGAGGCAAGGCTAGAGAGTAGGACACAGGATTGACCCTACGCAATACCTTATAGGGGCCAAGGAACCTGGGCGCGAATTTCATAGAGGGGACCCTGAGGCGGAGATTCTTAGAGGACAACCAAACCCTATCACCCGGGACATAAGAGGGAGCAGCACCCCTACGACGATCAGCAAATTTCTTCTGAGTAGCAGTCGCACGAGAAAGAGTAGCATGGACCTGATCCCACATCTTCCGTAAGGAGGTGAGGTGCTCGTCCAAAGCGGGTATTCCCTTGTCGGAGAATACGCCGGGAAGGACAGAGGGATGGAAACCATAAGCAACCATAAAAGGACTTAAGCCAGTGGATGAATGAGTCACCGTGTTCCTGGCGAATTCAGCCCAAGGAAGGAGGTGAGACCAGTTGTCCTGGTGTGCATTCGTGAAGCAACGTAAATATAACTCCACAGATTGATTCGCCCGTTCGGCCGCTCCATTAGATTGTGGATGATAGGAGGAAGTAAACGACAAGGAAATCCCCATCTCAGCACAAAAGCCCTTCCAAAACCGAGAGACAAATTGAGGACCCCTGTCAGATACGATATCCTGTGGTATACCATGCAAGCGGAAAACCTCTTTGGCAAATACCTGAGCCAACTGAACCGCAGAAGGTAGTTTCTTAAGTGGAATAAAGTGTGCCATTTTAGAGAATCGATCAGTCACAGTCAAAATTACTGTCATTCCATCGGATGAAGGAAGATCCACAATAAAGTCCATGGATAAGTGGGTCCATGGTTTCTTGGGTACGGATAAAGGCATTAGGAGTCCCGGGGGTTTGACATTAGGAGACTTACACTGTGCACAAACACGACAAGCCTGTACATAATCCACCACGTCTTGCTTAAGTGAAGGCCACCAAAACTGTTGAAGGAGACCCTTGTATGTTTTGGTAACCCCTGGGTGGCCAGCCGTTTTGGCGGTGTGAAATAAAGCTAACAGTTTCTTTCTATCTTTCTCTTTCACGTATAATCTACCAACAGGTGTCTCAGAGGGTGCTTGGGTTTGGTATGCCTTGATACCATCAAGGAAAAGAGATGAAATAACTAAACGGGTAGCAGCTATTATCTTAGACGTGGGTACAATGGGTTCAGGAGTGGGGGCGATAGACTCCAAAGGTTCGTATTGTCGGGAGATAGCATCAGCCTTGACATTACGGTACCCAGGCCTATATGTGATAATGAACTGAAAACGTGAAAGAAATAAGGACCATCTGGCTTGACGAGAGGATAACCTTTTAGCATCAGCTATATAGGAGAGATTCTTATGATCAGTTATAACCAGGATTTTGTGTCTAGCTCCTTCTAATAAGTATCTCCACTCTTTAAATGCCATCACAATAGCTAATAGTTCCCTATTCCCAATGTCGTAATTCTTTTCCGCATCAGACAGTTTCCTAGAAAAGTAACAACAGGGATGGAGGGGTTCGTTATAGGATAATCTTTGTGATAATACAGCTCCTATACCTGATTCTGAAGCGTCTACTTCCATTACAAAGGGAAGGGAAGGATCAGGATGGTGTAGCACAGGAGCAGTGGCAAATGCCTTTTTGAGGGTTTCGAAGGCCTTGACGGCTTCAGGAGTCCAAACCCTGGGGTGCAAACCCTTTTTAGTTAGTTTCGTGATAGGAGAAATGACCGATGAAAAGTTTTTAATAAACCTGCGATAATAATTGGCAAAGCCTATAAATCGCTGTATTGCCTTAAGACCTTGAGGAAGAGGCCAAGACAATATGGCTTCTAATTTAGAAGGATCCATACTGAACCCCTGTTCAGAAATGACGTACCCTAGGAATTGTACTGATTTCTGGTCAAATAAACATTTCTCCAATTTACAATAAAGACCGTTCTGTAGCAATCTCTTAAGTACCTTCCTCACATGGTTATGATGTGACTCCAAATCAGGAGAGAATATGAGTATATCATCGAGATAAACCACAGCACAGACATGCAGTAGATCTCTAAGGACATCATTTATGAAGTCCTGAAAGACAGCAGGAGCATTACACAGTCCAAAAGGCATGACTAGATACTCGTAATGCCCACTGCGTGTATTGAACGCTGTCTTCCATTCATCATTTTCTTTTATCCGAACCAAGTTGTAAGCCCCCCTGAGGTCTAGTTTAGTAAAATATCTAGAACCTTTAACACGGTCAAACAACTCAGTAATGAGAGGGATAGGATAAGCATTTTTAATTGTTATATTATTCAGACCCCTATAATCTATACATGGTCTCAAATCGCCCTCCTTCTTGGCAACAAAAAAGAAACCAGCACCAGCAGGAGAGGAGGACCTTCTGATAAAACCTTTACGTAAGGATTCCTGTATGTACTCCTCCATGACCTGGTTTTCTTTCTCAGAAAGCGGGTAGACCTTACCCCTAGGAGGCATCGTTCCAGGTAACAAATTTATGGCACAATCATAATCCCGGTGTGGGGGTAGTTTATCAGCTTCCCTCTTTTCAAAGACCAATGCGAGGTCTGCATACACAGGAGGGACAGAAACAGAAAGTGGTTTAGCTGTAGGCACATTAATTAAACAAACGGGATGTAAACGGGCCATACAATCCTGTTGACAAGATACCCCCCAGGATAGTATATCTAGAGAATCCCAATCGAGTACTGGGTTATGCTTCACTAACCAGGGAAAACCCAGAATGATGGAAGCTGTAGGGGAGTCAATTATTTGAAAGGCTATCCTTTCTTTGTGTAAGGCACCCACGACCATAACCATTTCTTGGGTTTCATGGGTCACCAGAGGTTTCTCAAGTAGTCTACCATCTATGGCCTCAATGGCCAAGGGTGTGGCCTTTTGGATCAGATTCATGGCTGCGGTTTTAGCAAAGTTCTCATCCATAAAACTGTCTGCAGCACCTGAATCGATCAAGGCTTTAGTTGTTATCGTGGTTTTATTGACCAAAAGAGAAACCGTTATAAATGGTCTAGAGATGGACGTATGAGGGGAAAAAACCATAACACCCGAGGCCGACCCCTCTCTAGGCCTTAGGTGCTGGAGTTTCCCTGCAAACTAGGACAGTTTCTTCGGAGATGCCCCCTCTTACCACAATAAAGGCACAAACCCTCCCTTCTGCGGTACGTTCTTTCAGCTTCAGATAAGCCTACAGCACCTAATTGCATGGGTTCGGGAGGTGGTTGATTAGGGGGAGGTAATGCTAGCAATGCAGTACTGGGTAAAGCAGGCAACCCCTGTGTATTCATCCTCCTTTGACTACGCCTCTCTCTGATATGGTTGTCAATTAGAATGACATAATCTATTAGATCATCCAGAAGAACAGGCATTTCCCTGGATGCTATCTCATCTAATATGTGAGCAGCCAAACCCTCCTGAAAAGCTGTTACGAGAGCGTCGTTATTCCAGACCACTTCAGCTGCCAAAGTACGGAATTCAATGGTATAATCCGCTACTGATCTATTACCCTGTCGCACCCTAAGCAGAGCTTTGCCAGCAGAAGCAACCCGGCCGGGTTGGTCAAACGTACGTTTAAAAGCTGTTAAGAAGTCTGAAAAGGACATTGGGGACGTATTCTCCCACATGGGATTAGCCCATGCTAGTGCTTTCCCGGACAAATGGTTAATCAAAAAAGCAATTTTGGTTCTGTCAGTGGGGTAGGAACGAGGATTCATCATCAAATGAATATCAATTTGGTTGAGGAAACCACGGCACAATGCTGGATCACCGCTATAGCGCTGAGGTGGCGTCATGTGAACCACGTGAGCAGGAGCGGGTACTGGATCAGGAATGGGTTCTGGCACAGCAGCAACAGCTTCTTGGACGGCAGGTTGCAAGTGGGCAGTACGAGCCAGTATGGTTTGTAAAGCCTGGGCAAACTGATCCATACGGTGGTCTAAACCGTCCATTCTAGCCTCCTGATTAACTAACAGCTGTGGAATGTCAGCAGGTTCCATGGTGGCCCTGTTGTAATGTCACGATTCGGGGAACCTAACACGCTGACACACACACACACACAGAAAAGGTGCCGTACCGGACCTTAGAGTGGCCGGGCTAAGCACGCTAAGAATAGTCAGGAGACAAGCCAGGTAAAGGGAGCCAGAAAACGGGAGAACGAGAAACAAGCCGAGGTCAAAGGAGTGGAGAAGACAGGATAATCGGAATAACGAGCCAAATAATCAGTAACCAGAGAGCAAGACGAGAACACTACGCTACAGGTATCACAAGACCACAACAGGGCACTGAGGGACAGGAAAGGTAAGTATAAATACCCTTGGTTTAATTCTGATTGGATAACTTCCAATCAGAATTAACAATCACACGTGGGGGATATCTATACCCCCACTGTGATTGTGGTACTGTTTCTTTAACGCCGGGTCACTCACGTGACCCCGGCGTTTACTTAACTCCTGGACCTCCCAGCGTGCAGCGTTATACATGCTGCCGCTGGGGGGCGTGGAGGACGCTGGCGGCGAGCGGCACAGAGGAGACGCCGCTCGCCGACAGGTAAGCAGAGAGGAGACCGCGGGCGGCGATGGACTGAGGGTGAGTGCTGCAAGTGGCGTGCAGCCTCCCCTCCTCGCCGCCCGCGGCTCCCTGACACTGAGCATGTGCAGGAATGCAGGAACTGAAATCACACTCCTTTCTCCTTTGTTTCAGATGAGCCATGTGGTTTGCCCATATAAGGAAATCCAAATCCTGTCCACTGATTGGTTAAGGGTATGTGCAGGTGGAGCTATTAATGGGAGGAGTTCTATAAAAAGCATGTACTCCATGTGTTCAGCCCTCAGATCTGTTTTGGAATGTTAGTTCATCTGAGACCCGATCGGTATGTTAATAAAGACCTCTTACTTCCTGGAAACCTGCATCCATCTCTCTGTGTCTGGCTTCTGCAAATTTACTCGGTTACATCTTTGGTGCATTGGGTCCGGTGCAGAGATTTGAGACAGTAAACTTTTTACCAATGTTCTCTATGGCAGCACCCCTGAACTTCTGCGTGGACATCCCTTCATCTTGGTGCCACTGGGCTGCTTCGCCCAGGAGATCATCGGCCTTTACGTAGTAAGTACCGGGGTGCCCCGTCGATGAGTGTGAGCCCAGGTTCAGGAACGAAGAGGTAAGACTGATACCGTTAGAGCGGTTGGCCCACAAGGGGTTTTATATTTGGAACCGGTTATTGGATTGCCCCTTACCTCTGGAGGGAAGAAGCCAAGGCGCACCGCTTATCTGGAAATTAGACACTCTGTAGTCAGCCCGTCTAATATAGGTGGTTTGGGTCAGGCTAAATCTTGGTGTAAATAGTTTATGCCGGACACCGGTGTCCTGTCTTGACTAAAGTGTCTAGGTGTAAATTTCGGTCGCTTGGTCAGGGAGGCCGGCGAGACTACGCAGATTATGGTGTATATTCTGTCTGCTAGTTCTCAGCCTATCTTGGCTAAGTGTCCCCTTTTGTAAATTCAGCCACTAGACTATTGATAGAGTAGATAGACTAAATGGGTACTGTTGTAAATTCCGTCCACTAATTCGCTATATGTGGTGCTTGGGCAGCGTAGACTAACCAAATCCTGGTGTAAATAGTTCGATAGTTCTCGAGGTGCTGGCCAATTAGAATAGTTGGGATTATTGTAAATGTTGTTAAATATGCTGTAGTTGGTGAATTGTATGTCGTGCTAGAAAGCTTGAGCTCTGCCGTCTAGTGGGAGTGTAAATTGTGTGTATACTGTATAATAGCGCACTGTATTATAACCATTAACATGTACTATAACTACTGACGTTGTGTAACAATTACTAAAAACTGTTGTCTTATGTTATATGTGTAACAACATAACTGTTACTAACTGATCTGTGACTTTAAAACTGTATTATAACCACTTGCTAACCGTACCATAACCACTGATTGTAAAGATGAGGTTACTAGAATGTGATATAGTCGGTTAGCTAAAAGTTGATTTATAATGTGGATAATTGTAGGGTTTGATTAATAGTTACAGAGATAAGTATCTAGTGTTTGTTAAATCTTTGTGAGTGAGACGTTGTGATATCACTGTATGTATGAGAATTCCCTGCGTGTTTTCGTGTGTGTGTGTTTGGCCTAGCAACTGTGCCACATGGTGCTGTTGCCAGGGAAACAAGTGTGATCGTTGGAAGTGTGTTTGGGGTATTGTGTTTCTTTGTATTAGACGCTCCGTTGCCAGTATGGGTGCGTCTGACTCAAAGATTGTTGATCCCTTCTCGTGTATGTTGAAAAACTTTGCAAAGGGATATAAAGTTTGTGATTTTGGGGTGAAATTATCCCCAAAGCATTTGACTACATTATGTAGTAGAGAGTGGCCTATCTTGGTGAGCGCATGGCCTCCACGTCGTAGTCTTGATCTAACTCTAGTACAACGTGTGCACGCAGTTGTATCTAGCAGGCCTGAATTCTATGATCAGTTTCCGTATATTGATTGTTGGAAACAGATTGTGGAAGAATTGCCTAAATGGATTAAGGTATGCCACGAGAAGCAATGTCGCCTCATGGTGGCCAGGACTATTTTAGACTCTCTCTCTGAGTCTGAACTTCACTCCCCACCCCCTTACTCCTCCTCTAAGGTTAGAGGAGGTGCTGCTGGTGTTGCCACTCCCCCTTCCCCATTGTCCCTGCCCACTCATTCATCTAGTTTAGAGCCCAGCCCACTTGCCCTGAGTCCTCCCCTTCCGGTACCTACCTCCACTAGTTCTATATATCCAGAATTAACGTCACTTCTGGTTCCTGGTCAGGCTCCTCCCAACCCAGCCCGCAACATCCTGTTGACTGAACTTCAACCCAGTAAAATTAACCCTCCTCATTAACCCGTAGACCGGAACGTTGACAGCCTTGCCTAAGTCCTATATTAACCCGACAGATGACTGGTACCCCTAAACCCCGACATTACCAAATGCCCCTCCGACTTACACCGGGCCCAACACACGTTGACAAAAATGGCCAAATACAACGGGCAGATCCAGTGTTTGTCTATGTCCCCTTCACCACAACTGATCTATTCAATTGGAAGACTCATAACGCTTCGTATACCGACAAACCTCAAGTCATGACAGATTTGGTTACCTCTATTACACAAACACACAATCCCACCTGGGCCGATTGCCATCAATTATTATTACCTTTATTTAATTGTGAGGAAAGGACCCGGATTAATCAAGCAGCTATTAAAGCACTTGAGGAAACGGCCTGTACTCAAAATCAGGCTAATCCAGCTGCATGGGCTGCAGTCCATTATCCAAATGTTGACCCAAATTGGAATGTGAATGGTGCTGACATGCCCCAATTAAGGGCTTATCTGGAAGCCATTATTGCTGGCATGAAGGCAGGAGGGAAGAAGGCAATCAATATGTCAAAGACGGCTGAGGTGTTGCAACAGGTTGATGAGTCACCTAGTGCCTTTTATGAAAGATTATTGGAGTCATATAAATTGTATACTCCTCTTAATCCAGAGGCCCCTGAGAATTCTTGAATAATTAACTCAGCATTTGTCAGCCAGGCCCAAGGTGATGTTAAAAGAAAATTGCAAAAGTAAGAGAGATTTGTAGGGATGTCCATATCACAGCTAATAGAGATCGCAAATAAAGTATATATGAATAGCGAAACTGAGATAAAGCGGGAGGAAGAACGTAAAATGAGGAAGAAGGCAGATATGCTAGAGGTAGCTATCACAAGTGTAGAAAGACAGGGAAGGGAGGTGAATAAAGGAGTCGAGAATAGGCTGAGTAAGGGATCTTTAAGTAGGAATCAATGTGCGTTCTGTAGAGAGGAAGGACATTGGAAGAATGAGTGTCCACAGAGAGAGCATTATGAAAATAATAGACAAGGAGAGAGAATAGTACGGGGAGGTTATAGTGGTAGTTATAGAGGAAGAGGAAGTTTTGGAGGGAACGGTGGGAATAGTAGAGGGAGTGTACAAGGAGATAGATATTATCCACCTACTCCGAGACCAAGAGATAGAGAGGATAGAGATTTTGTGGGTCTGGCTGACACTATCATGGAAGACTATTGATACCGACCGGGCTCCATCCCCCTTGGCTGAGCGGAGCCTATGGTCGATGTAGCAATAGGGGGAAAGAGAAGTTCTTTCATGATTGACACTGGTGCTGAACATTCAGTGGTGACTAAACTGGTGGCTCCGCCTTCAGGAAAAACTATAACTGTGATAGGAGCTACTGGGAGAAGCGCAGCTAGACCGGTTCTTAAAAGTTGCACTTGCATTCTGGGAGGCCATTTGGTGAAGCACCAGTTCCTATATTTGCCAGAGTGTCCGATTCAACTTCTAGGACGAGATCTATTATCGAAGTTTCAAGCCCAGATAACTTTTCTACCCAATGGATCAACGTCTCTGAGGTTTAATGGATTACCAGGCATAATGGCGGTATCGGTGCCAAGGGAAGAAGAATGGCACTTCTACTCCATAATGACAAGTGTAAACCCTAAGAGTGATGAATCTTTATTTGACATTCCAGGAGTATGGGCAGAAAATAATCCACCTTGTCTTGCTCGTAATATTCCACCTATACATATTGAACTAAAGGTTGGGGCCTATCCTGTGAGCCTACGTCAGTTTCATATACCTCAAAAGAAAAACATACAGACATACTTGGATAAGTTCGTAAGGTATGGTATCCTAAAATTCTGTACTTCCCCCATGAACACTCCATTATTACTTCTTCAGAAACCAGGATCAGATGAATATCGTCCTGTATAAGATTTGAGAGCAGTTAATGATGCAGTAGTCAATATACACCCAGTTGTACCCAACCCTTATAATCTGCTTGCTTTGATACCAGATGGGGCAACCTACTTCACAGTTCTAGACCTTAAGGATGCTTTCTTTTGCCTTCGGATTGCTGCTGAGAGTCACTGTATCTTTGCTTTCCAATGGGAAGATGCTGTTACAGGTTCAAAGCGTCAGATGACCTGGACCAGACTACCTCAAGTGTTCAAGAATTCACCTACCCTATTTGGATCTGCATTAAGTCAGGATTTGCAAGATTTCAAGTCCATCCCAGGAGAATATGTATTGCTTCAATACGTGGATGATCTTTTGATAGCGGCTGTTACTAAAGAGATTTGCCAACAAGCAACTTATGATTTGCTTCACATTCTATGGAGAGCAGGATACAAGGTATCAAGGAAGAAAGCCCAATTGTGCCAGTCAACTGTTAAATATTTAGGATTCCATATTTCCGAAGGTCAAAGAATAATGGGACCTGAAAGAAAAGAAGCAGTGTGTCGGATATCTATACCTAAGAATAGAAGACAAGTGCGAGAATTCTTAGGAGCAGCAGGATTCTGTAGGGCATGGATTCCTAATTATGCGATACTGGCCAAACCTCTATATGAAGCTGTGAAAGGCACAGAATATGACCCCTTTTTGTGGACCTCTGAACAACAGAAGGCATTTGAGGATGTTAAGAAAGCACTTATGAGTGCCCCAGCCCTAGGTTTACCAGATCACATGTGTCCTTTCTATCTGTATGTACATGAGCAAAGAAGAATGGCTGTGGGAGTATTAACTCAGTATTTGGGATCATGGCAAAGACCTGTAGCTTATATGTCCAAACAGTTGGATGCAGTGGCCAGTGGTTTTCCACCTTGTCTGCGAGCAGTGACCGCTGCTGCCCTGTTGGTAGCAGAAGCTGACAAGCTCACATTGGGTCAGGAACTCTATGTGCGAGTACCCCATGCAGTAATCCCTATTGGATTACAAAGGAAATCATTGGTTTAGCAACAGTCGTATGACCAAATATCAAGCTATGTTATGTGAAAATCCAAGAGTACACCTCGAAACTGTCAATAATTTGAATCTATCTACCCTTCTGCCCCAGACTAATGAAAGTCAACATGATTGTTTGGAGATAATGGATGAAGTGTTTTCAAGCAGGCCTGATCTTCATGATTTCCCCATTCAGAATCCGGACATACAGTATTATACAGATGGTAGTAGTTATGTGAAAGAAGGTATACGTTATACAGGGTGTGCGGTAACAACCATAGACAAGGTGATAGAAGCACGGCCACTGTCGAAAGGGACATCAGCACAGAAGGCAGAACTGATTGCTTAACAAGGGCCTTGCAATTAGCTGAAGGGTTGAGAGTGAATATTTACACAGATTTGAAATACGCTTTTCTAACCACCTATGCCCATAGAGCATTGTATAAAGAAAGGGGATTGTTGAATTCAGAAGGGAAAGAAATCAAGTATGCAGCAGAAATACTCCAACTGTTAGAGGCGGTATGGGAACCGAAGGAAGTCGGTATTATACATTGCAGGGCACATCTGAAAGGTGATAGTGATGTAGTAAAAGGAAATCGCAAAACATGCCGCTGAATCCGGGCAAGAGGAAAATGTGGGGTATGTTGCTGGCACCTCTGTCTCAATGGACTCCGATATATACAACCCAAGAGATGGAGTGGTTGAAGACTGAAGCTGAGAAATACTTGGAGAATAATTGGTATCAGTTAGAAGATGGAAGAATAGTTATTCTGACATCTCTGGCTATAGAGATTGTTTAGAACTTCCATAATGGTACACATTCAGGAAGAGATAGTATGGAAGAATCTCTCAGGAAACATTTCTACATACCAAGATTATCCAATCTTACTCAAGCTATTGTTCGAAGATGTGTTTTGTGTGCTCAAAACAATGCAAGACAATGCCCTGTCAAACCCCCTGGAGTTCAATATATGGGAGGACTCCCAATGTCAGATTTGCAAATAGACTACACTGTAATGCCTAAATCTGGGGGATATCGTTACTTGTTGGTAGCTGAGCTGTGTGTACCTACTCAGGTTGGGTAGAAGCTTGTCCAACTCGTACAGAAAAGGCAGGAGAAGTTGTACGATTTCTGTTGCGAGAAGTTATACCCAGATACCCAGATTCCGTGTTCTATCGGATCAGACAATGGTCCAGCCTTTATCCATCAGTGTTTACAACCATTGACTCATGTGCTTGGTATTAAGTGGAAACTTCATACAGCATGTAGACCTCAGAGTTCTGGAAAGGTGGAAAGGATGAACAGAACAATAAAAACCCAATTGGCTAAAATGTGTCAGGAAACTCAGCTCAAGTGGAATGTCCTTTTTCCAATAGCTCTGTTGCGGATACGTAGTACTCCTACCAGAAGAATGGGTCTGTCTCCCTTTGAAATCATGTATGGGCGTCCACCTCCCATACTCAGTAATCTAAGGGGGGACTTGAATCAGTTGGGTGAAAGAATTACTCGGCAGCAGGTTGTAGTGTTGGGTAAAACTATGGAGGAAGTACAGAAATGGGTGCAAGATAGGTTACCTGTGAACATATATCCACCTGTTCATTCCTATCAACTGGGAGATCAAGTGTGGATAAAAGAATGGAATATTGTTCCATTAGGTCCAAAGTGGAGGGGTCCTTATGTTGTTCTTTTATCTACTCCAACAGCTGTAAAGGTGGCAGAAGTGACTCCGTGGATTCATCATTCAAGGGTTAAACCAGCGGCAAATTCTTGTCAAGCTATTCCAGATTCTGAAAATCCTTGCAAGATCCGGTTAAAGCGGGTAACTCAGTCGGAGTGAGAAATAATACGAGGAGATATTGGGACATCTTAGTTGAAAGTAACAACAGATATCAGCAAGTAGGTGTTTTGACGGTCATAATAAAGCCTGACCACCTACCTACGTGTCATTGCCAGAGTGTCTCGAAGGGACCTCTTTGAAGAAAAGTGAGGATCAGAAGAACGACAATCCTTGCAGCCCTCACAATCGGGAAGCTGAGGTGCCGTCGCACGATCGAAGAGTAGAAATGAGGACTTCTGAAATAATATGTTATATTATGTGATTTTTGTGATTTTTCAGGAAGGTAAAAGTGAGGACATACAGAGTTGTGTTAGCTGCATTAAGACTACGAAAACAGGTAACTAAATATCCCAAACTCTCATTTGGCACTCACAGTATGAGTGTAGGGGATCTGTATCTAAGTGTAGATATTTAGATATAGATTACAGTGTGTGCAAACCAATATCAGGAGAACCTAAATGATTTGATCCCCAATTCCAACCCCGTACAATTTGGTTGGTAATTCGGAACAGTAACTCCCAGGGGACCTTGATAAATAGGACTGTGATAAATACCATACATTCTACGGGCATTCTACTATTTGATGCATGTAAGGCGATCTCTGGTAGTGGAAAACCTTGGAATGTATGTGGTAATCTTAAATGGGAACGAACTTATGGGTTTAATGATAAATATTTATGTCCCAGTAAAAGATCAACTGATCCTGGTTGCCCAAATAGGGATTTTAATTTTTGTCCATATTGGTCTTGTGTAGGGTGGGCGACCTGGGGAAAAACAGTGGATCAAGATATGATTATCCAAAGGTTGTCCACTACACCACACTGTACATCTATGGAATGTAATCCTGTCCATATGACCATCTCTAATCCACAACATTTTATTTATAAGATTGGAAATCTATTTGGGTTCCAAATATATGGCACAGGAGTAGATCCAGGGACCATAATATATGTAGGACTTGAAACTGAGGCGATAGCAACTCAAACTCATCAGGTTTTTCATTCCTTCTATGAGGAGATGAGTGTTGAGGATAAAATTCCCCATAATGTTAAGAACCTATTTATTGATTTAGCTGAGAGTATTGCAGGTAGTCTTAATGTAACTAATTGCTTTGTATGTGGAGGTACTAATATGGGAGACCAGTGGCCATGGGAGGCAAAGGAAGTATGGTACCCTGGTTCTGAGACAGATGAACAACAAATACTTTCTCAGTCTGATCATCAAGTAAGTACTAGAGGTAAATCACAGTGGCGGTTAAAAACCTCTATTATAGGTCATGTATGTTTAGCCAGGAAAGGGCCATTGTATACCACACCTGTTGGCGAGTTAATATGTCTAGGACAGAAAGCCTATAATGCCGATACTACAGATACTACTTGGTGGTCAGCTTCAAATGTCTCAGAACCTACTAAGCCATTTGCCAATTACACCCATTTAAAAGAGGTATGGTTTGACTTATCTGCTACATCCAATTGGAAAACCCCAGCGAATTTATATTGGATCTGTGGTAAGAAAGCATATTCAGAGTTACCACAAGATTGGGAAGGGGCATGTTTATTAGGTATGCTCAAACCATCCTTCTTCTTGTTGCCAATTGAGACAGGAGAGACCTTGGGAGTTAAGGTTTATGATCTAAATCATAAAAAGAAGCGAGCATTCTTGAATATAGGTAGCTGGGAAGATGATGAGTGGCCTCCCCAACGCATTATTAATTATTATGGACCTGCTACTTGGGCAGAAGATGGTACCTATGGATATAGAACCCCAGTATATATGCTCAACCGTATTATAAGACTACAGGCGGTGGTTGAGATTATCACTAATGAGACAGCTCAAGCACTTAATCTTCTAGCTAAGCAAAATACTCGGATGAGATCAGCAGTCTATCAAAATAGAGTAGCTCTGGACTACCTATTAGCAGTAGAGGGAGGTGTATGTGGAAAGTTTAATCTCAGCAACTGTTGTTTTCACATAGATGATGAAGGGCGGGCAGTGGCTGAACTGCCCCATGGTTAAACTGACGCATGTACCTACTCAGGTCTGGAATGGGTATAATCCTAGTAGTTTGTTTGGAAGTTGGTATGAGCATCTTGGAGGGATTAAGGCGTTAGTAGGAGGAGTAGTATTCATTGTATTCTTATGTCTCTTTCTGCCCTGCCTAATTTCATTAGTGGTCAGATCTATACGTAGTATCATAGAGAGTACTATAGAAAGTAAGACAGCTGCTCATGTAATGGCTGTCTATAGATATGAATCCCTAGCCCAAAGAGAACATATTCAGGATGAGGAATGCTGAAGGAGTTTGTGATGATGCTAAGATGCTTACAAGGTCTGTTCTGGTCCAATGGCTACTTGAGAGGTGTTGGTAAACTATGATTGGTGATGCATCTGGAATAATTTTGTATCAGAGGCATCAAAGGGGATGGAATTTCGGTGAAATGTAAATTTAGTTGGCCGAGATTTCCACGTGGCATATGTGTATGTTGTATCAGTTAGTTAGTTACACGTAGCTATACTGTCATCAATGTACTGAGCATGTGCAGGAATGCAGGAACTGAAATCACACTCCTTTCTCCTTTGTTTCGGATGAGCCATGTGGTCTGCCCATAAAAGGAAATCCAAATCCTGTCCACTGATTGGTTAAGGGTATGTGCGGGTGGAGCTATTAATGGGAGGAGTTATAGTTCTATAAAAAGCATGTACTCCATGTGTTCGGCCCTCAGATCTGTTTTGGACCGTTAGTTCATCTGAGACCCGATCGGTATGTTAATAAAGACCTCTTACTTCCTGGAAACCTGCATCCATCTCTCTGTGTCTGGCTTCTTCAAGTTTACTCGGTTACACATCCAGTGCATTGCATAAAAATAATGAAGCAACACATGTGTACAATACATATTGTTTACAGTGCTGTACCTTTCTATCCAACGTGTCTACTCCCCTAGATTGAAAGCATTTTAATGAAAGGATACAGGCTGGAACTACGGTTCATGCATCACCTTAGAACTTCCTTGGAACCTAAACTGCATTCTACAACGTGCTACAACATCCCAACGCAAACTACAAACTTCTTCATATACTTTAACGAATCGTCAAAAAAAACCCAGCTATACACAACATAATGATCATAAGCACTCTGTGTGCTCCCATTAAATAAACATATATTTGCATAAATATTGCAAAAAAATATCTATTCACACCACACTCCCTAATTTGGTATTTTGTATGTAGAATTGCCATAATTAAGACATTAGGGATATCAAATAAGGGAGTTATCTGCTAAGCAGCTCCCAAATTTGTTATCCCCAAATACAGCAATTCCACATAAGATTTAGGGAGTTATCTACTAAACAGCTTAAAGAACAAAATAAAGAAAAACTATTTTCTTATTTTTGCTCTGTAATTGATCTATTATATATCTCCATAATTTGCTATCCTGATGTAGGATTGCAATATTTAAGGATACCAAATTAGGTTGCTACCTACTAAACACATACACATCCTCATGCACACACACAATCACAGACACACACACATACATAATTATGATCACACACACATAATCACATACAAATACATGGGTTTTATTATTTATTATTTAGGTCCACCCAGCCTCCCTAGCTATGTCTGCAAGGGTTGGAGTAGGTCCTTCCTGGGATCTCTGTGCTCTTGCTGCACAGCTCCCATGTACGCCTTGTAGCGATGCTGGGGCCGGTGATGTAATATCCTGTCTGCTGGTAACCATGACAGGACACATGAGGAAACTGTGAATGAAAATCACAGGACGTCCATAGCTCCCTCACCGAATGTTCATTCCCACCATAATGCAGAATAGACACCTGTCATATAGGGAGGTCTAGGTCACCATAACAATATTCCATGGTAGAGTCTGGAAGAAGAAAGGGATGGTTGTATTTACGTTACTATTGCTAACTGGTATGAGAATAGGAACTCATTCTAATTTGTTTTATGTTACCATGGCAGCCACGACATGTTGATACCATGTCATTGGTATTGAAGGGGTTACAGAACAGTGAGCAATTCTACAATTCTACAATTACTGTTTACCAGTCCTGTTAGAACATATCTAGATGGATAAGCTGGTATTGTGTGGTAGAGATGCATGATCTTCTAATCTGGAGAGGAACCAAACTGAAAGCCCCGTCAGTAGGAATTTAAACAGCATTAATCTCAATTTCAATGGTGTTTCTAACACCTGAGAGTTACGTCCCCTTTCTAATCCCAAGTGATTGCCACGTAGAAAGGATGAAGCTTATGATTCTGTGGTGAATATAAGTGCAACTAATGTTTTGGTTGATCAAGTAATATTGCTTTATTTTCACACACCCAGCAGGAACCTATCAGTGCTTAAAATAAAAAAATCATAAATTGTCAGCCATGGAAGCAGAGGTATGCACTGCAGGAATGCAATGCAGAATTTTCTGTCCATCTTTTGCAGCAAAGGGACAAAAGTAAATTGGGCTTTATGTGCTAAATTTCACTTTTGACTGACACTTTATATTTTTGCAAAGGAATAATTATAGAATAAGCAAGGGACACTCATGTTGGTTTGGACTAGATTTGATGCCTTCACCTCAAAATGATTTTATTAATCTGCAAAGAGATTAAGTCAATGTGTAATTGGTCTGTCCAGCAAAGAAGTGGTTAAATAAAACAAGATGAGTTTAACATAAACCTCAATCCACAGACATCAAAGACAGCAAGAAAGATGTTTAAAGGACCACTATAGGCACTCAGACCACTTCAGCTTAATGAAGTGGTCTGGGTGCCAGGTCCATCTAGGGGTTAACCCTGCAGCTGTAAACATAGCAGTTTCTCTGAAACTGCTAATTACACTAGGTTTAATCCAGCCTCTAGTGGCTCTCTCATTGACAGCCGCTAGAGGCGCTTCCGCGCTTCTCACTGTGATTTTCACAGTGAGAAGATGCCAGCGTCCATAGGAAAGCATTGAGAAATGCTTTCCTATGGAC
The DNA here is from genome assembly GCA_933207985.1 of Pelobates cultripes. Taxonomy (NCBI): domain Eukaryota; kingdom Metazoa; phylum Chordata; class Amphibia; order Anura; family Pelobatidae; genus Pelobates; species Pelobates cultripes. The sequence goes on along the minus strand of OW240920.1, from coordinate 57,737,681 downwards.
TGACTGAATGCGCGCACGACTCTTGCCGCGCATGCACATTTAGCTGATGATGCCGAGGGAGCGTTGGAGAAAGGTGAGTGTTTAACCCCCTTCCTCCCACTTCAGCCCGGAGGGAGGGGGCCATGAGGATGGGGGGACCTATTAATACTATAGTGCCAGGAAAACGAGTTTGTTTTCCTGGCACTATAGAGGTCCTCTAATCTACGTGTTTCTAAGTATTCACAGTTACGTTCAATTCAAGATGTGTTAAATCACACATAGTCCTGAACCCCCATCATTAAAACACCATTCTTCTAAATCGGATATATGAGGCTTGCCTCTAGTACAGGGGTTCCCAACCCAGTACTCAAGTAACTCCTACCAGTGCAGGATTTATTGATTAATATGTTGTGTTTAAAGAGTTTTTTTTTCTTTTCTAAAGAAACAACTGGGCAATCCCTAAATCCTGGACTGTTAGGGGGTACTTGAGGACTGGGTTAGGAACCACTGCTCTAGTAAGAAGACTTGAGCATGGACAGAAAATTCAGCTAGTCCAAATTATTTTGTCCATTTAAAGTGATATGGATGAACTGAATTTCTTCCATGTGGTGGTTCAGTTTAGCCGATTTTCATTTGTATATTTTAAATGAAATTTGGACAGGCCAATTGTCAGGTGAAGGACAATTTGTCCCTCCGCTCAAATTATCATATTTAGATCCCCCACCCACTGCTCATGGCACTACATCCCCCTGGGTTAATATTATTTTAATATCCTACCTTACATATTACAGGGGTCATGTTAACCTGCTTAGGCTTTTATTTGTACTTCATTATTAATATATTTTTTTTATTTATATAGTGCCATCAGATTCAGTAGCACTGTACAATGGGGTCAGGAGATAATATATTTCTATTGAATTAAACTTGCAGAATTATGTAATGCCTCACCTCTGGCATTAGGTGAAGGGGTACATAGGGGATATGAAATAGTACCAGCTATGCCATATTTTTTAAAATAATCTAATTACAAGGCAGGGACTAGTATTTTACATCCAGCAAGTAATTTGTTCTTGGCATAGTTCGTTGTAATAGCTAATTGATTCGTCCATATATGATTCAGAAGAATATATGAATTGTCCAAAATTCTGATGAATCCAAACGCACAAGTCTACAGTAAGACACAAATACTGCATTTCTTCTAATACATTCCGAAAATACCAACGCAAAAGCAACAGCGCCATCTATGTATCAGTTTTGAATATGCATACGTCACTGAGCTAGCCCACGAACAGGCACTAAATGGCAAGATCATGAGTTCATATTTACATTTCATATTATATAACTCTTTGTAATAAATGCAGAATTCATTAATAAATAATGATATGCTCTGCCTACAAAAACCTTTATATCATAGATTAATCACATATCTGGTCTCCATTAGTTTAAGATTTACATACATTTTACCAGCATACTTATAAACATTTTTTTTAAATGTTCATTTTTTATTGAATTTTTTTTTTTTTGTATTACAAGACAATGGAAATATTCTCCACATGGTAAACATCACACTAGGAGCAAGTAACTTGTCTACATATCAAAATACTAAAATGATATATGGTTAGCAAAGCTTGTAGCTGTTGCAATATTGTTCAACCAGTATGATATGAGCTGTATTATCAAATATCTGAACAAGTGAGAAAAGAATGGGGCCACAGACATCCAGCCAGACTAAGCAGTAGGTAGATTTTGTTATGGGGGGACAGGGAAGAGCGTGATATGGTGAAGAAAAGAGAATTAAACAGAGTGAGATAGGTTGATGCACGGGAAACGCAGCACCCCAAGCTCACATATCCATCTTCTTAGAAAACTTGTCCAACAGTACATATGTACATTACCCTATCCAGGAAATTTCATGTGAGGACGATTGGTAGAAAAGTTTTTTTATTTTTGTCAATAACTTTGTGTGTACCGGTATGTTTGGTTGTAGCTAGTTTGATACCCAGATAGGATATGGTGTGTTTCCTCCAATCAAATGAGTACCTAGGCTGGAGCTGGTCGAGTTCTGCTTGCGGAACTCCTATTGCTAACGCTAGGGTTTTGGAAACGTTATTTTTGTAAAACGATACTGTTCTGTATTCCTCCAAGCAACAGCGTTTACACAGAATTCTAATTGACCATTATACAACAGAAACAATGCAGTTATGTATAAATAATTGTTCAACTACCAACAATAAGCATGATTTGTTCGGTCATATTGCTACCAGTATGTCTGTGTAATATGTATGAATATACTGAAATGGGCTTTTTTCATCAGAACGACACTGGGCACATTTGTAACTTTTTATTCTGAAATTATGCATAAAAATAGAAGCAAAAGATTTTAGATCACTTTAATGAACTAAAGCTCTCCATCGCCCTCTATTTGGCATTATCTATGCTGTAAGGAAAAGCTAATGTGAGCAAGAATAGATGTTCTAAAGTAAATTAAACAATCATCTCAAATGTTCCTTCTTTTCAGGCTATAATGTATATATGTGTTTCAAGGCATATGAAAATGTTATATAGTGCATCCGTGGTCTTATTAACTCTTTTCAGTGAAATGGTTGCTAAAGACAACTAAGGTATGCTGTTTAACACACAGAATTTTGAGCTGTTGGCACTGAGCCAAGTAGACATTGAAAAATAAGATTTGTATCTTCACTCTGAAAGACATGTAAAAAAAGGAAAATGCATTTCTAAAATCCTTCTTTAGGTGAAAGAAAAACTTGAGCCTAAGCATGTATAAAGATTTGGGTGGCCGAAATCAGAACTTAAGACTGGTAAAATGTTATAGAGCTTACTGATCTATAACAGCTTGGGGTTCACCCAGAGATATTATTGTCTAAGTGATTCAAAGAAGCACTCCAGGCACTATAACCACTACAGCTCGTCATAATGGTTAGAGTACCAGACTGCAGCGGCGTACATACCGCGGTCGCAGGGGGCCCGGCCGCCTTGCGGACCCCTGCGACTGGGTACCAGCTGCCACCATCTTTTGCGGCTCCAGCCTGCGCAGCAAACCGCCGGGGGCCGCATGTTAAGGGGTCCATCGGGTGGCCCATGCTGTCAGGGCCACCCGATGGAGACGGATTGTCAGGGGGTCCGGTCAGCGCTGGACGTGTGTGTCTGTATGTATGTGTCTGTGTGTGTGTGTGTGTGTGTGTGTGTATGTGTCTGTGTGTATGTCTGTCGGGGGTGTGTATGTGTGTGTCTGTCTGTTAAGGATAAATAAACCCAAGACATTTGATGTGCCTATTTACTTTATAAGGATACCACTAAGCAGTGATGTCATCATACATCGTAATAATCTGAGAGTATCTAACAAGAGTTTGAACAATCTGAAGCCAGTCAGTGTGGAGCTTGGACTATAGGGTAAACAGGAACTCATGAGAACAAACCAAAACCTTCTGGATAATCTGCTGCAGCGACCTAAACAAGATCTGAAGAGGATGGTAATGTATGGGGTAAATAATTCACATGAAATACATTGAATACAGATCCAGGGACAGACTTGTAACCGATCGCCTTAATATGGGGTCAGGAATTTTTTACTTGGATATTTTACCCATATCCAAGTTTTTTCGCCTTCCTCTGGATCACTAATTCACTAAATATTGAATTGTAGCAAATTTATCTGACCAGGTTATTCACTAAACACCAAATTTTATCCACATGTGTTTTTGTATTTTTGTAACTCTAACACTCTAAATAAAATTAGAAGACTGGATTCATTATATAGTTACTTTTTAATTACGTAGGTTACAAAAATACAAAGATAAACAAAATAAATTTTAAACACCATAAAAAGGGGAAATAATATTTCATTGATGAATTGCCATATATAACTGACACTAAATATATATTATCCTCATGCTTCTGTAACTATGCAGTCACATATACAGTGTCATGTCCCAACAGTAGGGAAAAAGCATATTATGATTACTACTACTACTAATAATAATAAGTCCATTCTGACCACATCTCATCACATTTTAAACCACAGTTTTGCACTATATATTTTTTTATGATCAAACATGGCAGCATTTACTCATGAGTTAGCTCCTCCGCTCACAGCAGAAAGGGCAGGAAATAGAACTCTGACATTGGTATAAATAGATCAATCCCCTCCCCAGCAGGCAGTCTTTTTTTCCTGACCTTCACAGCAGTTTGGAAGGAGTTTGCTTAAGCAGGCCTAGATTTTTCTTCTATGCTCACCAGGCCAGTATTTTTGTGTCCCTGCCAGGTTTTAGCCTCTAAGCCATGAAGATCCAGCAACAGCACATCTCTATACCAACCTGGGTACCTCCTTTACTGACGAGGGGTCAGACCCACTCTCTTCCTCAGGGGATGAAAGCGGTCCACTCTATACATGCCAGGGTTCAGCCTCTTATCCCTGAAGACACAGCAACATCACATCTCTATGAGTTGCTAACCTGGGTACCTCCTTTCGTGACCGGGGGTCAGACCCAATTCCCTCCTTCAGAGGAGGAAAGCGATCCATACATGAAGCCATGCCAGGGTTCAGCTTCTTATCCCTGAAGACCCAGCAACAGCATATCTCTATGAGTCACTAGCCTGGGTAACCCCTTTAGTGACTGGCGGTCTGACCTAACTCTCTCCCTCAGGGGATGAATGTGGTCCACGGTATACCTGAGGCCCAGCCAGGGTTCAGCCTCTTATCCCTGAAGACCAATCTCTATGAGTTGCCAGCCTGGGTACCAATCTCTATGAGTCGCCAGCCTGGGTACCCACTTTCGTGACCGGGGGTCAGATCCAATCGCTCCCTCAGGGGATTAAAGCAGTCCATTGCAAACATGCCAGGGTTCAGCCTCTTATCCCTGAAGACCCATCTCTCTGAGCCGCCAGCCTGGGTACTCCCTTTAGTGAACGGGGCACTCTCTCTCTCACGGGATGACAGTGGTCCACTGTAAACATCAGGTCAAATCAGGGTTCAGCCTCTGATCCCTGACGACCCAATAAACAGCACTTCTATAAGGTGACTAAAACCTTCCCCCACTGGTGGTGACGAATAGCATGTTATTTCTAACAAATAGGTGATATTTAGGAGGTTTCGGTGGTGGGCATTTAGGAAGGTTTATACATGCAACAATGCAGCTTCTTATCCCTGAAGACCCAGCAACAGCATATCTCTATGAGTCCCTAGCCTGGGTAACCCCTTTAGTGACTGGCGGTCTGACCTAACTCTCTCCCTCAGGGGATGAATGTGGTCCACGGTATACCTGAGGCCCAGCCAGGGTTCAGCCTCTTATCCCTGAAGACCAATCTCTATGAGTTGCCAGCCTGGGTACCAATCTCTATGAGTCGCCAGCCTGGGTACCCACTTTCGTGACCGGGGGTCAGATCCAATCGCTCCCTCAGGGGATTAAAGCAGTCCATTGCAAACATGCCAGGGTTCAGCCTCTTATCCCTGAAGACCCATCTCTCTGAGCCGCCAGCCTGGGTACTCCCTTTAGTGAACGGGGCACTCTCTCTCTCACGGGATGACAGTGGTCCACTGTAAACATCAGGTCAAATCAGGGTTCAGCCTCTGATCCCTGACGACCCAATAAACAGCACTTCTATAAGGTGACTAAAACCTTCCCCCACTGGTGGTGACGAATAGCATGTTATTTCTAACAAATAGGTGATATTTAGGAGGTTTCGGTGGTGGGCATTTAGGAAGGTTTATACATGCAACAATGCAATTTACAAAACAGCGCTTATATTGCTATAATGCATTTACAAAAAGAGTGCTGATAATGTAGCCCATGGATCAGCGCAGCTAAGAGGAATAGGCCTTGACAGAGCCAGGAGGTAGGCATAGCAGCCACAGGAATTTAGTGACAGCTAGCATGCTGGGTAGGGCGGAGCCATAAGGGGAGTATTTATACCAGCCATTATATGAAGTGGCCATTTTAACTGAACCTAAGCTTACCTGTCACTTGTGAAAGCTGCCTGCCCTGGAGGGAGAAGGCAGCAGCATGGAGGCAGCATAGCAGAACAGGCAGCATGGAGGCAGCATGAACTGAGACAGGAGGCAGCATGGAGATACAGGAGAGGCTGGAGTGAGCTGCTACTACATGATCACTCCCATCAGCAGCATGGAGAACAGGCAGTACTGAGACAGGAGACAGCATGGAGGTACAGGAGAGGCTGGAGTGAGCTGCTGCTACTGCATGCTCACTCCCATCCAGGGCCGGACTGGCCCACCGGGATACCGGGAAATTTCCCGGTGGGCCGTCGGCACCTGGGGCCGGCCGCGTTCCTGGGCCGGCCCTTTAAATACTGCAGCCGCCTGAGCGCTCTGTTAGGAGCCTCAGGCGGCTGCAGCTTCTCCCC
>OW240920.1:57720392-57731224 GCA_933207985.1 Pelobates cultripes | reverse complement strand
AGGGAAGTCTGGTGCAGAGCCACTGACCCGTGCGTGTTGGAGCTGAAACTTCACGATCGCCTGCTGCTGCTCAAACAGTCTCTCCAGCATGTGCAAGGTGGAGTTCCACCTTGTGGGCACATCGCATATGAGGCAGTGAGTGGAAAGGCCCAAGTTACACTGCAGCACAGACAGGCGAGCAGCAGCAGGGTGAGAACGCCGAAAGCGCGCATAGTCGCTACAGTGAATGTCACATCCTGTTCCAAGTTGCAGGTCAGTCTGGTGATGGCTTCTGGTATCCAGTACTCTTTTTACTGAAGCTGTTTCAGGGTCCTGGTATGTGGCCACACAAACGCTGCTGCTCAACACCACGGGGCATGCGGGTACCCTGCACCAGACTCTGCTAATCCATTCCATACTGTGACTCCTAACTTCTACATCAGGCATACTGGGTCCCGGTCGTCCGACCGCCGCCCAGACAATGTCTGGGTCCCGGTCACCGGACTGCGAAACTGGGAATGGCTCATTAAATCTGTTATGGTTCTTTTTATCGCTTCAACTGTTATTTGGATAACTGTGGGAATTCTAAAGATAATACATGCCGATTTGCGCTAGGGGACGGCCGCTCCGCTTTTGCACCCTCCTCCCTCTTATGCTGTGCTGGTGCCTCTGTGCGACCACCGCCTCTTCCTCCAAACTGCACACGTCACTCGCATGACCTTGATTCCATGTGGGGTCTAGGACCTCATCATCCTCCACATCATCTTCCACCCACTCCTCAACCCTGCCCTCCTTGCCGGTATGCACACTGCAGAAAGCCATAGCAGTTGGCACCTGAGTTTTTCCAGCATGTAAAGTCTGCAAAGGACATATGGAAATTGTTTTAGAATTGTATCCAGGCAACAGTTTTCCCTATAAACTGACCTCTCAGTTTGACTTGTGAGGGTATTGCCCCAGAATTACAATATTGTTTAAGCACCTCTTAGCTATTGATAACTGGTTTAAATATAGCAGCTTGTTATCTGGTAGTTTCTAGTGTAGAAAATATCAATATGTTTTCTATCACTTAGATCTGTATAACAAGTGTTGTAGGTGTGAAACAATATTACAAGTGACCGATGTAGTAAATTCGAATCAAAGTTACGCTTCGATTTGACTCTCAGATATGAAGAGAAGGCCCCAAAATGTATTATTTAGCAGATTAGCAGCAAAACAATTAGAATGTTTACAAGAGCGCTGTAAGCGCACTATTAGACGCTTTGATTTGACTCTCAGATATGAAGTGCACGGCCCAAAATGTACTATTTAGCAGAATAGCAACCAGAAAATACAAATTTTTACAAGTGCGCTGTAAGCGCACTATGAGACGTTTGTATTTGACTCTCAGAAATGAAGAGCAGGCCCCAAAATGTACTATTTAGCAGATTAGCACCCAGAAAATAAGAATTTTTACAAGTGCGCTATAAGCGCAGTATTAGACGCTTCTATTTGACTCTCAGATATGAAGTGCACGGCCCAAAATGTACTATTCAGCAGATTAGCACCCAGATAATACAGATTTTTAAAAGTGTGCTGTTAGCGCACTATTAGACTCTTCTATTTGACTCTCATATGGAGAGCAGGCCCCAAAATGTACTATTTAGCAGATTAGCAGCAAAACAATTAGAATGTTTACAATTGCGCTGTAAGCGCAGTATTTGACGCCTCTATTTGACTCTCAGATATGAAGTGCACACCCCAAAATGTTCTATTTAGCAGATTAGCACCCAGAAAATTTGAATTTTTACAAGTGCGCTGTAAGTGCACTATTAGACGATTCAATTTGACTCTCAGATATGAAGAGCAGGCCCCAAAATTTACTATTTAGCAGATTAGCAGCAAAACAATTAGAATGTTTAAAATTGCGCTGTAACCACAGTTTTTGACGCCTCTATTTGACTCTCAGATATGAAGTGCACGCCCCAAAATTTATTATTTCGCATATTAGCACCCAGAAAACAAGAATATTTGCAAGTGCTCTGTAAACGCACTATAAGACGCTTCTATTTGACTCTCAGATATGAAGAGCAGGCCCCAAAATGTACTATTTAGCAGATTAGGACCGAGAAAATAAGAATTTTTACAAGTGCGCTGTAAGCGCACTATTAGACGCTTCTATTTGACTCTCAGATTTGAAGTGCACGCCCCAAAATGTACTATTTAGCAGATTAGCAGCAAAACAATTAGAATGTTTACAATTGCACTGTAACCGCAGTATTTGACACCTCTATTTGACTCTCAGATTTGAAGTGCACGCCCCAAAATGTACTATTTAGCAGATTAGCACCCAGAAAATTAGAATGTTTGCAATTGCGCTGTAAGCGCACTATTAGACGCTTTGATTTGACTCTCAGATATGAAGAGCAGGCCCCAAAATGTACTATTTAGCAGATTAGCACGCAGAAAATAAGAATTTTTACAAGTGCACTGTAAGCGCACTATTAGACACTTCTTTTGACTCTCAGATATGAAGAGCAGGCCCCAAAATGTACTATTTAGCAGTTTAGCACCAAAACAATTAGAATGTTTACAACTGCGCTGTAAGCGCACTATTTGACCGCTTCTATTTGACTCTCAGATATGAAGTGCACCCCACTAAAATACTATTTAGCAGTTTAGCACCCAAAATATTTTAAGTTTTAAAACTGCAATGTGACAGCAGTATTTGACAATTCTATTTGACTCTCAGATATAAAGGGCACCCCACTAATGTTCTATTTAGCACCCAAAAAAAAATTTACTTTTTAAAACTTCGATGTAACCGCGGTACTTGACGCTTCTATTTGACTCTCAGATATGAAGTGCACCCCACTAATGTACTAGTTAGTAGAATTCTTTCCTAAGCTGTCCCTCACAGCGGCAGCATCCTCTCCCTACACTAATAAGAGCTCATGTGCATGCGTCGCTACACGACTCCAGCTTATATATAGAGGCTGGGTCACATGCTGCACTGGCCAATCACAGTCATGCCATTAATAGGCACGGCTGTGATGGCTTTTAAGGGCACACGAGTCAAACGCTTCTTGATTGGCTGCCCTGCAGCCTTTCAAAACGCACCATTAAATCGCCAAACACCTAACTCCAACCCGAACATACAGTGATATGCCCGTGTTTGGGTCCGGGGTCCAAAAAACGTAATGTTCGATTCGAACTCAAACTTTACAGTCCGGGTTCGCTCAACTCTAATCGTAATATTTCTAAAGACATTGTGCAGAGCTGGTCCGAGGCCTCTTGTTTGCAGAACTACATTTTGCTACATCACCGCCAATCTGGAAGTACATGTAAGATTATATATGGTAGTATAACACCATTTGTAGATAATAACAAAGTATCCATATATAATATGCTGATTAAATTGTGTACTTAGTTGACATTTGCAACTTGCAACTGGTATATCTAGCATACAGAAATAAGTTAAAACTATGCCAAGTCAGTGGCGTACATACCAGGGTCGCAGGGGTCGCGGCTGCGACCGGGCCCGGCCCACCAGGGGGCCCGGCCGCCCCTGCGACCCGGTATGTAGCCACTGACTTGGCATAGTTTTAACTTATTTCTGTATGCTAGATATACCAGTTGCAAGTTGCAAATGTCAACTAAGTACACAATTTAATCAGCATATTATATATGGATACTTTGTAACGTCATCTTCCGGCGCCGGCATCCCTACGCGGCGCGCGAGGGAGCTGAAGAGGAAGCAGTGAGTGCTCCCTCGCGCGCCCGCCTGCCTGCCCGACCGGCCACCCGCCCAGCAGCACCACTGGACCCCAGGGAATCCCCCCAGCACTCCAAAAGGTAAGGAGGCTGGGGGGATTACATTTAAAAAAAAACAAAAAAATCATGTGTGTGTGTGAGTGTTAGTGTGTGTGAGTGTTAGTGTGTGTGAGTGTTAGAGTGAGTGTTAGCTAGTGAGTGTTAGTGTGTGTGTCTGCTAGTGAGTGTCAGTGAGTGTGTTACTGTGTGTGTCTTACTGAGTGTGTGTTAGTGAGTCTGTTTGATGTCTGTTAGTGAGTGTGTGTTTGTCAATGAGAGTGTATGTTTTGTAAGTGAGTGTGTATGTATGTCTGTCGCTGACTGTGTCTCTGTCAGTAAATGTGTGTGTCTGTTAGCTAGTGTGTATGCGTCTGTAAGTGTGTGTGTGTGTGTGTGTCTTCAGCACTTACCTTTCTCCAGCGCCGGACTCCCTTGGCACTGAGGATCCCTCAGCCTCTCAGCTCCGAATGCGACCGCGCACGCATTCAAACCGCCCATAGGAAAGCATTACTCAATGCTTTCCTATGGACGTTCAGTGTGCTCCTCTAGCGGCTGTCAGTGAGACAGCCACTAGAGGCTGAATTAACCCTCAGTGAAACATAGCAGTTTGTCTGAAACTGCTATGTTTTCAGCTGCAGGGTTAAAACTAGAGGAACCTGACATCCAGACAACTTCATTGAGCTGATGTGATCTGGGTGTCTGTAGTGGTCCTTTAAAGGACCACTATAGTGCCAGGAAAACATACTCGTTTTCCTGGCACTATAGTGCCCTGAGGGTGCCCCCACCCTCAGGGAACCCCTCCCGCCCGGCTCTGGAAAGGGGTAAAACTTACCTTTTTCCAGTGCTGGGCGGAGAGCTCTCCTCCTCCAATCCTCCTCTTCTCCTCCCTGTCGGCTGTATGCGCACGCACAGCAAGAGCTGCGCGCTCATTCAGCCGGTCACATAGGAAAGCATTCATAATGCTTTCCTATGGACGCTGGCGTGCTCTCACTGTGAAAATCACAATGAGAAGCACGCAAGCGCCTCTAGCGGCTGTCAATGGGACAGCCACTAGAGGAAATAGGGGAAGGCTTAACCCATTCATAAACACAGCAGTTTCTCTGAAACTGCTATGTTTATGAAAAAATGGGTTAACCCTAGCTGGACCTGGCACCCAGACCACTTCATTAAGCTGAAGTGGTCTGGGTGCCTAGAGTGGTCCTTTAAGTGTGTGTGCATCTGCATGCACTGGTGTACATACCGCGGTCGCAGGGGTCACAGCCCTGTAACCCCTGCGACCAGGTGCCCACCGCCATGTGTTGCGGCCCGGCCCACGCGCGGGGGGGGCCACGGATCAATTTTCGCACCGGGGCCCCATGGGTCATGTGTACGCCACTGTGCCAAGTCATAGGTGAGTGTTTACCCCCAGTGTTTAGCTTTGTGCAACACATATTGTGCCAACAAGCAATGGACGTCACATGGCAAAGATTAAATTAAATTAATTTAATTTATATAATGACTGGTAATTAGCCATGAGCTCAAACTCCCTGCCTGGCTCATTTATGTATTTTCAAATGTTACTATTACACAGACTACTTACAGGGCAGCCCTCTACCCTGTGGGCTTTGGAGCGGACAGCAGCCATAGTAAGTGTTAGTCTAGGACTCACCTGCGAGGTCGTACAATTGTACTAGAAAGCAGAGTTAGGATGGTGTGCAGTTAGATTTTCTTCCTTTGTCTTGTTCCAATATTTGCTGTTGGATTCAGTAGCAAAATATATTGATTGAATTGTACAGTATTTAACTGTTGTTCATACAAGCAACCACATATGGAAAATAGATAGACATGTGCAATTCGTTTCGGTCTGAATGTGAATTCGAAAGAATTTCAGGCAATTCAGACATTCGGATGTTTCTGAATGTCCGAAGTGCCAAATTGCTGAATTTCAGAAGTGCCGAAGTGCTTTGAATTTCTGAAAAAGAGGGAGGGTAAATTACGTGAATGATGACAGGATTCTTGATCAATAAGCTAATTCCAGGCACTGGTAGCTCTATAGATGTGTAAGTGGCTGTGGTGGTTAGGGGTAGTGGTAGGGTTAAAGGTAGGGTTAGGGTTAGAAATACGGTATGGGGTAGGGTTAAGGAGCCCTAAAGATGTTCCGAAGTCCCAAATTTTGGATGTGCCGAACCTAACCGAATTGCCGAAGTGCCGAATTTTTTTACTTGCCCGAATTTCCGAACCATATTTGTTGCCCATGCATATCCCTAATAATAAATCAAGAATAATTTATATGCCTGGTATCAGACATGATCCCAATTTTATACCTTGACACTATAGGCAGCTGCCTAGTCATCCCCAATGGAGGTGATCCAAAACACTTTCATAGTCTTTTGCATATTTCAATGAATAAGGAACTGAAAGACTAGTTTTGTGTCTTAATCTTTGCCTCTAACAATCTGATATTAATATATTTAACTTTTTTAGTCTGTAGAAAGCAACCTTTGCTGGTGGGTGTTGGCGGCTTCTCCATGTCCATAGTAATGATGCACTACCTGGTAACTAGCCATGGATGGATCCAAAAGTCTGCTGAAGATGGATACAGATACAAATTTGGAGCCGTGACTTGAGTAACTTATGGTTTCTGACAGATATTGATTGAGTAAGCATTTCAACCATGTAGCATTCTAGTCTAATTAAGGGGATACTTTAGGGACTATAACTGCTTCTGTAACAGTTTACCAGGAGTTGGAGCCCAGTTGTAGGAGATGGCACATGGAGGAGGCAAAAACCAAAAGCGCAGTACAGATTAAGGGGAAATCCAAAGGCAGGGTCAGACGAGAGGCAGAAGTCAGGGCTGGCAGCGGAGTAACAAAGTCGGTAAAGCAGGCAGAGGTCAGAGTCCAGAAAATCAGTCAGCAGAGTAACAAAGATCCATCAGGAAAAACCAAGAAAACAAAATGACCAGATCCTAGGTCTCAGGCAGAGCTGGCTTTTACAGCCTGGATCAGCACTGCTCCATCCAGGCAAGGAGTCAGGAAGTAGAATACTGCAGACAGATACTGAAGATGTTTCAAAAGATGTTTTAAAACTACAGCTTCCATGATGCTTTGTCATTCTAAAAGATATACAGAGCACCATGGGAGCTATAGTTCTTTAACATCTGAGGATCTACCTTTTGGGCTCCCCTGCGTTAAAGTATCTGGAGATCCCTGGCACAGTTTCAATGCTAAACTAAAGTCATCAGCTGCCCTTCTGTACTGCTTGGGATAATGAGAAAGCAATAGACTGAAGAGAAATGTGCAGTTGTGATTAGCATAAAGAGTAAGCTGATTGCTTTCAGCTTATCACAGCACCCGTTACTGGTTGAGTCAGTATGGCTAGAATGAAGTATATACTCTCTGCCTTAGCCTCATCTCCGGTAGGGGTCGAGCTGTGGGAGATGGACCCTTATTCAGAGTTAACTGCTTAAAAATGGTTTAACACTGAATAGATGGACAGCACCAGAGTATTCCAGGTATTATAACTAATTTAATTAGATAAGATTGATATAGTGCTTGTAGTGTCACTTTTTGGCAGAAGATAGCTCAATTAATTGTTTATATATCTGAATCACAGATACATCGTACCCAAGAAATGTATATAAAAAAAAAAAAAGATACACAGCCAGGTAACTGGCTATGGATGGATCCAGGAGCCTGTTGAAGATGGATGCAAATATGGCGTGACCTGTTTAACCTAAGGGGCTCTCACTGCTACTTGTTGATCTAAGCATAGGGTTAGGTAAGAATTTAAAGCTTTTAGGTTTCAATAGTTCAGTCATGCATAGAATGTTCTGGAAGATTGGAGCTCATTGTGTATAAATTTCCTCCAATAGACTTCTACACCAGAAAAAAGTTTGGTTTGTTTAAATAGTTTATTTGTAAATTCTGACCCATATTATTTTGCCTGGATTTTGGTGCCACCAAATGCCAACATCTAATTTCTCTTACTTTTGTTAAGACAATTGAATTTGTTAGATAAATTCTGATTTTGAACTTACTGGCACATAGCATATAAATAAAGAGTTTAGTCGGGAACTTTCCAAGGTGGAAAAGAGACCAGGGTCTTCTCCCACACATATTGACCGAGCCCCTTCTTTAATGTTATATAATTGTAATTTGTCTCTCAGTATTACAGGAAATTCAGGGCTAACAATAAAAAGAACCCAAAATTAGACCTGAGGCTTTAGCTTCTGTCAATTCCAGATAGAATCATCCTCTTTCTAACTGATGAAGGTAAGGAGAAAAAGAGTTTAAAAATTATAACAAAACTAAATGTATGTTAGTGTTAGACTATGTATCTCTGTCATATTTATGACCTTGGTTTTGTTACTATTCCTTGTACTTTTATTGTGTCTAACTACTGTGCTGCATGTAACTGATTTGCTTATTTGAGTTCATTAATTTACAGGACTAACCTTGTGCCCCAACATTCCTGTGACAGACCGGCCTCCTGATCCCTCCTTTTCTTCTCCATGAAGTATCTCTTCTCAGTTTTAATTTCCCAGTTGTGACGATTAGCTTTGTTTCAATGATCTAAGTAAGTAAATGAAAAAATGATATTTTAACCCTTTACATCGCTGGGCGGGGGAACCAGGGGCGGAATGCCGTAAGGGCAAAGGGGCACTATAGTGTTAGGAAGCTTTGTATTTCTTTAAAGTTTTTCTGTAAGCTTTGTTTTTCAGGTTTGTTGCTTAAATATGGGATGAAGTCATTATTTATCTAGGTTTTATAAGGGGTTACATTTAGGGTTAGGAAAAAGTGGTGTTTAGGGCATGTGAAGTCTGAAGAGTTGTTTGCAAATTACTCACTCTCCAGCCACCCTCCTGTGATAGATAGATCAGCTGCAGTATCTGTTATGCAGTGTGAATGACTCAGTGGTTGTCCTTGCTCCTCCTACAAGGTATTTCCTGCATGAGAAATGGTTAGTGGGCAGATAAGTTCCACTTCCTGTCCAGCGTCACACAGAGACCCTGGAAGAGGTGGAACAGCACTGAATATTACCCCCTTTATAACTGGTAATGCAGCTCGGCTGTCAATCATAGACGGCTGACTGGTCTATAGAGCAATGGTTCCCAAACCAGTCCTTAAGGCTCCCCTACCAGTCCAAGATTGAGGGATTACCCAGTTGTGTCTAAGGTGCTGTTGTTTTTTTAAATTTTCTAAAACCACCTTCGAGACAACTGTGTATTCCCTAAATCCTGGACTGGTGTAGAAGCCTTGAGAACTGGTTTGGGGACCACTGCTATAGTGGAAACTGGCTTATGTGACTTATCACAGCCCTCTTAAACTCCAAAAAGTTATAAGTACTTTTTAGACAGGCACCCCAATAAGACAAGTGCCTCTAGTCAGGTGCCTGCTCTACCTAATGTGAAATCCGGCCCTGAGAATCACTGCTTTGATCAACACTGCTTCCTCATAGTGTGAATTTCTATTTGGTATCTATATTACAAAATCATATTAATTTTGTACTGTTTTTACTTCAACCAGTGAACCGCCCGATGTCCTTCAAGTGTTCCAATTACTTTTGATTTATATTGCAATGGCTCAAAGCAGTTCAAGAAAAAAAAAATCTATTGGCAATGATAATTACTACACATAATTTTTTTTTTCTATAGAGAAGGGAAAGGATGTGTTTACATTTTCTAACAGTATAAAAGCTTTTGGCAGTTACCCTCCCCCTGATTAATGGCAGACTGGTGAATCTATTAAGTGTAACTGAGCGTGTCAAAATTATGGACCGTTTGAGGAACATTTCTCATCTGTGTATATATCCTAAATGGAGTTTCAGTATTACCCATAGTGATGTACCGAACGGTTCGCCGGCGAACGGTTCCTGGCGAACATAGCATGTTCGCGTTCGCCACGGCGGGCGAACATATGCGCGGTTCGACCCGCCCCCTATTCGTCATCATTGAGTAAACTTTGACCCTGTACCTCACAGTCAGCAGACACATTCCAGCAATTAGCAGCACAGCCTCCCTAGCAGACCCTCCCACCTACTGGACAGCATCCATTTTAGATTCATTCTCAAGCTGCATGCTTAGTAAGAGGAGGGAAAGTGTAGCTGCTGTTCATAAGATAGGGAAAAGCATAGCTAGGTTAGGGATAAGGGTATGCTTTTTTTTTGGATTTTTTTTTTCTATCTAATGTAAATGCACTTAGTTGTCTGCCACTGCTGCCAGCTTCTGTGTCAGGCTCACAGTGCCCATTTCCCCAGTCAGTGCCACCAATTACATCTGGTGTCACAATAGCTTGGATTTAAAAACAAAAAACTTTTTTCACTGTTATAGATTGAATAGCAGTCAGTTGTCTGCCACTGCTGCCAGCTTCTGTGTCAGGCCCACAGTGCCCATTTCCCCAGTCAGTGCCACCAATTACATCTGGTGTCACAATAGCTTGGATTTAAAAACAAAAAACTTTTTTCACTGTTATAGATTGAATAGCAGTCAGTTGTCTGCCACTGCTGCCAGCTTCTGTGTCAGGCTCACAGTGTATACTGTGCCCATTTCCCCAGTCAGTGCCACCAAATACATCTGGTGTCACAATAGCTTGGATTTAAAACAAAAACTTTTTTTACTGTTGGCAGATTGAATAGCAGTCAGTGTCCTTAAAGCGGTGTGTTACGCTAACAGTGGATACGCTGACAAGTGCCACTAATTAGATCTGGTGTCACAATAGTTTGATTTAAAAAAAATAATCTTTTTCACTGTTATAGATTGAATAGCAGTCAGTGTCCTTAAAGCGGTGTTACGCCAGTGGATACGCTGACAAGTTGACTAATTGTGATCCTGTGTCACAATAGCTTGATTTAAAACAAAAACTTTTTACTGTTATAGATTGAATAAAGCAGTCAGTGTCCTTAGCTGGTGTGTTACGCCAGTGGATACGCTGACAAGTGCCAATTATTAGATCCTGTGTCACAATAGCTTGGATTTAAAAACAAAAAACTTTTTTTACTGTTATAGATTGAATAGCAGTCAGTGTCCTTAAAGCGGGTGTGTTACGCTAACAGTGGATACGCTGACCAGTGCCACTAATTAGGAT
>OW240920.1:57695584-57713504 GCA_933207985.1 Pelobates cultripes | reverse complement strand
GGAATAAGATGGGGGAATAAAAGGGGGTAATAAAGAAGAGGGGAGGGGGAATAAGAAGAAAGGGGGCCAAGACAGGGAGCTCTTTCACACTACGCGTGCACACACACAATGCATCCCTATACATACACAGAAACACAACATGCTTCCCTTACACACAGAGAAACACACAATGCATCCATTACACACACACACACACACAATGCAACCCTTACACACAAAGACAATGCATCCTTTGCACACATACACAGAAACAGACAATGCAAACCTGTACACACGCATGCAAACATACACACAGAAACACAATGCATCTCATGCACACACATACAGACACACACCTTGCATCCCTTATGCATACAAACACAGATTCACACAATGCATCCCTTACACACAACCAGAAACACATAATACATCCCTAATACACAAATACACACTGCTTCCACTACACACAAACACACTGCATCACCTGCACAAACTGGTAACCCTAAACACTACATACCATAAGCACACATATTAGATCCTCTACAATAACACATAACACACCCCCTACACACTCCACTCCCTGTGAGCGAACTCATGGGTGGGTGGAACTTATGAGTGGGCCTTATGGGCATACTCACCGTCAGGCCCTGGGGCCCAGACCTTGAGCTGTGTAAGGGGCCCAAAAAAAATTGAGCTGCTTCCAATTCTCCCAGAACATTGAATTTTGTGACCACAGTTGTAAACAGCCTCCAGAGATCCTGTTCTACACCAGACCAGTGGAGCCAAACTGCAGCCTATCATCATCCTCATCTGCTTGTAAGTAGGCAATCTAGTATATTATTAGTGACACTAATCTATAATTTATCTCACATTAAAGGGACACTATAGCTTAATGAAGTGGTTCTGGTGTCTATAGCTGGTCCCTGCAGGCTTTTTAATGTAAACACACACTGTGTGCAGCACTGGCGCTAGTTCATATGGCAGATCATATGGGTGGGGCATTGTGATGTGACATGTGGGGGCAGCAAATTTTTATTTTGTCTAGGGCGGCAAAAATCCTTGCACCGGTTCTGATCCTGGGCAGGTGCACCAGTCTACTTGACTGGTTTTGCCCCCCAGGCCTAAGGCTGCCAGCCCTCCCCTGGCCGCTGGGGAGGTCTTTTGGTGGCCGCTGGCGGACTTGTCCTGGCGGCCGCTGAGGGAGCTGCGCGAGCTGCGCTGGCTCTGCTCCCCAGCACGCAGCTGAATGAGACCGGCGCCGGAATATGACGTCATATTCCGGCGCCAGTCTCATTCAGCAGCGCGCGAGGGCTGGAGGGCACTAACACAGGAAGCACCTCTAGTGACCGTCTGAGTGACTGTCACTAGCAGTGTCACTTTGAAGCAATGTAAACACTGCCTTTTGTCTGAAAAGTCAGTGTTTACGTTGAAAAGCCTGTAGGGACATGCTATAGACACCAGTACCACCACATTAAGCTGTGTGTGTTGCGTCTGCTAGTGAGTGAGCTTGCTTGCATGCGTGTGCCTGCTAGTGAGTGAGCTTGTGTTTTTATGTCAATGAGCTGATGTATATCCATAAGATTGTTTGTCTATGAGGCTGTGTATCAATGAGCTTGTGTGTGTCACTGAAATGTCAGTGAAATTGCCTGTGTCTGCATGTGCGTATGCATACTGTATAATTAAACGTTTTACCCTGAAAGGACCAATATTTTATATTAGAAAAAGCAATATATATATATATATATATATATATATATATTACTCAATCATCTGTCTTGGCAAGACATAGCCTTACATATTACACGCGACAATATATGGTGCAGTGACTTATGGGGCTGGCACAAATTTTTTTTCCAGGGCTGCTTTGTATCCCCAGTCCGGCCCTGCTCCCATCTGCAGCATGGAGGCAGCATAGAAGAACAGAGGCAGCATGGAGGTACAGGAGACAGCATGGAGGTACAGGAGAGGCTGGAGTGAGCTGCTGCTGCTGCATGCTCACTCCCATCAGCCTCAGACAGAACTCCAAGCAAGCCACCATCCTGGTCACAAAGGTTGTGGCAGAATCGTGGCTGGTGGCTGCAGGAGCAGCTGGGGGGCCCCGAGCACGTCTGCTACCCCCCCCACGCGGCGGTGGAACAGAGGCCAGCAAGGAGAGCGAGGACGCCCCAGCGGCAGCCTGTGAGTGACATCGTTAGTTCGGCAGCCCGTGAGCCTGTCAGGAGGCGGCAAGGGGAAGGCTGAGAATGAGGTCGGAAAGCAGGCAGGAGTTGGAGGGCGGCTGGCGCCGTATGTTCGACGCGGCGCCGGTCAGGCAAGACGGCAGGTCAGGATGAGGCCGCACAGGAAGAGCGCCCCCTGCAATAAGGCGGGGGGGCGGGAAAGCACAAAGGACGGCGGAATCCAGCATGACATGATGGCCGCCAGGCAGGGAGAGCGGCAAGAGGCGTCCTGGTGAGTCTGCCCCTGGTGGCATACCTGAGTGACAGGGGGAATGATGCAAGGGCCCAGCAGTGTAAAAGCGGTCCCCCCCCCCAATGGGCAGGCGGGGGGGGTCCAGGTCGGCGGGACACAGACGGAGGCGGCCCTGGATGGGGCCAGGGTCAGGTCAGAGGTGAAGGAAGGGGATAGTGAAAGCAGCAGGCGGAGTCTTCACAGGCACAGCAGAGCAGCTATGGAGGGGAAGGCCAGCAACCAGGATTAATTAAAGGGGCCACAAGTGGATGAGGCGGCCTGGGAGAGGCCAGGTACTGCAAGCAGAGGGCAGAAGAGAGGACATGGACGGGTGGAAATGGACGTAAGGCACAGAGGCAAGCGGGAGCCCCCTGGGGGGTGTTCTCAGGAGCAGGAACACAGGAGGAGCATCAGCAGGTGTGAGTACGGCAGGGAGCAGCGCAACGACAATGACAGGCACAGCAGCAGCGGGAGGTCAGATGAGGGATGGAGAAGCAGGTCGAGGAGTGTTACTTCTACGGGCTTGAGGCTGGACCAGCGCGGACAGGAGTCGGCATCCAACGGATACTCCAGAGCCTGGCAAGGTGGATGGAAGGACAGCGCAGACGGGGGTTCGGGCGGTGAGTCAATAAACACACCACACTTTTTTAAATTGCATAAATCATTTTAGAGTCATGATCAAGGAAAAAAGGGGCCGTCCCCGCGGTGCCGAAGGGTGGGGTCACCAGAGCGCAGTCGGAAGGCCGAAGTAAGGGTGGTGGTGACGGCGTGCCGGGTAAGGGAAGGGGAATACGGTGTACCGGTACCGGGGACATCTGTCGGGGCAGGAGAACAGTTAGATGTGTGGCAATATTCCAGGTGTGGCGCAAAAAAATGGGCACGTGTCCTTCGCGGGGACATTGGGGGGGCACTTGAAGGTGGAGGATAAGATTTGATAAAGGGGATTTAAAAAAAAATAAAAAAATCCTGTCTTCCGCTCGAGGAGTTCATTGATTTAAAAGGGGTGGTTCCTAATGATAGTGCAGGAAATGCGCTCTTTCCGGGGGCTGACGGCGCACCCCCAGGAGGTGCTGTGCTGGCTGTACAGAAGAAAGGTCAGTACAACTGGGGACCGTCGGGTAGGCTTCGATATGGGTGTTCCGGAGGCGGTGGGAGTCACGGTGTCAACTGACGCGTCAAAAAAGGAAAACCTAAGGCAGGAAGGGTACTCGGCAGGGCTGCAGCCCCGCGGTTGCGGCTCGGAGCGGCACCAGTGATGATCAGTGCATTGCTGCTGTGGCTAAGGCAGTAAGCCTCCCATGAATGTGCTAGTTTTATGGCTGAGATTGTTGAGGGGGTTTACACTATTCCATTCAAAGTCGAGGGACCAGGAAAAGTGGTGGGCGAATATCAAGTCCATGGGGGAACTTCCGCGCCATTAGCGGACCTGTGGGTGTCTCCATGGGGGGTGGTCCCCTAGAAATGGGCGGGCAAATTCTGTCCAATACAAAACTTATCGCACCCAAAAGGGGCATCGGTAAATGAGGACATCGCCGCGGAACTGTTCTGTATCGTTGGCATCATTCGGCCTTGCCGTCGAGTTGGTTTGGGGGAACAGGACGCTTTCGATTATTGGCGACCCTTCCATCTTTTGGGTTGCATGTTTGCAGGTTCCTATTGGTAACCTCTACTTGCCAAGGGGCAGTTCCATTCATGTTCCTACTCGGGAAGTTGGATCCGTCTGGGAGTGGGAGGTGAAAAAGGAATCAGAAAGGGGTTCCTTAGTACATTATCTGTAAGATAGCTTGCTGTGTGGGCTCGGCTGGGCCGGGCCGTTGTGGACATACCTTACGGTCACGGGAATCCTACCGCACGTCTTTGCTTGGACTGGAAATTGTTTCGGTGGTAGGAGAGTGTCGATTGCCTGGGGTTCACTTGACTGCACTTCGGGAGTTCAGGCTGAAGGTTCGCAGGTCCAAGAAGGTCACTGAGAAATCGCAGTTGTTCATAAGGCAGTTTCAAGTTGCATGTCCGGTTAGTCGCGAGGACTGGGCCGGTAGCCATTTCATGGCGAAGGCTACTTGTGGAGCCTTTGCGGGTGGTATCGAGTTGTTCACAGATACCTCTGGGAACATAGATTCCGGGGCATACCTGGAAGGCAAGTGGTGCACAGAACGGTGGTGGGAGGCATGAAAGGTAAGTCCTCTTATTCGAAGTTGGCATCTTTTGAGTTATTTCAATTGGGAGTGGCTGTGGCTGTAAAAGGTGAAGGATTAAGGGATGAAAAGTCATAATTCACGCACAATACGGCGGGGTTCATGTGGTTTACCATCCAGCCGGGTGCTCGGTTCAGGAGGTACGCCGATGGCGGCGATTCGTATCACTGTTCAGGTATCGGGTGCAGGCACGCCACGTGCCTGGTTGGCGGAAGGTAGGGGCTGGTTACTTGGCTCGCGCACAAGGGGACAAGCTGCGAATGGCGGCCCCAGGGGGCGCGGGAGGAGGGACTGTCCAGTCTGGAGGAAATGTGGCAGCTCGAGACGCCATGCTTGGAGGATCGATACAGAATCCTATGGCACCGGGCACAGGGACTGCCTATGTGAACGTTTGAGATATGTGGGACAAGGCGATTGGTTTCACTGTGGGGGCCCAGTCAAAGGAGGGGCGAAGGGATACCTTGCTGTGGTTCCTAAGCCGTTTGTTTGTTCAGCGTTAGCTCCATCAGCAATGGACAGGAGCATGGTGGCATTGTCGTTAGGGTTTAAACTGACTGATTGGGAGGAAGTGACGGAACGTTGTCACGTCCGTCAGGCATCGTGGGTCTACTTTTGCAGTGAGTTTGCTTGCGGTGGCCTTCTCGGAGGCTTGGGGCAATTTGGATTGGGGAACTGGTGAGTGCCTTCGGGCAGGTGTTGGGGAGTTCTACACTCGGTTGTCGAACCTTAGTCGGTTAAGGTAACGATTCAGTAGGGTTGTTCAAGAACGAATGTGTCTGGTAAAGGAGGTTTGGTAAAGCTATATTCCCTGCCGGGGTCAGGGGTACGCCCGGTGTTAAGCGCATCATGCTACTTGGAGCTTTGCCCGGACATCCCGGGTGGCTTACTGGTAAAAGGGGACAGATCGGTGCTGTCACGATTCAATTCCCGCAGGTGTTTGTTCGAAGGGGTTTGACAATGTTGGGTTTGGATCCCGGGCACTTTGGGACCCATTCTTCCCAGGTGATGGCGGTAACAGAGGCACCCCACCTGGTTTTAAGTGAGGACCTAGGGAAACGTTTAGGCAGGTGGGAGTCAGTACGGTTTAAGTCCTGTTTCAGGCCAGTCTATTTGGTTTAATGGCTATGGACGTATGGGTTTGTGTTTGGGGCTATGCCGTGTCGCTAATTACTTTCGTTTCAGGTTTGGTGACATGGTTGGTGGGTCATTCTTATATCTAAGGGGCACAGATGGGAGCCGCGTTTCAGTTCAAACGTAACTGGGCTTTCCTTTGAAATTGGTGGAGCAGGAGTGGTTTTGTTTTTCGGGGATTTTGGTGGCAAGACATTAGGGGAGAAATCTTTCCGGGAGGTAACAAGGGGTACTTTCCAGGACATTCTGGATATTGGCATGGTCCCGGAAAAGGAATTGATCAGGTTGAGGCAGAGGGAGGTGGACCAGCTATGGGAGCTGGCCACGGGTGTGGTGGTGGTGCGGTCCGAGATGGTTCCTCGGTTACATTGGAGACATACTACGTACCCGGCCGTGGTAGCTCGGTGTCGAGGACGACTTAATAAAAAATTGATGGCGGTATTTATCAGATGTGGGGGCGGTGTAACAGTGAGACACAACAAATTGGGAGGAAAGCTCCCTGGGTACTCCAGGTGGGATGGGGTACATTTTCGGATGTAAGGTGTGATCTGTTTAAATTGGGCCTTCAGGAAGGCATTCAACAGGCCTTATTCCGGTGTGGTGGGGGTCGCTCAGGAGCTTTAGGTGTCAAGTCCTGAGCTGTGGCGGGGAATGGCCTGGTTAAATCGGAGGGTAGATGGAGGAGAAAGTGGGCATCCTGAGGTTTAGTGTGGATTGGGCAGTGTTGCACGTGGTTGGTAGGTTCGAGCCCGTCGGTGGCTCCGAACCTGGGGGTGTGGTGGTGTCTTGGTACACCCTACACTGGAACTGGTGGGTAGCGGTGTCTTGGTACACCCCTACAATGGATATGGTGGGTAGCGGTGTCTTGGTACACCCCTACAATGGATATGGTGGGTAGCGGTGTCTCGGTACACCCCTACAATTTAACCTGGTGGAAATGTGGTCAAATTGGACGGCCAGTTTCTGTGTTAACATGTTATTTAGATTGTTATCTATTGTTATTATTGTGGGGTCATTGCTAGGGGTATGTTATGTATATGGGGGAGGTTAACATTATTAAGATTTGTTGGCAATGACCCCATTTGTTATTCCTTAATTATTTATTAATAATTTAATAAAGCTGTGGACAAATTATTTCCAACAGTATAACCTGTGTCCGTGTTTTAATGGGGGTTTGGGTAAGGTTAGCGCATATGCCGGCAAATCCGACTGAGCGCCTGTCATGCAATGATGCATTTTACAAAAGAGTGCTAATAATGCAATTTACAAAAGACTGCTGATAATGCAATGATGCATTTACAAAAGAGTGCTAATAATGCAATTTACAAAATAGTGCTGACAATGGATATCCTGGTTGGCAGAGAAGAAGCCGATACCCTCGGTAATAGAAATCTTCCCTGGGCGACTGAGCCAACTGTACCTGTACACCCAGTGCATATCAAGGGTGAGTGATTGTGTAGTGATAATATATACTTACCAGCAAGAGCTCCACTCATTTACTGATGTGGGAGTCGTTATCAGGTCACACAGTATAAGATCTTTTTTGTACAGTTCTGGTGTGGTTTAAGGAACGAACCAATCCAAGTGTTGTAGCAGCTTATTCTATGTATCTTTCTATTATTCATTATTTGTTTGTAAGAGCCTCTTTTATCACAGATAGGTTCTATAGCATGGTCTCTATACTGTAATGAATAACCCTGTGAATATTCAAATTCACTCAGAACAGCCAAGTTGTGACTAGTTACTCTGCCCACATTTTGCCATCAGACTTTAATTTGCTACAAATCAAAATTTAATGATTAAAACTGTTCATGAAGATTTTTTTCCTTTTCTATAAAAATTTTTTTTCTTCATTATAAATAAATAAAGTAAAAGAAAATATTTTTTTGTCGATCATGTTCTTTCAATGTAAGACAACTCCATGGCCCATATACTACATAATTCAAACACCAGAGCCACTACAACATGGTTATTGTACCCAGGGCCTGATTAGCATAGGGGCTGCTGGAGCTTCAGCTCCAGGACCATGCCGGTGGAGTTTTCTTTTGCTATTCTTCACATGCTCTTACTTAAGTATGGAAACTTAAGAGGGATGTAGGTTGTGGAGTGGCTGACAATGAAGTTAGTTGAGTTAAAGCTGAGTTTGCACACTACCTGCTCCCAGACTGCACAACAAGAGCTTCTGCCTGCTAGTAAGAAGGTTAGTAGAGGAATGGACCAGCAAGTGCCAGGGGACAGTCCTTAGAAAGCGTAGAGCTAGCGCATCATTAGACGCATTTATGCCAAGCTAAGTATGCCAGGAACTTCTTCTGGCATAGAGGATGCTAGTGAGCATGGAACAGAGGCATATTACACCGGAAATGTCCCCTCTTAAAAGGGTATAGCAACACTTTAAACTTAGAGTACACAACTAAACTCCTTAAGTACAGGTGGGTGTACAAACATCATCTGACCTTGGTGTATTCTATTCTATTTACTTGTGTAAAATAATGTCATTATATTTTTCAAGGTGAATAAGATGCCATATCCGGCTCCATTGCACAAGCATAGTCCTTACTCATAAACTTCAGTTATTAGGGTTTGTTAACTATGTGCTATACATTTCAGGCTAGACTTTTCACTACTGTTTTAGAAGTGAAAGACAATGAAGCAGATGAGTGGAGCAAGCTTTTTTTGTTTTGTTTTTGCATAAAACATGCATTTGGCTTTGTGAAAAAATGGCATAAACCCATGTGAGGGGTACCTTCATTAAAATGGTTTGATAACTTCTCAAGTCTGGACTACGTGGAAAAAAATTATGTTTCCTTCAAATACATTGAATTATTTGATACCTATGCAAAAGCATAGCAGAATAACATAATTTCAGGAGATCCTCACTTAAAGTAACACTGTAGTCACCAAAACAACTTTAGCTTAATGAAGCAGTTGATGTGTATGGATCATTTACCCGAAGTCTCACTGCTCAATGTACTGCCACGTTGGAGTTAAATCACTTTTGTTTCTATGTATGCAGCCCTAGCCACACCTCCCCTGACTGTGACTCACACAGCCTGCATGAAAGCAAAAATGGTTTAATTTTCAATCAAATATTACTTACTTTAAAGGTTTTTATCTCCTGCTCTCTAAATTGAACTTTAATTACAAAAGGAATCTCCTGCAGAGCCTAGTAAGCAAATAACAGAGCAGGAGATAAGAAATTCTAAATAAAACATAATTTGCAATAATGGAATTTTAAACATTAGATGTCTATTTACAGGGAGTGTTTAGTAACATAATAAGTCACATGCAGGGGGTTGTGGCTAGGGCTGCATAAATCAAAATATGTCCAAAATTCAGTCTGATTTTTTAAAATGATCTAATCATCTTAGTTCTGTAATTATAAATTGTGTTAGTATGCAATGATATAATCAAGAAGCAAAGTTTTGAATAGTAAACAAACATTGAGCAGAAGTCCCTCAACTAGCAATTATTCTGTTCTGTTAAATGCATGTAGTCCAAAGAGAATGGAGTCCAGAGAGAGAAGAATGGACAGCTCAAATGGGATTTTTATTCTTGGCATTTGTTCAAGGGACACTACAGACCCCTAAAGCACTTCAGTTTGCTAAAGTGCTTTGGTGTGAAGAGTATCTTCTCTTTTCATTTTAACAAAAAGTGCAGATTTCAAAAGAAATTGGCACTTTTAATAATTAATCTTGTTGTTGCACACCCTTTGTTGTCAATCACACAAGCATGCGTGTTTTCACTGGGGGTATATCTACAAATCAGTGATTTCTATTTACTTAATTAAAAGCATGCATGTTTTCATTGTGGGTACACATCTAAGCAGTGATATTTATGTATTTATTGTATTTGGGCAGGGGAGTGTCCCTTCAAAAACCAATTGTTCCAACATATATATTGATTACTAGCTATTATCATATATCTGTGTATGAGACGCCCCCATGTATAAGACAACCTCTATTTTCTGAGTCCAAAATTAAGAAATACATATTTTAAACATCTATAGCACTGAAGTCCCCACTGGTCACTGGCCCCTTCACATTTCGGTAGGTCACTCCCAGAGGTCCAGACACAGGTTCCCTGGATCACCGTTTTGCTTCTGGCGGCAACGATGCCCTCTGCCCACAGTACCCTATGGGGGATGTCTGGTCTAGGCCTCACCCTGTTGCATCTATCTGTAGTAGAGGGTTGTGAGGTCTTGCAGTGCTGCAGAGTGATACGAGGAAGCACGCAGTTGCGCAAGATCTCCAAGAACTGTGCACACAATCGATCAAATTCACGGAGAAACATCTCCTCTGCTTCAAGTATGTCAGTAGGTCGCAGTGGTGTACAACACAGCCTATGCCCGAAGGAACCTTTTTATGCCCAAACTGCGCTGAGTAAATACCATAAGTATTTGGCTTATTAATTCGATTTGTGAAGGAGCTCCAGCCGCATGCGACTAGCTTCGATGGCAGTCAGACCCTGTGCACAAAGTGCTTTTTTTTTTTTTAACTCCTGCAATGACATTACATATATGAGGCAACCCCCAATTTTAGACTAAAATGTTTTAGAAAAAAACAGTCTTATACATGTAAAAATACGGTATATAAAATTATGAAAATGTACTGCTTACTTACAGTTGCAAGAAAAAGTATGTGAATCCTTTGGAATGATATGGATTTCTGCACAAATTGAAGAGTTAGATAATCTACTAGTTGAGGAAATAGCTAAAATGACAATGAAGGGGGAAGTTATCATCATGGGTGACTTTAATCTTCCTGATGTAAATTGGAAAACAAAATTAGCTACTTGTGCCAGGAGCACACATATTCTAAACTCCCTACTGGATTGTCTCTAAAACAAGTTGTTGAGGAGCCAACTCGTAAAGAGGCCATACTAGATTTAGTGTTAACAAATGGAGATTTAGTATCAGATGTTACTGTAGGTGAAAGTTTAGGATCCAGTGATCATGAGTCAGTGTGGTTTAATATAAGAACAGTGACTGAGTCACACCACACAAAAACAAAAGTTTTAGACTTTAGAAAAACAGACTTTTCTAAAATTAGAATATGGGTAGAGGAGTCATTATCAGACTGGAGCAATTTAAATGGAGTCCAAGAGAAATGGGATTATTTAAAAGTTGCACTATTGAAGGCAACAGAAAATTGCATTAGGCTTGTCAGTAAAAGCAAAAATTCAAGAAACCACTGTGGTACTCCGCAGATGTGGCCAAAATAGTTAAAAACAAAAAGTTAGCATTTAGGAATTATAAAAAAACCCAGAGTGAGGGTGACAAAATGATCTATAAGATTAGGCAGAAAGAGGCTAAGCAAGTTATAAGAGCTTCCAAATCACACACAGAAGAGAAAATAGCACAGACAGTAAAAAAGGGGGATAAAACATTTTTTAGATACATAAATGAGAAAAGAAAAGTAAAACAAGGATTAGTTAGATTAAAACAAAAGAAGGAAGGTATGTAGAAGAGGATAAAGGTCAGGCTGACTGCCTCAATGAATATTTTTGTTCTGTATTTACAGAAGAAAATGAAGGAAAGGGACCTCAGTTGAGAAAAAGGATAAATGAGTCATTTATTAAACGTGAGTTTACAGAGGAAGAGGTTCTATTTCAACTGTCAAAAGTAAAGACAAATAAGTCAATGGGACCTGATGGAATACACCCAAAGCTATTAAAAGAGCTTAGTGGTGTACTAGCAAAACCATTAACAGATTTATTTAACCAATCATTGTTAACAGGTGTAGTCCCAGAAGATTGGAAGTTAGCGAATGTTGTGCCCATTTAAAAGAAAGGTAATAGGGAGGAGTCGGGCAACTATAGGCCAGTAAGCCTTACTTCAGAAGTGGGGAAAGTGATGGAAACCATGTTAAAGGATAGGATTGTTGAACATCTAAAACACATGGATTTCAAGATCAGAGACAACATGGGTTTACTTCAGGGAGATCATGCCAAGCTAATCTTATTGATTTTTTTTGATTGGGTAACTAAAATTATAGATCAGGGTGGTGCAGTAGACATTGCTTACCTAGATTTCAGTAAGGCTTTTGACACTGTTGCACATAGAAGGCTTATCAATAAACTGCAATCTTTAAGTTTGGATTCAAATATTGTTGAATGGGTAAGGCAGTGGCTGAGCAACAGGCAACAGAGGGTTGTAGTTAATGGAATATATTCGAAGCTTGGACTTGTCACCAGTGGGGTACCTCAGGGATCTGTACTTGGACCCATTCTCTTTAATATTTTTTATTAGTGATATTGCAGAAGGTCTTGATGGTAAGGTATGTCTTTTGCTGATGATACTAAGATATGTAACAGGGTTGATGTTCCAGGAGGGATAAGCCAAATGACAAATGATTTAGGTAAACTAGAAAAATGGTCAGAATTGTGGCAACTGACATTTAATGTGGATAAGTGCAAGATAATGCATCTTGGACGGAAAAACCCAAGGGCAGAGTACAGAATATTTGATAGAGTCCTGACCTCAACATATGAGGAAAGGGATTTAGGGTGATTATTTCTGATGACTTAAAGGTAGGCAGACAATGTAATAGAGCAGCAGGAAATGCTAGCAGAATGCTTGGTTGTATAGGGAGAGGTATTAGCAGCAGAAAGAGGGAAGTGCTCATGCCATTATACAGAACACTGGTGAGACCTCACTTGGAGTATTGTACACAGTATTGGAGACCGTATCTTCAGAAGGATATTGATACCTTAGAGAGGGTTCAGAGAAGGGCTACTAAACTGGTTCACGGATTGCGGGATAAAACGTACCAGGAAAGGTTAAAGGATCTTAACATGTATAGCTTGGAGGAAAGACGAGACAGGGGGGATATGATAGAAACATTTAAATATATAAAGGGAATCAACACAGTAAAGGAGGAGACTATATTTAAAAGAAGAAAACTACCACAACAAGAGGACATAGTCTTAAATTAGAAGGACAAAGGTTTAAAAATAATATCAGGAAGTATTACTTTACTGAGAGGGAAGTGGATGCATGGAATAGCCTTCCAGCTGAAGTGGTAGAGGTTAACACAGTAAAGGAGTTTAAGCATGCGTGGGATAGGCATAAGGCTATCCTAACTATAAGATAAGGCTAGGGACTAATGAAAGTTTTTAGAAAATTGGGCAGACTAGATGGGCCGAATGGTTCTTATCTGCCGTCACATTCTATGTTTCTATGTTTCTATGTTTCTATGTTTAAAATGTGATCTGATCATCATCTAAGTCACAGCAATAGACAATCACAGTCTGCTTAAACTAATAACACACAAAGAATGAAATGTTGCCATATTTTTATTGAACACACCATGTAAACATTCACAGTGCAGGTGGAAAAAGTATGTGAACCTTTGGATTTAATAACTGGTTGAACCTCCTTTGGCAGCAATAACTTCAACCAAACGTTTCCTTTATGACCAATTTGTGCAGAAATCCATATCATTCCAAAGGGTTCACATACTTTTTCTTGCAACTGTATTTTAGCCCTGTACAACTCTTTTTTTAAAATCTCCAATTGCTTCCCAAATACCTTCCTTCACTTTATTCTCCTCTAACACCTACAGAACATTAATCATGCTGTGCATATTATGTGGGTCAGACATTGCTCTAGAGTGCAAATTATTTTACCTTGCCCTTTCATTATTTTCAGCCCTCGTCAACCATTTTCATATAATGTGCTATTTGCAATGCAAAAGGTTACATTTTCATGATTAATAGAGTTCTATTAAATCAGAAATTATATCTGTCCTTTCCCTCCAGCGTGATATTTTGTTCTTTTGCCTCTCTTCCTGTGTCTTTCTAATGCTTTGTAGATTTTGTGTACCCCTTATGTCTGTCTCATTTTGGTGCTTTTTTTTTGCCCCTTTCTGCTTTTATTTAAATTTCACCTTGTGTGCTTTTTGTTTCTCCTCTCTTCCCCTTACATTATTTTTTTTTAAGGTGAAAGTGACAGAATTTGGAGTTATTTTGGATTTTATGGGTAAAGGATATGTACATACAATGATCAGCCACAACATTAACCCCTTAGTGACCAGACCGTTTTTCAATTTTCTTACCGTTAAGGACCAGGGCTGTTTTTACATTTCTGCCGTGTTTGTGTTTAGCTCTAATTTTCCTCTTACTCATTTACTGTACCCACACATATTATATACTGTTTTTCTCACCATTAAATGGTCCTTCTAAAGATACTATTATTTTTATCATATCATATAATTTACTATAAAAAATTATAAAATATGATTCAAAAAACCCCCCTTACACTTTTTCTAACTTTGACCCCCAAAATCTGTTACGCATCTACAACCGCCAAAAAACACCCATACTAAATAGTGTCTAAATTTTGCTGTTAACATGTTCTTAGCTTTTTTTGGAAATTTATAGGCAGGGCCAGTGCAAGGATTTTTGTCTACACAGGCAAAGGAGCATTTCTGGAAGTACAAATTCACCTGAGTGTTTTAACAAATATTGCACACAAACAAAGTGAGAATGGTAGCCTACAAAATTGTAACCCTTTTTGCTTTCGCATTTACAAAATCATGAAGCAGAGTTTTAAAGTCAATCCCTTTTGCAATATGATTATCAATGGAAATCATTGCAAGTCCCACAAATCTCTCTTGAGACAGAGAGGACCAAAGATAAATTTTTATTAACTTCAGCTTTGAAAAGCTTCACTACCCAGAGGAAACAGATATTGTCAAAGTCAACAATATGCGAAGTGCAATAGACACATTGGGAGCAAAGCCATTTTTAAGTGCATAAGCTAGAATCTGTCATTGTAGGCCTCAAGATAGGAGCCAATATTGTAAGTTCCTCACAAAGTAGTGCTCCATCCAGATCAGCATCTTCTGATTTATCATCAGTCAAAAGATTCTGCAAGTTGATACAGTACTCCATAACTGCTTCCCTTGGTACATCTTTAAGTTTTTGTATATTATAAAGAAACTGGAAGTGCTTGCTGTGGTGCTTAATTTGCTCAAATCTCTCATCAAGAGAATTAATTCACACATCCAAAATGCTGTAAAAGCACTCAATTTAAAATTTGTTTGCAGGATCACAAATTGGACCATCCGATGCTTCATAACAAAAAATCCTCTGTTTTTAAAATTGTCGCACAAAAGGAGGAAACACAGGATCTATTTCCATTTCTAATGATAGGTCCTTTGCCTCTTCCTGTAAATCTCCAAACCCTTTATCAGAATGATAATTTTTCAAAAAAGTGGTTGTGGATTCCAGAATAACTATAACATCTACTTTGGAGAAGTTTGCTAACAAGGTTTATTCTATTTAGGATGTTGTACCACAACACAATTAGACACAGAAATTTAAAGTTATTCAGTTCT
The DNA here is from genome assembly GCA_933207985.1 of Pelobates cultripes. Taxonomy (NCBI): domain Eukaryota; kingdom Metazoa; phylum Chordata; class Amphibia; order Anura; family Pelobatidae; genus Pelobates; species Pelobates cultripes. The sequence goes on along the minus strand of OW240920.1, from coordinate 57,698,410 downwards.
TTTGAAAGAGATTCGGCATCAGACTGTGCCATTGCCGTGTGAGAGTTCTCTCTTGAAATTTCAGAGAGAGCATCCAACATCTTTCCAACCTGGAACCTAAACAGACAAATAGCATCTATTGCTGAAGACCATCTGGTGTCAGACAAAGGTTTTACCATAAGTCTACCAATGTGCTTCTTCAAGTCATTCCCTCAAACTGTGGATCCTGACAAAAACACATAGATTTTCTGAACAATAGAAAAGAAGGCTGCAGCATCCCTGCATGACATGGCTGCATCATTCACAACTAGATTTAATCCAGGATCCTTTTCTGAACACCTTGGTGTTTGCCCTTCATATTGGATCCATTATCATATCCTTTATCATATCCTTGTCCTCTAATATCACCAAGTGGGATCTTAAGTTTTTCAAGTCCAGACAAAATTGCCTCACTTAAACCTTCTCCAGTTGAACTTTGGATTTTGTAACTTTTTTCACCAGCAGGGGGAATGCCTATTGCGGCCATGTGACCACTTTAAAAGAGCGGTCACATGGCCCCTGGGGTCCTAAATTTCAGCCCAGACAGTCCCCCCAAAGAAGACCATTCGCCGGCGGGGGAACGGCGGCGATTGGTAAGTACATGGGAGAGGGAGGGAGGGAAGCGGTTACATTTTTAATTTTATTTTTATTTAATTTCGAAAAATTATTTATTTGACTGAGAGCCTTGACCCCTCGAGGCACTCAGTACAGCCTGCCTGATGGCTTCCGATGCTCTGCCTCACTGCCGGGCTCCACGTGGAGTAACCCGGAAGTAATCGCTCCGGGGGGAGCAATCATCCGGTGTTCTCCAGCGGCACGGCAGTGAGGGGAGTATTGCAGTGATGCCTCGACATGGAAGCATTGCTGTAATACCATTAGAGCTGCTGGAAGCCATCATGAGGATCATGATTGCTTCCAGCGCTCTAATTCCCCGCGGAGGTATCAGGTCTTAAGGACCATTTTTTGGCGGATGTACCTGATACGTCCTTGGTTGCGATGGGGTTAAAACCACCTGCCTAATATCATGTACGTCCCCCTCGTGCTGCAAAAATATCTCTGATGAATTGAGGTGTGGACTCCACAAGACCTCTGAACATGTCCTGTGGTATCTGGCACCAAGACATTAGCAGAAGATCCTTTAAGTCCTGGAAGTTGTGAGCTTTGGCCTCCATGGATCAGATTTGTTGTTCCAGCACATCCCACAGTTGCTCAATTGGATTGAGATCTGGCAAAAAAGGAACCAAATATAGTGTTAAAATTTTTGCAAACAGAGTGTATTAAAAGTATAATTGATTCATTCACATGGAGCAGAGCCTTTTGGGGACAGGTAGATGTGTGCTAAGGTGACCCTCTTCTGTCCTCCAGTCAGATAAACTCAAGGAGGAAACAAAATATAAAAGCAGAGGCTTCTAGTGTAATAAGATACTATGGATGTGAAATAAACAAGCAGATGACTGCTCACCTTAAAAGGAGCTGATTTAACCTGGCTCTAGGTAATATAATCTGTGTGCCAGCACAGGCGGGGCCCACAAACACTTATTTAGAGCTGGAAAAGATGATGTTTGGTATCAACAGGACAAATTGGTAAGGTGCAAATTGCTCAAAGTGTGACACTTCACACTTGCTCTCCATTTCTCCCCATGCTTGTTCATTCCCAGGCAGTGGGTCCCTGCTTCCCTCCTCACTCTCCCAAATCCTACCTTAATCCTTTTGAAGCAGTTAGTGATGAAAATATGTAGCCCAGCCTCCACACAGGCTCCAGAGTGTGACAGGCCTCTTGATATTTCCTTTCACTCAGATTCCTGCTGCCCCAAGGAAGGCTGCCTTTCTGCTAAGAGCTATATACCTGTGTATATATATATATTGCCTGCTTAGGAAATACTTCTATCTCTTCAAGTGCAAAGTGTTACAGGGCCTATCTGTGCTCAGGACTCAGTGGGGTGCTGACTGTATGCCCTGAAGACTGCCCTGAATAGTCCAGACATGGGGGCTTGTGGGGTGGACAGTGATCTTTAACCCCTTAAGGACCAAACTTCTGGAATAAAAGGGAATCATGACATGTCACACATGTCATGTGTCCTTAAGGGGTTAAATTGAGGCCCTACCTCATGGCCTTACTAGCAATTGTCGAGTGGCGGTATGGACGAGTTATAAGACCTCTCGTGTAATAATGTGGGGGTCATATTGACCCACACAAGCGTTTTGTCAATTAATTATTATTTTTTTGTCAGTTTTTTTTTTTTTTATTGGTTATTATAGTGGAGAATAAAAACAGCATATTACATTTATTAGATTTGAAAATTGTGCTAGAAATAACCAGTGGCGTACATACCAGGGTCGCAGGGGTCGCGGCTGCGACCGGGCCCGGCCCACCAGGGGGCCCGGCCGCCCCTGCGACCCGGTATGTACCCACAGGGCCAGCCTCTTCCCCTGGGGGGCCCAGGAGGCGGCCACCCCAGGGCCCCCTGAGGCTGGCCCTGCTGTCACCCGGAAGGCGGGTGGCCGGTCGGGCAGGCAGGCGGGCGCGCGAGGGAGCACTCAGTGCTTCCTCTTCAGCTCCCTCGCGCACCGCAATGATCCCTATGCGGCGCGCGAGGGAGCTGAAGAGGAAGCACTGAGTGCTCCCTCGCGCACCCGCCTGCCTGCCTGCCCGACCGGCCACCTAGACTGCCCGCCGAGGAGCCCAGCAACAACACTGGACCACAGGGAATCCCCCCAGCACTCCAAAAGGTAAGGAGGCTGGGGGGATTAAATTTAAAAAAAACAAAAAACTAGTGTTAGTGTTTGAGTGTGTGTGAGTGTTAGAGT
>OW240920.1:57679298-57695484 GCA_933207985.1 Pelobates cultripes | reverse complement strand
CTCCACCTTCAGTATTTGACAGGGTTCTTCAGCCATATACATGCACCTTGGGTCAGACAGTATTTGATTACAGTTAGTCTCTATGGTATTGCTTCACTCCCCGCACAGAAACTGAGAAAACCATAGAGACCAAACTGATCAAACGCTGTCGGACCCAAAGTGCATGTATATGGCTGAAGGATCCTGTCCTATATTAAATGTAGGGTTTTTTTTTTCCATTAAATATGTCAAAAAAAAAATTTTTTTTAAAGTTGTTTTACATTTTATTTTACAATTTGATGAAATACTTATATTAAAAAGGTGGTGACAGTTCCAACTCCCAAAACCACTTCATTTAAATCTTCAACATTCCGGACTAAACACCAGACCCCGGGAATGAGCTATCCAATAAGTATAACATTTTCAACCAGTTGATCAAACCATTAGTAGTGCCATATAAACTACAAATAAATATAATCATTGCTTTCCTTTACTCGTTTCAGGTATCCAACTCACCAAATTCTGCTGATAGTCTCCCTTTGCTAATCATATGCACCTGTCTCTCCTGCTCGCGTTAGCAAGACTTTTAAAGATCTCTATACCTTGACCAACAAAGGCTTGCCATTGGAGGAGATGGATCACATGACCAATACACCTAGCTGAACCTGTTCTAGAATTTGGGTGTAACAATGCATCCTTGCCATTCTTTTAAGTGTAGGAATGTGACTTTAAAAAAAAAAAAAAAAACACCTACATCCACTGTGCATAGAACGAAACAAACAGAAATAATTCTCTGATTCACGAAGGACCCATGCAGCGCTTGGATCACCAGGCAAACGGACAGGAAAGATTTCTCAAAATAAATTAGGAGGAACGATTAATTATTGTGAGCTGTCCATATTTTACGGATTACAGCCCTGACGTCTGCCTTTTTAATAAGGGCCCTTGATTACAACACTGCTTTGGTCAACTTGGCACAGTGATGGCAAATCATGGCATTTAAAATGTGCGTGTACTCCAGCTCCCATCATACTCAGTCAGCCAAAGGTTGGGAAATGGAATTCACGCGCATTGGAAGCACCACAGTTGGCCGTCATTGCCCTAGAGCAGGGGTACTCAACCCCTAGACTACATCATCACTGGTGCTTTGCCAGCATTATGACTGTAAGAGCATTGTGGTAGATGTAGTCTTCAATATCTAGAGTGCCATAGGTGTCCTACCCCTACCCTATCACTAGTGAAGCCAATTTTTTATAACCATAACCACTAAAGTGAGAATTGTTAGGAATTCTAAGTGAATTTTAACTTTATGACCAAAATAGTCAGATTGGAAAAAATTCAGATCACCTTCTTTTGCCTTAAATTTGAAATTCATTTTTAATTCTCACTTAAATGGATAACCCGGAAACATGAAGGGTTCGTCACTAAAGTGCAAACTGTACGAAATTAAAATCCAGATTACGAAATTGGAGCTAAAATTGCCAAGCTCTGACTATGGCAGGGCTGCATAATATTTCCAGGGTTTTTGGCTTTAATTTGTCTATTTGAATTTTATTTTAGTACATTTCAGAGTTTAGTGAATAAACCCCACAGTTATTCATTAAAGTGCGAATTGTTGGAAAATAAAAGGGCATTTAACATTTTAGACCCAAACAAGCCGCCCCTGAAAACACAACTGACTTGGAGAATGTTTCCAATTTGGCTATATTGGCCTTACACTTGCAAAACAGTTTGAATGTACTTTAAGTTGCCAACAGTTCACACTTTAGCGAGTTACCCTGAAACACATTCAGAATTATTCTATAAATCACAAATTGCCAAAAAATGGACACTTTAGGACAAAGTATGTTCTTATAAAATAGACATGTATCCTTCTCAGCTATTCTGAGATTAAATGTTTACAAATATCTCCACTGCCCAAATACAAAAACAAATAAAGTAATAATCACTGTTTAGTAGCTATACCCCAATGAAAACATGAATTCTGTTAATTATGCATTGTTTGTTATTTGGGTTATATCTAAAAACAGTTTGTAAAAGCTGCAGATCTCTTGTGTTCTGCCTTTGGAAGCCATCCCCTTCTAACCCCGCCCAGACTTTCTGCGGCTGTCCAATCACAGACTTCCTAATGCAGTTCAATGGGAAATCTTTGCAAAGCAGATGCTGCCTCTTAAATTAGTTCCACTGAGCTAACCAAACCAGGAAGCCACGGGACCCTTTGTCTGACAGCCAGGGCAGTGTAACAAGGCCCACTGACCATTCATTGGCTGAGAGCATCAGCTGACTGAGATTTGTACAGAGTTGGCACTAGTCAGCCCGAAACTATTGATCCAGATTGGCCAATGACGCCCTAATGACGCTGCTGGAGGGTGAGTTACACATCTAGCAGTAAAGGAGTTAAAGGACCACTATATGCACCCAGACCACATCAGCTCAATAAAGTGGTCTGGGTGTCAGGTCCCTCTAGGGTTAACCCTGCCTGCTGTAAACATAGCAGTTTCAGAGAAACTGCTATGTTTCACTGAGGGTTAATCCAGCCTCTAGTGGCAGTCTCATTGACAGCCGCTAGAGGCGCTTCCGCACTTCTCACTGTGATTTTCATAGTGAGTAGATGCCAGCTGACTGAATGCTCGTGCGGCTCTTGCCGCGTATGCGCATTCAGCCGATGTCGTCCAAAGGAGGAGAGGGAGCCCGGCGCTGGAGAAAGGTGAGTGTTTTTCCCCTTCCTCCCCCTAGAGCCTGGCGGGAGGGGGACCCAGAGGGTGGGGGGACCTATTAATACTATAGTGCCAGGAAAATGAGTTTGTTTTCCTGGCACTATAGTGGTCCTTTAAAGGATGCACATGCAACCTCCAGGTACCATGACCACTTTAAATCACTAAAGTGGTGATGATGCTTGGAGAACCCGGAGTTTGTGTTTAGAAAAAGTACAGAAACATTTACATAAATAACTGAATACTCCAACATTTGTAATTATATAATCCGATACCATAGGGAGACCAAAACCTACATTTAAGTATTGGAAAAACAGGCATCCCGTAAAGCATGTAGCCACCTACCCTCAAGTGACGTATCTATTTACTGAAGATATTTTTAGTGTCCTGCACCATGATATATACTTGCAGACACAAAAGGGAAATATGATTTCTCTATAACTTTGTTAGCTGTTTGTTACAAAAGGGAGACAGGCAGGAGAACATCATTCGGGCACACATACCACAGAATGAGAAACAGAACAGTACAAGCTCTTTATTTTTGGTTTTTGGTTTTGCAATATTGAGGTTTCACATATGTCACATTCCATACAGTCTTCACATTTGAAACTTCTGCTCTTTACTGAGCTACGTGTTACAGAGCTGCCCCTAGCACCAGCAGGGAGGAAGATAAACCAGTTCATCTACGAAATGGAAAAGAAAGATTTATAAATGATAAAACCACTCACATTAAAATTCAGTTTGAGCTCCCTGAGCCAAATTCTGAACACTTGGAAAAAAAAATCACTCCAATAGTGAATTATTTGGATTTTTGGGAGATTTGCACACTGGTACCTGGAGTTCAAAATGTATCTATCACTGATTTCTTTATTGTTCCAAAATTCTATATTTGTTAGCTGTTTGTTACATATATATATGTATATCGTGCTGTATGATATATAGGGTGCTCTATACATGATATATACGGTGCTATATGATATTTATGGTGCTATATGATATATGTGGTGCTGTATGATATACACTGCTCAAAAAAATAAAGGGAACACTTAAACAACACAATGTAACTCCAAGTCAATCACACTTCTGTGAAATCAAACTGTCCACTTAGGAAGCAACACTGAGTGACAATCAGTTTCACATGCTCTTGTGCAAATGGAATAGACAACTGGTGGAAATTATAGGCAATTAGCAAGACACCCCCAATAAAGGAGTGGTTCTGCAGTTGGTGACCACAGACCACTTCTCAGTTCCTATGCTTCCTGGCTGATGTTTTGGTCACTGAATGCTGGCAGTGCTTTCACTCTAGTGGTAGCATGAGACGGAGTCTACAACCCACACAAGTGGCTCAGGTAGTGCAGCTCATCCAGGGTGGCACATCAATGCGAGCTGTGGCAAGAAGGTTTGCTGTGTCTGTCAGCGTAGTGTCCAGAGCATGGAGGCGCTACCAGGAGACAGGCCAGTACACCAGGAGATGTGGAGGAGGCCGTAGGAGGGCAACAACCCAGCAGCAGGACCGCTACCTCTGCCTTTGTGCAAGGAGGAACAGGAGGAGCACTGCCAGAGCCCTGCGAAATGACCTCCAGCAGGCCACAAATGTGCATGTGTCTGCTCAAACAGTCAGAAACAGACTCCATGAGGGTGGTATGAGGGCCAGACGTCCACAGGTGGGGGTTGTGCTTACAGCCCAACACCGTGCAGGACGTTTGGCATTTGCCAGAGAACACCAAGATTGGCAAATTCGCCACTGGCGCCCTGTGCTCTTCCCAGATGAAAGCAGGTTCACACTGAGCACATGTGACAGACATGACAGAGTCTGGAGACGCCGTGGAGAACGTTCTGCTGCCTGCAACATCCTCCAGCATGACCGGTTTGGCAGTGGCTCAGTAATGGTGTGGGGTGGCATTTCTTTGTGGGGGCTGCACAGCCCTCCATGTGCTCGCCAGAGGTAGCCTGACTGCAGGTACCGAGATGAGATCCTCAGACCCCTTGTGAGATTATATGTTGGTGCAGTTGGCCTTGGGTTCCTCCTAATGCAAGACAATACTAGACCTCATGTGGCTGGAGTGTGTCAGCAGTTCCTGCAAGACGAAGGCATTGATGCTATGGACTGGTCCGCCCGTTACTCAGTCCTGAATCCAATTGAGCACATCTGGGACATCATGTCTCGCTCCAGACTGTCCAGGAGTTGGCAGATGCTTTAGTCCAGGTCTGGGAGGAGATCCCTCAGGAGACCATCCGCCACCTCATCAGGAGCATGCACAGGCGTTGTAGGGAGGTCATACAGGCACGTGGAGGCCACACATACTACTGGGCCTCATTTTGATTTGTTTTAAGGACATTACATCAAAGTTGGATCGGCCTGTAGTGTGTTTTTCCCCTTTAATTTTGAGTGTGACTCCAAATCCAGACCTCCATGGGTTGAAAGATTTGATTTCCATTTTTTTATTTTTGTGTGATTTTGTTGTCCGCACATTCAACTATGTAAAGAACAAAGCATTTCAGAAGAATATTAAATTCATTCAGATCTAGGATGTGTTATTTTTGTGTTCCCTTAATTTTTTTTGAGCAGTATACAGGGAGTGCAGAATTATTAGGCAAGTTGTATTTTTGAGGATTAATTTTATTATTGAACAACAACCATGTTCTCAATGAACCCAAAAAACTCATTAATATCAAAGCTGAATATTTTTGGAAGTAGTTTTTAGTTTGTTTTTAGTTTTAGCTATGTTAGGGGGATATCTGTGTGCAGGTGACTATTACTGTGCATAATTATTAGGCAAATTAACAAAAAACAAATATATACCCATTTCAATTATTTATTATTACCAGTGAAACCAATATAACATCTCAACATTCACAAATATACATTTCTGACATTCAAAAACAAAACAAAAACAAATCAGTGACCAATATAGCTACCTTTCTTTGCAAGGACACTCAAAAGCCTGCCATCCATGGATTCTGACAGTGTTTTGATCTGTTCACCATCAACATTGCGTGCAGCAGCAACCACAGCCTCCCAGACACTGTTCAGAGAGGTGTACTGTTTTCCCTCCTTGTAAATCTCACATTTGATGATGGACCACAGGTTCTCAATGGGGTTCAGATCAGGTGAACAAGGAGGCCATGTCATTAGATTTTCTTCTTTATACCCTTTCTTGCCAGCCACGCTGTGGAGTACTTGGACGCGTGTGATGGAGCAATGTCCTGCATGAAAATCATGTTTTTCTTGAAGGATGCAGACTTCTTCCTGTACCACTGCTTGAAGAAGGTGTCTTCCAGGAACTGGCAGTAGGACTGGGAGTTGAGCTTGACTTCATCCTCAACCCCAAAAGGCCCCACAAGCTCATCTTTGATGATACCAGCCCAAACCAGTACTCCACCTCCACCTTGCTGGCGTCTGAGTCGGACTGGAGCTCTCTGCCCTTTACCAATTCAGCCACGGGCCCATCCATCTGGCCCATCAAGACTCACTCTCATTTCATCAGTCCATAAAACCTTAGAAAAATCCGTCTTGAGATATTTCTTGGCCCAGTCTTGACGTTTCAGCTTGTGTGTCTTGTTCAGTGGTGGTCGTCTTTCAGCCTTTCTTACCTTGGCCATGTCTCTGAGTATTGCACACCTTGTGCTTTTGGGCACTCCAGTGATGTTGCAGCTCTGAAATATGGCCAAACTGGTGGCAAGTGGCATCGCGGCAGCTGCACGCTTGACTTTTCTCAGTTCATGGGCAGTTATTTTGCGCCTTGGTTTTTCCACACGCTTCTTGCGACCCTGTTGACTATTTTGAATGAAACGCTTGATTGTTCGATGATCACGCTTCAGAAGTTTTGCAATTTTAAGAGTGCTGCATCCCTCTGCAAGATATCTCACTATTTTTGACTTTTCTGAGCCTGTCAAGTCCTTCTTTGACCCATTTTGCCAAAGGAAAGGAAGTTGCCTAATAATTATGCACACCTGATATAGGGTGTTGATGTCATTAGACCACACCCCTTCTCATTACAGAGATGCACATCACCTAATATGCTTAATTGGTAGTAGGCTTTCGAGCCTATACAGCTTGGAGTAAGACAACATGCATAAAGAGGATGATGTGGTCAAAATACTCATTTGCCTAATAATTCTGCACTCCCTGTATATGGTGTTGTATGATATATATGGTGCTATATGATATATATGATGCTGTATGATATATATCGTGCTATATGATATATATGGTGCTGTATGATATATATCGTGCTATATGATATATATGGTGCTATATGATATATATGGTGCTGTATGATATATATGGTGCTGCATGATATATATGATGCTATATTATATATATGGTGCTGTATGATATATATGATGCTATATTATATATATGGTGCTGTATGATATATATGATGCTATATTATATATATGGTGCTGTATGATATATATGGTGTTATATGATATATTTGGTGCTGTATAGACATGTGCAATTCGTTTCGGTCCGATTGTGAATTCGAACAAATTTCGGGCAATTCGGACATTCGGAATTGACGAATTGTCGAAGTCCCGAAGGTACGAAATTACAGAATTTACGAAGTGCTAAAGTGCCGAAGTTCCCAAGTGCTGAAGTGTCGAATTGCCGAAGTCCCGAATTTCGGAATGCCGAACCGAACCGAAAATTTTCCCCATGCACATGCCTAGTGCTATATGATATGATATATATGGTGCTGTATGATATATATGGTGCTATATGATATATATGAAGCTATACAAATGATAATAATAATGTTGGAGTGTGCAATAGAGCTCCACAGTAATAATACTCCCAGTAATGTGTCTAGAAATCAGTCTGTGTAAATAAGATACATTGTTAATCTCCTAAATTACATTTTTTTCACCTTTCCAAAACTTTTTTGTGTTTTATCTTTTAATTTTATATTGTATAAAATAAATTGTATGTGTGATGCTTGTAGGTTATTAATTCTGTGCCACCAAGCATGTGACTCATGTTATGTAGTGTGACAATTTTATCAGCATGCTCTCTCATACATAACTACTCTACCTTTACCTTCTGTGTCACTATACCCCACTACTTCTAGCACAGCGTTTCCCAATTGGCGTTCCCCGGTGATTTGCCCATCGAGCAGCCCAAGCATTTAGGGCAACCCAATCGATGGTATCAGGTGGTCAGGTGTCATAGCCATTTAAAAGCGTGACCTAGCCCCTGTAGTATTGGATGCCGGCAACCTGTCAGTTTCTCCCAGACAGAGCCCGTGGAGAGAGTGAGCGAATGGGGAGGTTGAGCAGTTGCCAGCAGCACACCAGCCTCAGCCAACAACATGCAGCACTCCAAGCAAGTCATCCTCCTGTCAGTGGCGTACACACAATCCATGGGGCCCGGTGCAAAACTGGTCCATGGGGCCCCCCCATCTCCACACCACCCCACCTGTCACCCCATACAGACACACACAGAGATACACACATAGATAAATACATGCACAGACACATATACACACACATACATACAGACACATACAGAGACACAAATACAGACACATACATACAGAGACACACACATACATACAGACACACACACACACAGATAAATACAGATACATACATACACATACATAGACACAGACACATACATACAGGCACACATACACATACATACAGACACATATACACACATACATACAGAGACACACATATAGACACATACATACAGAGACACACATACACATACATACAGAGACACACACACAGACACATACAAAGCCAGTGGCTCAGGTTGATGGGAGTCAGAGTTCCCACTCTGACTCCCCTGCTTCCTTCCACAGATACATACATACACATACATACATACATAGACACAGACACATACATACAGGCACACATACACATACATACAGACACATATACGCACATACATACAGACACACACAGAGACACACATACAGACACATACATACAGAGACACACGTACACATACATACAGAGACACACATACACAAAGACACATACATGCAGACACACATACACAGAGACACACATACACAGACACATACAGACACACATACACCGAGACACACACACACATACATACACACAGATACATACAGACACACACAGATAAATAGTCACACATACGTAGACACATACATACATACAGACAAACACAGATAAATACAGACACACACATAAAGACACACACAGACAGGCACATACACACATACATAGACACATACATACAGAGACACACACGCACACTTACATACAGACACACTTACATACAGACACACACATACACATACACACACAGATAAATACAGACACATACATAAACACACACATAAATACAGACACAGATAGTTAGATTAAAAACAAAAGAAGGAAGGTATGTAGAAGAGGATAAAGGTCAGGCTGACTGCCTCAATGAATATTTTTGTTCTGTATTTACAGAAGAAAATGAAGGAAAGGGACCTCAGTTGAGAAAAAGGATAAATGAGTCATTTATTACACGTGAGTTTACAGAGGAAGAGGTTCTATTCCAACTGTCAAAAGTAAAGACAAATAAGTCAATGGGACCTGATGGAATACACCCAGAGCTATTAAAAGAGCTTAGTGGTGTACTAGCAAAACCATTAACAGATTTATTTAACCAATCATTGTTAACAGGAGTAGTCCCAGAAGATTGGAAGTTAGCAAATGTTGTGCCCATTTCCATTTACAAGAAAGGTAATAGGGAGGAGTCGGACAACTATAGGCCAGTAAGCCTTACTTCAGTAGTGGGGAAAGCGATGGAAACCATGTTAAAGGATAGGATTGTTGAACATCTAAACACACATGGATTTCAAGATCAGAGACAACATGGGTTTACTTCAGGGAGATCATGCCAAGCTAATCTTATTGATTTTTTTGATTGGGTAACTAAAATTATAGATCAGGGTGGTGCAGTAGACATTGCTTACCTAGATTTCAGTAAGGCTTTTTACACTGTTGCACATAGAAGGCTTATCAATAACCGTAATCTTTTAAGTTTGGATTCAAACATTGTTGAATGGGTAAGGCAGGCTGAGTAACAGGCAACAGAGGGTTGTAGCACGGAATATATTCAAGCTTGGACTTGTCACCAGTGGGGTACCTCAGGGATCTGTACTTGGACCCATTCTCTTTTAATATTTTCTTACATAGTGATATTGCAGAAGGTCTTGATGGTAAGGTATGTCTTTTTGCTGATGATACAAGATATGTAACACAGGGTTGATGTTCCAGGAGTGGATAAGCCAAATGACAAATGATTTAGGTAAACTAGAAAATGGTCAGAATTGTGGCAACTGACATTTAATGTGGATAAGTGCAAGATAATGCATTTTGGACGTAAAAACCCAAGGGCAGAGTACAGAATATTTGGTATACATCTGAGGAAAGGGATTTAGGGGTGATTATTTGATGACTTAAAGGTAGGCAGACAATGTAATAAAGCAGCAGGAAATGCTAGCAGAATGCTTGGTTGTATAGGGAGAGGTATTAGCAGTAGAAAGAGGGAAGTACTCATGCCATTGTACAGAACACTGGTGAGATCTCACTTGGAGTATTGTACACAGTACTGGAGACCGTATCTTCAGAAGGATATTGATACCTTAGAGAGGGTTCATAGAAGGGCTACTAAACTGGTTCATGGATTGCGGGATAAACTTACCAGGAAAGGTTAAAGGATCTTAACATGTATAGCTTGGAGGAAAGACTTATTGTAGGATAAGGATAGAAACATTTTTAAATATATAAAGGAATCAACACAGTAAAGGAGGAGACTATTATATTTAAAAGAAGAAAAACTACCAACAAGAGGACATAGTCTTAAATTAGAGGGACAAAGGTTTAAAAATAATATCAGGAAGTATTACTTTACTGAGAGGGTAGTGGATGCATGGAATAGCCTTCCAGCTGAAGTGGTAGAGGTTAACACAGTAAAGGAGTTTAAGCATGCATGGATAGGCATAAGGCTATCCTAACTATAAGATAAGGCTAGGGACTAATGAAAGTTTTTAGAAAATTGGGCAGACTAGATGGGCCGAATGGTTCTTATCTGCCGTCACATTCTATGTTTCTATGTTTCTATGTTTCTATGTTTAAAATGTGATCTGATCATCATCTAAGTCACAGCAATAGACAATCACAGTCTGCTTAAACTAATAACACACAAAGAATGAAATGTTGCCATATTTTTATTGAACACACCATGTAAACATTCACAGTGCAGGTGGAAAAAGTATGTGAACCTTTGGATTTAATAACTGGTTGAACCTCCTTTGGCAGCAATAACTTCAACCAAACGTTTCCTTTATGACCAATTTGTGCAGAAATCCATATCATTCCAAAGGGTTCACATACTTTTTCTTGCAACTGTATTTTAGCCCTGTACAACTCTTTTTTTAAAATCTCCAATTGCTTCCCAAATACCTTCCTTCACTTTATTCTCCTCTAACACCTACAGAACATTAATCATGCTGTGCATATTATGTGGGTCAGACATTGCTCTAGAGTGCAAATTATTTTACCTTGCCCTTTCATTATTTTCAGCCCTCGTCAACCATTTTCATATAATGTGCTATTTGCAATGCAAAAGGTTACATTTTCATGATTAATAGAGTTCTATTAAATCAGAAATTATATCTGTCCTTTCCCTCCAGCGTGATATTTTGTTCTTTTGCCTCTCTTCCTGTGTCTTTCTAATGCTTTGTAGATTTTGTGTACCCCTTATGTCTGTCTCATTTTGGTGCTTTTTTTTTGCCCCTTTCTGCTTTTATTTAAATTTCACCTTGTGTGCTTTTTGTTTCTCCTCTCTTCCCCTTACATTATTTTTTTTTAAGGTGAAAGTGACAGAATTTGGAGTTATTTTGGATTTTATGGGTAAAGGATATGTACATACAATGATCAGCCACAACATTAACCCCTTAGTGACCAGACCGTTTTTCAATTTTCTTACCGTTAAGGACCAGGGCTGTTTTTACATTTCTGCCGTGTTTGTGTTTAGCTCTAATTTTCCTCTTACTCATTTACTGTACCCACACATATTATATACTGTTTTTCTCACCATTAAATGGTCCTTCTAAAGATACTATTATTTTTATCATATCATATAATTTACTATAAAAAATTATAAAATATGATTCAAAAAACCCCCCTTACACTTTTTCTAACTTTGACCCCCAAAATCTGTTACGCATCTACAACCGCCAAAAAACACCCATACTAAATAGTGTCTAAATTTTGCTGTTAACATGTTCTTAGCTTTTTTTGGAAATTTATAGGCAGGGCCAGTGCAAGGATTTTTGTCTACACAGGCAAAGGAGCATTTCTGGAAGTACAAATTCACCTGAGTGTTTTAACAAATATTGCACACAAACAAAGTGAGAATGGTAGCCTACAAAATTGTAACCCTTTTTGCTTTCGCATTTACAAAATCATGAAGCAGAGTTTTAAAGTCAATCCCTTTTGCAATATGATTATCAATGGAAATCATTGCAAGTCCCACAAATCTCTCTTGAGACAGAGAGGACCAAAGATAAATTTTTATTAACTTCAGCTTTGAAAAGCTTCACTACCCAGAGGAAACAGATATTGTCAAAGTCAACAATATGCGAAGTGCAATAGACACATTGGGAGCAAAGCCATTTTTAAGTGCATAAGCTAGAATCTGTCATTGTAGGCCTCAAGATAGGAGCCAATATTGTAAGTTCCTCACAAAGTAGTGCTCCATCCAGATCAGCATCTTCTGATTTATCATCAGTCAAAAGATTCTGCAAGTTGATACAGTACTCCATAACTGCTTCCCTTGGTACATCTTTAAGTTTTTGTATATTATAAAGAAACTGGAAGTGCTTGCTGTGGTGCTTAATTTGCTCAAATCTCTCATCAAGAGAATTAATTCACACATCCAAAATGCTGTAAAAGCACTCAATTTAAAATTTGTTTGCAGGATCACAAATTGGACCATCCGATGCTTCATAACAAAAAATCCTCTGTTTTTAAAATTGTCGCACAAAAGGAGGAAACACAGGATCTATTTCCATTTCTAATGATAGGTCCTTTGCCTCTTCCTGTAAATCTCCAAACCCTTTATCAGAATGATAATTTTTCAAAAAAGTGGTTGTGGATTCCAGAATAACTATAACATCTACTTTGGAGAAGTTTGCTAACAAGGTTTATTCTATTTAGGATGTTGTACCACAACACAATTAGACACAGAAATTTAAAGTTATTCAGTTCTTTTGAAAGAGATTCGGCATCAGACTGTGCCATTGCCGTGTGAGAGTTCTCTCTTGAAATTTCAGAGAGAGCATCCAACATCTTTCCAACCTGGAACCTAAACAGACAAATAGCATCTATTGCTGAAGACCATCTGGTGTCAGACAAAGGTTTTACCATAAGTCTACCAATGTGCTTCTTCAAGTCATTCCCTCAAACTGTGGATCCTGACAAAAACACATAGATTTTCTGAACAATAGAAAAGAAGGCTGCAGCATCCCTGCATGACATGGCTGCATCATTCACAACTAGATTTAATCCAGGATCCTTTTCTGAACACCTTGGTGTTTGCCCTTCATATTGGATCCATTATCATATCCTTTATCATATCCTTGTCCTCTAATATCACCAAGTGGGATCTTAAGTTTTTCAAGTCCAGACAAAATTGCCTCACTTAAACCTTCTCCAGTTGAACTTTGGATTTTGTAACTTTTTTCACCAGCAGGGGGAATGCCTATTGCGGCCATGTGACCACTTTAAAAGAGCGGTCACATGGCCCCTGGGGTCCTAAATTTCAGCCCAGACAGTCCCCCCAAAGAAGACCATTCGCCGGCGGGGGAACGGCGGCGATTGGTAAGTACATGGGAGAGGGAGGGAGGGAAGCGGTTACATTTTTAATTTTATTTTTATTTAATTTCGAAAAATTATTTATTTGACTGAGAGCCTTGACCCCTCGAGGCACTCAGTACAGCCTGCCTGATGGCTTCCGATGCTCTGCCTCACTGCCGGGCTCCACGTGGAGTAACCCGGAAGTAATCGCTCCGGGGGGAGCAATCATCCGGTGTTCTCCAGCGGCACGGCAGTGAGGGGAGTATTGCAGTGATGCCTCGACATGGAAGCATTGCTGTAATACCATTAGAGCTGCTGGAAGCCATCATGAGGATCATGATTGCTTCCAGCGCTCTAATTCCCCGCGGAGGTATCAGGTCTTAAGGACCATTTTTTGGCGGATGTACCTGATACGTCCTTGGTTGCGATGGGGTTAAAACCACCTGCCTAATATCATGTACGTCCCCCTCGTGCTGCAAAAATATCTCTGATGAATTGAGGTGTGGACTCCACAAGACCTCTGAACATGTCCTGTGGTATCTGGCACCAAGACATTAGCAGAAGATCCTTTAAGTCCTGGAAGTTGTGAGCTTTGGCCTCCATGGATCAGATTTGTTGTTCCAGCACATCCCACAGTTGCTCAATTGGATTGAGATCTGGCAAAAAAGGAACCAAATATAGTGTTAAAATTTTTGCAAACAGAGTGTATTAAAAGTATAATTGATTCATTCACATGGAGCAGAGCCTTTTGGGGACAGGTAGATGTGTGCTAAGGTGACCCTCTTCTGTCCTCCAGTCAGATAAACTCAAGGAGGAAACAAAATATAAAAGCAGAGGCTTCTAGTGTAATAAGATACTATGGATGTGAAATAAACAAGCAGATGACTGCTCACCTTAAAAGGAGCTGATTTAACCTGGCTCTAGGTAATATAATCTGTGTGCCAGCACAGGCGGGGCCCACAAACACTTATTTAGAGCTGGAAAAGATGATGTTTGGTATCAACAGGACAAATTGGTAAGGTGCAAATTGCTCAAAGTGTGACACTTCACACTTGCTCTCCATTTCTCCCCATGCTTGTTCATTCCCAGGCAGTAGGTCCCTGCTTCCCTCCTCACTCTCCCAAATCCTACCTTAATCCTTTTGAAGCAGTTAGTGATGAAAATATGTAGCCCAGCCTCCACACAGGCTCCAGAGTGTGACAGGCCTCTTGATATTTCCTTTCACTCAGATTCCTGCTGCCCCAAGGAAGGCTGCCTTTCTGCTAAGAGCTATATACCTGTGTATATATATATATTGCCTGCTTAGGAAATACTTCTATCTCTTCAAGTGCAAAGTGTTACAGGGCCTATCTGTGCTCAGGACTCAGTGGGGTGCTGACTGTATGCCCTGAAGACTGCCCTGAATAGTCCAGACATGGGGGCTTGTGGGGTGGACAGTGATCTTTAACCCCTTAAGGACCAAACTTCTGGAATAAAAGGGAATCATGACATGTCACACATGTCATGTGTCCTTAAGGGGTTAAATTGAGGCCCTACCTCATGGCCTTACTAGCAATTGTCGAGTGGCGGTATGGACGAGTTATAAGACCTCTCGTGTAATAATGTGGGGGTCATATTGACCCACACAAGCGTTTTGTCAATTAATTATTATTTTTTTGTCAGTTTTTTTTTTTTTTATTGGTTATTATAGTGGAGAATAAAAACAGCATATTACATTTATTAGATTTGAAAATTGTGCTAGAAATAACCAGTGGCGTACATACCAGGGTCGCAGGGGTCGCGGCTGCGACCGGGCCCGGCCCACCAGGGGGCCCGGCCGCCCCTGCGACCCGGTATGTACCCACAGGGCCAGCCTCTTCCCCTGGGGGGCCCAGGAGGCGGCCACCCCAGGGCCCCCTGAGGCTGGCCCTGCTGTCACCCGGAAGGCGGGTGGCCGGTCGGGCAGGCAGGCGGGCGCGCGAGGGAGCACTCAGTGCTTCCTCGCGCACCCGCCTGCCTGCCTGCCCGACCGGCCACCTAGACTGCCCGCCGAGGAGCCCAGCAACAACACTGGACCACAGGGAATCCCCCCAGCACTCCAAAAGGTAAGGAGGCTGGGGGGATTAAATTTAAAAAAAACAAAAAACTAGTGTTAGTGTTTGAGTGTGTGTGAGTGTTAGAGTGAGTGTTAGTGTGTGTGAGTGTTAATGTGAGTGTTAGAGTGAGTGTCTGCTAGTGAGTGTTAGTGTGTGTGAGTGTTAGAGTGAGTGTTAGTGTGTGTGTCTGCTAGTGAGTGTTAGTGTGAGTGTTAGTGTGAGTGTTAGAGTGAGTGTTAGAGTGAGTGTTAGTGTGTGTCTGCTAGTGAGTGTTAGTGTGAGTGTTAGTGTGTGTGAGTGTTAGAGTGAGTGTGAGTGTGTGTGTCTGCTAGTGAGTGTCAGTGAGTGTGTTACTGTGTGTGTCTGCTAGTGAGTGTCAGTGAGTGTGTTACTGTGCGTGTCTTACTGAGTGTGTGTGTTAGTGAGTCTGTTTGATGTCTGTTAGTGAGTGTGTGTTTGTCAATGAGAGTGTATGTATGTCTGTCGCTGACTGTGTCTCTGTCAGTAAATGTGTGTGTCTGTTAGCTAGTGTGTATGCGTCTGTAAGTGTGTGTGTGTGTGTGTGTCTTCAGCACTTACCTTTCT
>OW240920.1:57373388-57679198 GCA_933207985.1 Pelobates cultripes | reverse complement strand
ATTCAGCCGGTCACATAGGAAAGCATTCAGAATGCTTTCCTATGGACGCTGGCGTGCTCTCACTGAAAATCACAGTGAGAAGCACGCAAGCGCCTCTAGCGGCTGTCAATGAGACAGCCGCTAGAGGAAATAGGGGAAGGCTTAACCCATTCATAAACATAGCAGTTTCTCTGAAACTGCTATGTTTATGAAAAAATCGGTTAACCCTAGCTGGAGCAGGCACCCAGACCACTTCATTAAGCTGAAGTGGTCTGGGTGCCTAGAGTGGTCCTTTAAGTGTGTGTGCATCTGCATGCACTGGCGTACATACCGCGGTCGCAAGGGTCGCAGCCCTGTAACCCCTGCGACCAGGTGCCCACCACCATGTGTTGCCTCCCGGCCCGCGTGCGCGGGGGGGGTCCCACGGATCAATTTTCGTACCGGGGCCCCATGGGTCATGTGTACGCCACTGGAAATAATCAAATATGTTCACACTGTGCAAGTCAATTTTGCTGCACAAGTGAACTCTACACTGGCAGGTCTTTTTGGGGGGGAAAGAGGTATTCCATGTGGTGGTGTTTGTGCTGATAGTCATCACTTATTCATCCACCTCATACAATTAAATTTTTTCATTGTGGTTCTGCCCATCACTTGTTATAAGCTGATAGGGCGCTGTTTTTTGTTTTGTTTTTTTACACTGAAGGACAGTACTTGACTTTGCTGACTGGATGTGTGGGAAGTTTTGTTCTTGTCTGGGTAGAAGTGGGCGGTCAAGTGCCAACTGACTTTTTCCTTTCATTTTTGTAAAAATCTCCTTTATTCAACTAAAAACGACTAATGCTCACCATTTTTCATTATTAAAAGACTTCAAAAGGAACAAGTTCTGTCACCTTTTTTAATCCAGATATATAATAATCTTATTTTACCAACTCAGAATTAGCTTTGCAAAATGTCTGACATTGCGCAGCCATTAGGTCAGGCAATTCTGTAGCCATTTTTGCACGCTGTCAATTCATAGTCACTATTTTCCTGCTGATCTAAATCTGGCTGTCCTAAAAAAAAATTTATTTGGGTGTTTTTTTTTCTGCCAAAGTGGCTTTCACTTCCATGTTTTCATTGTTTTCACTTCTATTCTAAAACTGCTTTCATTTCTCTTCTATAACTACTCTCATTTCCATTCTAGACCTGCTTTCCCTTCGATATTATTACTGCTTTCACTTCCATTCTAAACCTGCTTTCCCTTCGATATTATTACTGCTTTCACTTCCATTCTAAACCTGCTTTCCCTTCGATATTATTACTGCTTTCACTTCCATTCTAAACCTGCTTTCCCTTCGATAGTATTACTGCTTTCACTTCCATTCTAAACCTGCTTTCCCTTCGATAGTATTACTGCTTTCACTTCCATTCTAAACCTGCTTTCCCTTCGATAGTATTACTGCTTTCACTTCCATTCTAAACCTGCTTTCCCTTCGATAGTATTACTGCTTTCACTTCCATTCTAAACCTGCTTTCCCTTCGATATTATTACTGCTTTCACTTCCATTCTAAACCTGCTTTCCCTTCGATATTATTACTGCTTTCACTTCCATTCTAAACCTGCTTTCCCTTCGATAGTATTACTGCTTTCACTTCCATTCTAAACCTGCTTTCCCTTCGATATTATTACTGCTTTCACTTCCATTCTAAACCTGCTTTCCCTTCGATATTATTACTGCTTTCACTTCCATTCTAAACCTGCTTTCCCTTCGATATTATTACTGCTTTCACTTCCATTCTAAACCTGCTTTCCCTTCGATATTATTACTGCTTTCACTTCCATTCTAAACCTGCTTTCCCTTCGATATTATTACTGCTTTCACTTCCATTCTAAACCTGCTTTCCCTTCGATATTATTACTGCTTTCACTTCCATTCTAAACCTGCTTTCCCTTCGATATTATTACTGCTTTCACTTCCATTCTAAACCTGCTTTCCCTTCGATATTATTACTGCTTTCACTTCCATTCTAAACCTGCTTTCCCTTCGATAGTATTACTGCTTTCACTTCCATTCTAAACCTGCTTTCCCTTCGATATTATTACTGCTTTCACTTCCATTCTAAACCTGCTTTCCCTTCGATATTATTAAGTACTGTTACTGCTTTCCTTCCATTCTAAACCCACGCTTTCCCTTGATAGTATTACTTACTTTCCTTCCATTTCTAAACCTGCTTTCCCGCCGATGATGAAGTACTGCTTTCACTTCTTTCACTTCCATTCTAAACCTGCTTTCCCTTGGGTATTATTACCTTTCCTTCCAAATTTCTAAACCTGCTTTCCTTGATATTATTACTGCTTTCACTTCCATTTCTAGGCCTGCTTTCCCTTATGTTGTTGCTGCTTTCACTTCCATTCTAAACCTGCTTTCCCTTCGATATTATTACTGCTTTCACTTCCATTCTAAACCTGCTTTCCCTTCGATATTATTACTGCTTTCACTTCCATTCTAAACCTGCTTTCCCTTCGATAGTATTACTGCTTTCACTTCCATTCTAAACCTGCTTTCCCTTCGATAGTATTACTGCTTTCACTTCCATTCTAAACCTGCTTTCCCTTCGATATTATTACTGCTTTCACTTCCATTCTAAACCTGCTTTCCCTTCGATAGTATTACTGCTTTCACTTCCATTCTAAACCTGCTTTCCCTTCGATATTATTACTGCTTTCACTTCCATTCTAAACCTGCTTTCCCTTCGATATTATTACTGCTTTCACTTCCATTCTAAACCTGCTTTCCCTTCGATATTATTACTGCTTTCACTTCCATTTTGTGAATGTTTTCACTTACACGCCATAGCCTTCACATCTAATTTGTTTCTGCTTTTGCTTCCATTCTAACCTTCGTTTATTTGCTCTGTAATTGAACTTTTTTTTCTCATCCACCTTGTAAGAACTGTAACTATTGTATTGTAAAAATATTTTATCCATAGTAATAAAGAAGTATATAGATCACACTAAGATAAAGAAATATCATTATAGGTTGGTATCCTTTTTTACTGTCCAGCAATAGATAAAAAACTACGTTAGTCATTTCCTGAAAACTGCATTTTGCAGAATACAAGGAAGTGTCATAAATCCACTCAATATTTCCAGAAATCAGAGATAGAACTTCATTTCTATTAAGGAGCTTTGCCTCCATTTTTATTAAAAAATAAAAAGGCGTGTACTTTGTTTTTCCAAGGTTGTTGTACACAAAAAGAAATTAGCAAAGCTTTTCAAAATCTGAGATGAATACTGTATACTGTATAAAATAGTTTTAGATTCACTAAATACTGAAAACAGCTAACTTTGTAATATTCATAAGAAGAGTAATAAAACAGTCCGCTCTTTTTACCCGGTGATCCATCTGTTTATTTAGGTAGAACAGAGGGAGAATGTCCAGAGTGTTGTTACAGGTTAAGCCAAAAATAGAAAATACCTTGTCTGAGAGGGAGAATGCAAAAAGTGTAGTTCTATTAAAGAATCTGGTTTGTTTTCAGGAAATCAGTCCGTTCCGAGCGAGGTACAGTGGGGCAGTTCTAGAGACACAATCCATGATTAAATCCAGGCCCTCAGATAAGCCAAAGGGTGGTTTTCAGGTGCGGATGTTATTGCGAGGTCAATGGGAAGGAAACAGAGCAGATTGAGAACGTGGTTCAAGCAGGGCCAGATTTACCCTCCTTGCTTCCCCAACGCCAATCCTCCATGCACCCCCATATAGAGATATATTAGACATACATATATGCAAAAGTTTGGGTACACGTTTGGATGCGTTAATGCAAGGTTTGTGGAGATGCACTTCGAGGTTTTTTGTGTGTGGTGTGGCTGCTTTTTGTGTTGCATTTGTGAGGGTATGCTGCTTGTTTCTGGGGATTCTGCTTGTGGGGGTGTTTGTGTGTGAGGGGATGCTGCCTGTGGGGTTGTGTATGTAGGGGAAGCTGCTTGGGAAGATGCTGCTTGTGTGGTTGCGGTTTGTGTGTGGATGGATATTTGCGGTGTAGCATATATATATGGGCATGGAAATAGGGGCATGTTTGTGTATATTTGGGAGGCTATAGCCTTTTAATTTATTTTTTTACTTTGGATAGTAGCTGTATATGGGCTAAAGTGTGTGTTTTAGGGAGAAAAATGGGTCCGTAGAGTGTGTGTGGGGGAAAATTAAGGCTGTTGTGTGTGTGTGTGTGTGTGGGATTGTAGAGAATGCATGGGGGATCAGATCAGTAGTGTATGTGTGCAGGGAATAGGTGGGACAACAGGGGGCGTGGAGGCGGAATAGGGGCTGTAGTGGTATAGATGTTGTGGTCTGCACGTCAGTGGGCCCAGCCTTGCCAGCTTTACTCCATGACAGGAGAATTGGCTGGCCAGCGAAGGAGATCTCCCCACCGGCCGTGCCAACCCTCACTTGCCTGCCACCCTGAGGCTGTGGCCTCTGTGACCTTATGGCTAGATCCAGTGGTGAAACTAATGGAGAGCAAATTGAGCAAATAGTAAAGACTCAATATTTGGGAAAGAATCAATAATCGAGCCATGAATAATAACAATGAACCTTTTTATGTAGGAAATGAAGCATTGACTGTTAAAGTGACAGTATATGTACTTTCAATAAAGACATCAATTACAATAATATAACAATAACATATAAACAGCAATATGACACATACTAATAGAAACATGGCAAGGTGGGTTTCACCTGGTGTTTATGCTATTTACATGCTTTCCTTGTTCTTAAGTTTGAACAAACAACAGCTTAACCTCTTCACAGTGTCAGTATACTGTATATATTGATTTCCAGCAACATGAATAACTGTAAGACGTGTAATACACCAGTTCAGCCAGCGGAGGGAGTCAAACTAATGATAAATCAGTACATTTATAAAAGCTGAAGGGTAAATCTCTAGAGTTAGGGTAGCCATGGTTGATTTCCAGTGTTTACGAAACTGAGACTCCCAAAATACTCAGCCACTCAAAGGCTACGTACTGAAGTTCTACAAAATCTAAAGGTCTGTTTGTCAGTTGTTATAGTTCTAACTGATTAAATCATATGTCACTTGGAGTTATTCACAAAACTCTGAATTTTTTTATTTATTTATTGCAAAGTTAGTGGAAAATGATCTGAGAAATTTACATAATTTACAGAAGTTACATTTTCAAAATTACAAAATTTCCGAATTATTTTCTATGAGGTCAAAATTGACATCAACTCACATTAGTTAGAAATTATCCTGCGTGCCTCTGAAATATCCCCTGAATGTGGCTGACAATCTCAGAGATTGCTTTGAATGACCCAACAAATTTACAAGAAAAACCCAAGACATTTATTCCCACCTGATCACTCCCCGTGGCCATACTGAGAATAGGTCTTGTAATGGTAGTCACCATCATCTGGACCTTCAGACAGACCATTTATGTAGGTTGCTGGACTTTTCTTATGTTTTAGTCACCCTGTACCCATTATAGGTGCAGGATGTGTGTAATGTAATTGTTTATAATGTGAGTGTTTATACTGTTAAATGTTTTGCCTGCTCTCCTGTACTGCTGAGGATTGCTACCAACTAGGTGGATTTGGCTATGGAGCCTGTGTAGTGCCCTCTGTTGGTAGCAACAGCAATATGCACTACCTGAATAGCAAGGCTGGTTAAGTTGCATATTCAGTTGATTTGCATATTGCTAATTCTGTAAGCAGGATAGATATTTTCTGTTAATTATTGTCTTCCTTACCCCTTTATAAATATGTCATTGTGTTATAATAAGTTGCTGTATGCTGCCTGCTATAATTTGACTATTTGTATTTTTATTGAGCTGTGACAGCAATCTTTATGTATTAATAATGTGGGCTAGTCCCAAGAAAAATAAAGTTTTAGATGTCAGTTCCTTTTGGAACTTGTATCCTGCGTGGATTTGTAGGGTTTCTAGTGATAGAGACTTTGGACCTGTTTGCTTATTGCGGGATCCCTGTAGCCCTGGGATAAAGCAAGAGAGCTAGGCCTGAGAGCCACAAGTGTCTTTTTAAAGACAAGAGTTAAAACATTGCGGGCGGATGTGGATACCTGCTTGGAAGAAGGGCTGTAGCGGAAGAGGCAGAGGGGACAATACTTGCCTGGAAGCAGGGTTGCAGTGTATGAGGCAGAGGGGACGATACCTGCCTGGAAGCAGGGTTGCAGTGTATGAGGCAGAGGGGACGATACCTTCCTGGAAAGAGAGCTGTAGTTTGGTGGGGTGGAAAAGCTCCAGAAGGACCCCAGTCAAGCTTCGACTGGGGTGAAGTGTTCCAGGGTCCCTGTAAGCGTCTAGGAAGCGGACTGGGCGGAGGTACTCGGTCAGAGTACAGGAGCTCCGTCACAGGTCTTTTTAACAGAATGTAGGAGTCTGGCAGGTACCCAATCAACCAGAGGTAAGGGACTGCTCAATCCCCTCACCCTAAATGCGGTGGGTGAGATGCCAAATAATTAGTCCTTGCATTAACTCTCATTACAAGGAAGGTGACTTGGGTCTGACAAAAGACCAACAAATAATGGGCTAGCTGATTTAGTAATTTTCCATCTCTACATTATTATTATTATTACTATTATTGCAATTTATATAGTGCCAACAGATTCAGTAGCACTTTACAATATTTGCAGAAGTAAAACTCCCATTTTTCCTTGGTGTTATGAAACTAACGCATCCGCATCAATCCAGTCACAGGGACCTTTGGTGCATCCACTTGAATTCAAAGTCCTTTTCAACAGTCCAATTTTCATGCTCCTGCGTCAGTTCTACCAGGGCGCCAGGGTCCTGGCTGAAATTTAGATGTAGTCACTTGAATTCAGAAAGCATTGTATTGGTTTGAACACAGCATTATTGTCATTATGTCATGCCATTCTCTACAATCTAAAATAAATCATGTGAGCCTCAACTTTCGTGTCTTTTTATATTTTTCTTTATTATCAGCATCCTGTTTGACATACTGCGCATGCGTTATTGTCACCAAACTGACTCAAGGGCCGATTTAACTCATGTAATCTATGGTCCAGTGTCCTGTCATGGTTTATATAGCCCTTAAACGAGTTTGGTACTATTCCTGAATTCTGTTACGAATATTGATTTAGATTTGTTCTAGTTCTGTTTCCCATATTCCTGACCCAACTGCGTATTAACCATGAGTATTGATGTCCTGTCTTTGTGTTTCAAACCTGGTTACATCATTGACCACAAGTTTTTTCCTGTATCCAGTTACCAGACCCGGAGCTATCTTAGAACTTGAATTTGCTTATTGATTTCTATTATGTTGTATTTTATGTACTCCTCTTGGTCTGATGTTGAACAGGTTAAGCGCTAATACTTCCTATTTTTGTCTAGTGTTAAGTCTGGCCACTCTAAGTTCTGGTAATATACATGTCTATCCTATCTCTCTGTGACTTTTAGTAGGATTGCTAACTTTTATCTTGCTGAGGATCCTCTCGTATCCTGACATTTGGTTAACTTAAACTCTGTCAAAAAATCGTGGAAAATGATCAAACATTTAGTCAACTGTTACGAAGAGGTTATGCCCATGTAATAGATACTACGTAAACCAGTTGTTATCTCTATATTAATTTTGTATCCTATTTTATACCCTCCCCAATTCAGCAGAGAATAGAAGCCCAATCCTTCTCCATAAAAATCATGATGGAGTGAAGTTCTTGTTGGACTGTTGTATGTAAACGTGTGTAGAGAGGATGAGTGTGTCTTTGTAGGAGGTTGACAGCTGTATGTACGGAGGTCTGAGTGTTGTGTGAATCACCTGCTTACTTTCCCTGGTTGTCAGGTGGTGACTATTCTTTGAATGGTAGAACAATAAGTAAGGAGATAAAGGTTGCGCCAAAAAATGTCTACAAATAAACGTGCCAAGACACAAAATGTATAAAAAGAGCCAGTAAAATGACCAAAAGGCTTATGGGTGACAATAGATAGCAGTGGGTGATGGTCAACAATAAAAAATCTGAAAAAAGAGTCCCTGTGCAAACTTGCCAGAGGAACAACCAACAATCTGTAAGAAGGAGTAGTCTATGAGGGAGCTGGGTCGGAGGATGGTATTCTATAGTTCTTGAAATACGTATGTGGAGACAAAGAAAAGATGATGGTGCAATAAATCCTACTAAAAGATGATATCCATAAATAAAAGAGTCTTATGTAGTCCTACTCACGTGTAATAGAGCTTACAACCAGCTCTAGTATGAATGGCGTACAGCGGTACAATCCCCACTTATAGGATATGTGAAGAGGTGTGAATGTCACAGCAATGTAAAGACCATAAAAATTTTTAAAAGAAACAAATAATAGTGCTCACTGTATAAAAGATGGTAGGTGTATAAATAGAAAGGTGTTTACATTTGATTGAACAGGAGAACTACTCAATGGTTCAGGAGTAAGTGGTATAATCCCCACCTTAGATTTCTTTGGAATAATACTTGACTGGAACAATAAAATTGGGGTACCAGGCAGTACTAGAGTTAAAAGAAATAAAATAGTAGCAAAAAAGCAATAAAAAAGTAAAATGGCGCAATAACTGAATAAAAATATCCAAAATGATTTATTAATTTATTAATACACAATATTAAAATATCCACAATGCGTTTCACCTTATGAGGCTCAAGTTGAGATAAAAAAAAAAAAACGTACCGCTTCTTCTGGAGAACGTTCGAATCAACACCCGAACTGCGATCTATAATCACTCAGCCTCTAGCAGTTCGGGAGGAAACAAACGAATGGGTATCTGAAATACCAGCGTTCGTTACACACTCCTCTAGGGGGTATAGTACCAGGTAACAAATCTATAGAGCAATCATAAGATATGTGAGGAGGTAAAGTATCAGTATGAACCTTATTAAATACTTCTTTAACCTCCATATAATGTACAGGAATCTCAGTAGAAAGAGGAGTAGTAGGCAGATTAACGGTATCCAATCTCCTTGTTACGGGTACCATACACTTTTCTCTACATTCCTTACCCCATCCCAGTATTTCCCCTTTGACCCAATCAAGATGAGGATTGTGCTTAATAAGCCATGGGAAACCAAGGATAATAGGACAAGAAGGGGAAGAAATTATCTGGAAGGTGATGCATTCTTTGTACAAAGCCCCTATCATAACGATGATAGGAAATGTATCATGAGTAATAAGAGGTTGAGAAAGTGGTCTACCATCTATGGCCTCAATGGCCAAAGGTGTGGATTTCTCTTTGAAAGGTAAGAGGTGTTTGCTAGCGAACTGTACATCGTTAAAGTTTTCTGTAGCACCTGAACCAATCAAGGCATCACAAGTAAAACTTATTTTATTATACTGAGCAGTAAGACAAAGGAGAAATCTACTTTGAGGCATACCAGGGGACATGTACATCACACTTAAGGCTGGTCCCCGGACGGTTCTTAGGTGTGCAAGTTTTCCGGACCTGTTGGACAAGTTTTCCTTAGGTGTCCCTTCTAACCACAGTATAAGCAAAGGCCCTCATTTCTCCTAAATTGTTTCTCTGCCTCAGATAATTTCATAACCCCTAAACTGCATATGTTCAGGTTCAGAAGGGGTAGGCAAAACAGGAGTTGAGAAGCGAGGTGCAAGTGACATGTTAAAATGCCTGGTTCTGTTTCTAGTTCTCTCCCTATCCCTGAGTTGATTGTCAATATGCTTCATATAAGTGATTTAATCATTTAACTGTTCAGGTAATTCTTTAGCTGCAGTCTCATCACGAATAGCATTGGATAACCCTTCCGAAAATGCAGTGATTAATCCACTATTAGTCCAGTCTACCTCAGAAGCCAGAGTATGGAATTCAATAGCGTAATCTCTTGATTATATATTTCCTACCTGTTCTGTTAAATTTTGTATATATTGTGTATTAATATTGTTTTTGTATTGTACCCCAATGTATCAATGCAATATTTTGTGGACCCAGGACATACTTGAAAACGAGAGAAATCTCAATGTATCTTTCATTGTAAAATATTTTATAAATAAATAAATAAAAACAACAGAGCGGTTACCTTGCTTAATACACATTAGGGCTTTGGCAGCATTCTTTTCTTTCCCTAATGGTTCAAATGTTAATTTAAATTTAGTAAGGAATTCCTTGTAATCATAGGCAATAGATTTGTTACTCTCCCATAATGGATTGGCCCAAGTTAAGGCTTTACCCGTTAACTGATTCATCAAGTAACCAATTTTAGCTCTATCAGAGGGGAAAGACCCAGATGAGGCCTCAAAATGATATTCCATTTGATTAAGAAATCCCCTACATTCTTGTGCATCACCTCCAAAATGAGGAGGTGGTGATAGGGAGATAGAAGGTGCCTTATATACAGTAGGTATAGTCGCCATAGGAGGGGGAGGCCCTGATGGTGGATCTTCAGGCTGAAGATGAGCTGTACGGACTAGGAGCATTTGGAAAGCCTGGGCAAATTGATCCATGCGGTGATCATTGTCCTCTAGCCTCCTCTCGCAAACCAACATGTGTTAACATAATTCTGCAGGGTCTATGACCCTGTCGTAATGTCACGATTACTATATGACCCAACACGCAGAACTATGTAAAACACAATGAACAAGGATAACATATACCGGGCCTTCGAATGGCCGGACGTAACGTAAATAAGGAATGGTCAAAATACTAGCCAAGGCCAGGGACACAGAAAGAGACTCAACGAGGAAACAAGCCAAATGTCAAGGATGCCAGAAATACGGGAATGTCAAAATACAAGCCAAAGTATTTTTTATTTGAGTGGAATAAAGTTGTTATATTATTATTCTTGGCCGTCCATCTAATCTATCAAGGAAGTTATTCCTGGGTGCACTGACATACAGTGAATAAGCGCAAATAGCCTGAGCAGTCTCTTTACCTGCTCTTTTTTTTGTGAGTGTGATAATCTACCTCTTTTTAACTATATATAATTATATTTGCAATATTATACTATTTTGCTTTTATGTATTTTTTTCACGTGGAAAAATCAACTCTCTACGAACAAAGTTTTGGAGTGAAATAGCAAATTTATCTTGCACATTGGTTTTAAGTATTGACTTACACAAAGTTTATAATGCACTTTTAATATTTATACATTTCTTTATTTAATATTTCTGCAGTGCATAAGGTGAGTACATACAGACCTCTGGCTTCTTAGCTCACTTAACAATCAGGGTATTAGATTTAGCATGCACTATTTTATTTTATAAGTATCACGCTTGAAGTTGTATAGTGTTAGAAACTTAACATGAGTAGATCAGGTAAGGTAGCTAAAACATGGATGAACTGCTTGAATATTAATTAGATGCTGAGTTACATGCTAGATAAGACACCCTTGCAATTGCTTGTGTAGTTACTGCTCGACTGCCTGTTAAGCATATCACAGTGGGCATAGTTTAATTACCAGCTGTGTGGTTGCATGCTAGATAAACCAGCTTATTGTGTAAACCACTGGGGTCGAGCCCACTGCTTTGCCGATACACAATTAATTCAAATGCATAGCTAAGTCAAATAGGAGGCATTTAAAACAAAATAAGTGGGCAACAGGCCTAAAATAAAGCTTAACTGGTGGCATATCGGGTATTGTGTGGAAGTTGCCATCTAGGCCGGTTGCAGGAGGGTCGTGTGCTTGGCCTCTGTGGAACAGTCCGTCTCCTTGGCAAGATTTTCATCCAATTCCTCGGCTGGGCATTGCTTGTAGAGTGTGATTGAGTCCATCAAAGGTGGTCCAGCAACAAGCCTCATGTGCGGTGCGCCCTCGTTCTGGGCCCTGTGTGCAGCCAGCTGCGCTTGTTACAGGACAGGATACAGAGGTGGTGGTTCGTCGGGGGCGAGGTGAGTCCTCCCTCCAGCCCCAGGCCAGTATGAAGGCCTATATCCTTCAACCACGGACCCGGTCTCCTCTATGGACGGAGTCCTTCCCATGGTGGGAGTAACGGGGGGACATGATGGTCTGCCGCCGTATGTGGTGGACGTCTCTCCGCCCAGGTGGGCTAGTGATATGAGGTGCAGGCTTGTCTGGTTGCATTAGGCCAGAGGGGGTCCTCTGCTCCCTCCGTTTCTCTCTGCTCTGTTTTCTTACTCAAGGTTCGGAGCGGTTTTAATGATTGGTGGTTCTCCAGGGCTACCCAGAACTGTTGGAAGTGCTCATTCAGCCACTGTAGTATGCGGTCCACAGAGCAAAGGGCTGGTGCACGCTGCTCGTGTGCCGTATCTTCAGGCCATGTCTCAGGTGCCATCTTGAGTCGGCTCTCCTCGCTTAGTTGGCCCCGTTCTGGGTCTGTATGCCAGTGCCGTGTCACTTGATTTGGGAAGTCGAGTAGGGACCGGGATGACCCCCGCCAGTCCAGGGGGGGGGGGGAGGTAGGAGAGTGCGTGGTCTCGGGAGTTACCGGTAAGCGGGGAGTTCGGCCGCCGCTCCCCAGCTCTGATGTAGTAGGCCGCAACGGTGTCTCTCCGGTCTCTAATGACCAATCGGTTTGGCAAGGTCTTGGGATTTGTCGCTTGGTCCCCTCTGGGCTCTGTACTGCCCGCCAGTGGGTTTAGTCGCTGATTTGCCGGGGTTAAAACCTCTTTATTTGCCTTTTCAGCAGGAGTTCGGGACACACACGTCTGCTCCTTTTGACGGCTAGGCTCTACCCCCATATTTAAACATTTTAACGTGGAATGGTGCAATAATATTTGCACATATATCTTGCAGTGTGTTTGCACAGAAATATTGCACAAAATACTGTTTTCCTGCACGAGGAACTATAATTTTATTGTGAGCACAAGCACTCTGTTGCATTAAATTGTTTTTCTTGATGGGGTTGTTTGCAATACACAAGATTTTTTTGTGAGCACAATCTTTAAAGGCACAGCTTACTTTATATTTGTTTTTGTTTAGAATTGAGTGTTGGAGTTGGAGAGCTAATACACTAATAAGGTGCTGCTAATACAAAAGGTTTTTATAATAAGGTGAAACATTTATTTATTTAGCGACATCTATAGCTTGCTTCATTGTTTTTTTTAATTCTAGATATCAGACTAAAGAACATTTAGAAATATCACCCTGTGGGCTCGAAGGCTAGTATGGTACTGCCACATATAAGGTGGGTGTTACATTATATGCTTAAAATAAAATTTTCCCTTTTATTAATCAATGTTTTAAAAAACTATCTTTAAATATTTATATTAGTTTGTGTGTAGATTATCATTAGTTTGGTCACCCAAATAGAAATGTGATTTTACATTGGAATAAAAAAATAATGTTTCCCCCTTTTGCAATGCATTTTTAAAAAGCTTAAAGAAATAGTCATGTATATATGTTTTAACTAGCTGTGTAGGTTTTATTTTGTGCTGTTTAATACTGTAGTATATTACATCCTTTATCAAGATTCTGTATAACAATAGGAATGCGTAAAAAAGGAAAAGTCTCCATCTATTGAATTTACTGTTGTTAATGAAATACCCAGAATCAAGTGACATATTCCATGTTTAAATTTAACATGACATTTTTCATTTTCACATTTAACATATGTTAATATCTCATTTTATTCTAATGATCAGCAAGTTTATGACATCACAATGCGCTCATGACATAACACAAGTACTATATACACAAAGATTCCGTACACTGATCAGAGCATTTTAACTCTTGGTACGTGGTAGTGTGTATTTTACAAACTCTGTACGTATCATGTTTCCAAAAGCTGTTGTGGTTATAGCCTTTGGGCTAGCATTTGCCGGATGGCAATATTTGAAAAAACGTAGAAAGGAAAGAGAGGATGAGGAAAAGAAAGAACCCACTCCAGACATTAAGGGGATGGGAAAAATAAGTATTCTGAAAAGAAAGATTAAAAGAGGATATAAAGAAGTCGATCAGAGCCTGAAATTGAGCAAGAAAGAGAAAAATGAGACAAAAAGACCAAAAAAAGAAAGGTCATCGAAGAAAAAAGCCAAGGCTCGAAGGAGAGATAAACAAAGACAAAAAAATAGAGGAAAATGGGAAGAGGAAAGAATAGGCGGTAAGGAGATAGAAAATGTATTAAAACAGCCTATTACTTTTTGTCTGTCACCAACTTTATCTTTCTACTCCTCTCACATAGCATTTACTGGTCAATGACTAGGAGGCATGTAGAAATGAATATGGACATGTAAATGTGGGTGTTAATAATATTTGTCTTTATCTCATAGGTGGAATCCATGAGAAGTTATCTGGCAGAGAGTTGTCTCTGACACCATTGGACTTTAGTTTCCCTCATGAGCTAGGGAGTGATATTCTGTCCCTGAAAGTGTCCGACTTCGAGTTCCACCGTGAGCTGGGAAGAGGAGGCTTTGGAAAGGTGAGACATGTGTCTCCTTTTGGTGGAAACACCTCTTTATATTATTAGGGATTAGAAATCCTGATACAATACGTGTTGTATAAGAAAGTCCATTGGCTTCATAGCCCAATTTATATATCACAGATTTTTGTTTTGTTTTTTAATGTGCAAAACATACACAATGAACATTTACCTATGTATGGCTTCTTGATTGCTTTAAAATCCATTGCAGGAGATTTAACTGATTTGTGGCTTTCGCTGATGCCATATATTCTTTGCACTTTAATTAATTAGGGTTATTCCATACACCTGAAATGCAGCTAGAAAATCTCTCCGTTTTAGCTATTTGGCTAATTTGTTCTGAAAGTTTGAATTTTCTGGTGAATGCTTGACAATTACCAGTTACGTAAATAACTCTCTTAGTATCTAATGAAATTCAGTATCAGTTTATCAGAAAGACAGATACGCATATTTTTGTTTATTACATGTTATTTGACATGTTATTCTACAAAACACTGAAAAGGTGGTGATCTGGAGAAAAACTTCAAAAAACATGACTCCCTCTTTGACAAATGGTAAACAGAGTCACAATCTAGTCATATTGCTGCATTCACTGATATAAATTGTATTAAATAGAAATGATAGACTGAGAATCATAGCGTGGTCCATTTGGCATTCATGTAGTAGACACTTTAACGATATCTCATTTACCTGTCTCTCTCAGGTCATGCTAGCCTCATGCAAAAGAACACAACATCTTGTGGCCATGAAGGTTATGAATAAAAGTCCTGCATTGACCACCTGCATTCTCACAGAGCGGCGCACGCTTGAACTTGCTGGAGGTTGCCCGTTCCTCTGTGAGGGCCTTGCTGCCTTTCAGACCCAGGTACAGAATTGTTTGTCTTTATTTCTACAACCTTATCAAATCTTCAAGTATGCCTTCCGCCTGTATTGTCAGCCATGTTTACATGCCATATCTGTTTGCAACTGTGTTAGTCTTCATGTATTTATAATACTTTGTTCTGGTGTTTTTTTCCAAACAGAAGCACGTGTTCTTTGTCATGGAATACATGCGTGGTGGCAGTCTGTATTACTATTTGGAGAAGAGATCATGTCTGGAAACGTACGAGGCTGTGTGAGTAAAGGGGGGAAAGAAAGATTAGAGCTGGGAGAAATAGCAGGGAAAATATGATCGGTGTAAGAGTCACTCCTACAGCCTATTAATTCCAGCGCCCTAGTGGATTTATTTTATAAAGAAACTGTGGAAAATTGACACGGCAATTACACATATTAGGATAAAATAGCCAAATTGAAAAACAAATTATACTTTCGCAAAAAAGTTAGAATTCCCTTCTAATTTGATAGTTTGTTGAATAAACTTTATTGGTCCTCATGTGTTTTTATTAATTAGGATAGATTCATTTAAGCTCTTTTTTTCCCAATTTTATCAGGTTTTATTCAGCAGAAATTGTCTGTGGCCTTCAGTTCCTGCATAGCCGTGGAATTGTTCATCGGTGAGTCCATGAGAGATTCCTTTTCTGTTCTTTCTCATATTGATCCACTCTATCATTCTTTCTGAGCTATGAGTCACTCACTGTAGTGCTTCTCTCTGTATCTCTGTATATTAGCTGTATTCCCACACCTCTCTGCTCTGCCTTCTTCCTCTCTGTGTATACTAGTAGTATTCATTCTCTCCATTCATTCTCTTATCTGCCATCTTTGTCTCTGGCTGTTGTTGCCTTTCTCACTTTTTAACTCAATCCCTCTACCTATCACTCTCTGCGGTGTTCAACCCTGTGATTTTTTCACCCATTTTGCCACACTATTTACGAACGTTCAATTCACAAACAATTTTCTTTACTTTAGTGATCTGAAGCCAGATAACATATTACTAGATGGAGATGGTCACGCAAGGATAGCGGATTTTGGCTTGGTGGAAGAAAACATGTACAAGGGCAAAAAAGCCATTGGAAAGGCCGGGACCACTATTTACATGGCCCCTGAGGTAGGTTAATCACCAATATGTTTATTTCCTATATTCTTCTGTGATGTGTAAAGCTTGAGATCTGCTGTAAAGAATGTCTGATATTCTGAACTAGCTCCTCTGTATTGTCCGATGTTTTGTATTTATTATAGTTTGCTAAATGGACATTCCAGGGCAGATTTTAGCACAACGTTTTGGTTAAAATTAGCTGAGATGGAAAGATAGCTGACTTGAAGATTTCTTTCCAATTCAATTGTTTCGAATTTAAAATGAGCAATTTCTGATATCTTACATATTAGTAAATAAACCTGTCTACTGTTAATTTCTAACGGGCATCCGTACACTGAATCAATAAGAACAGTTTTCCCAACCAGAAGCAAGCCCAAAAAAAAGGCTTCCATATACTTGCAAAATTGCTTTCCATGCATTTCTTACCAGTGCATGGGTGGCATTGTGTTGTGTATGTGTCATGATCTCGTGCAGGTCAGGTAAGAGACTTATAACAGGGTTAACATTTGACTGTTTATCGGAGTCTTTAGACATATTTACAAACAAAAAGTATAGGATAGGATCCTGACAATATGTTTTAAACATCTTTCCTTACAATGAAATGTTGTATACCTACATTAAATAGACAAACTACAATAAAAGTGACACTGTGTCTGATATTAATACATGTTCCTTTTACAGTTACTAGCAGATAAAGAATTTGATGCTGCAGTGGATTGGTGGTCGCTCGGCATAATTATCTGCGAGATGCTGGTCGGTGACCACCCTTATGATAGATTACTGTCGTCAAACCAATTCCGGTATTCTGTTATCATGCGGAAGCCTCAATACCCCGACTGGGTCACCACCAATACAAAAGGCATTGTGTCTAAGGTGAGTATCTACATCTCCTATCAGGTTTAAAGCTCACCACCAATACAAAAGGCATTGTGTCTAAGGTGAGTATCTACATCTCCTATCAGGTTTAAAGCACTACAGAAAGAGGACAGGTGAACTTGTGCCACAGTGAAAAACATCAGGGAATGACACTCAAGGATGTTGAGTGGGGGAGTAAGTGTACATTGATGCAGTTATGGGTCAGGTTGCTCAGCACTTGATGAGAGAAATTAATTCCTCTCCAACATAAACATATATGCTATTAAAACTGTTAAAGTGAACAGAATGTGCAATAACATTTTGAGATTTTATTATTCATGGTTAGTTGTCCAAATGCTAATCTTATTTAATGCATTTGTATTTCCAGCTCCTCATGAAAAATCCCAAATTCCGCCTTGGGGTATATGGAGACATTAGGCGCCACCCATTTTATGGAGACCTATGCTGGGAGGAATTGGAGGCTAAGAAGATTTCACCTCCATATAAGCCATCGGTGGTAAGTATTTATATGAATGTTAGCCCACACTTAACCAATACATTTTATGTAACAACCTATAGTAGCACTCAGTTGATTCTCTTAAAAGGCCAAAATTCATTTTATGCGTTCATTAGAAAGGAATTTAGGGTAGATAAAGAAACCAGATATATTAAAAAAATAACACATGCTCAATGTTTAAAAATGAACAAACAGCTAACTACTACCACCTGTCCGTGAATATTCTTCTGGAAGAAACAAAATATATTTAAGAGTTCTAGAGAATTAAATTAAATTAAGTACTACGTTTTATCATTTTTATTTCAAAAGTAAATTAAATTAATGCATCACGCTATGTCATTTTTGTAATATGAGATCTTTTGTTCTTCCAACAGCAGCCAACTTTGGATTTCAGAAAACAACCACAGAAGAAGCCCCACTCATTTCTGGAGGCCCTGATGAATAACACCTCTTCAGGATACAGACGAGACCTGGTTGGCCTGTCTTTCAGCAGCCCCAGATGGAGGGTCTAGAATTTAACCAAATCTTCTCTGTGAGGAACCTAGTTGGATGTCAGCCACCAGTCCAACATAACACCTTCTCCTGCTTCATACACCAGTGAAGCATAACCCTGTGCTGTATACCACCAAATAGCACGGCATGTTTTCTAGCTTTCAATCAGCCAACCCAACATCTTTTGAAGCAGCATTCCGTCAAACAGACCATCATATCCTGCTGCATTCCATCAAATAATGATGCACTCGATAAAAAATCAAAATCTAGATATTTATTTGAAAATAAAACTTGTAAATATATATATATAAAGACTAAAAACCTGCTCTCTTAGTATTCCTTACATTTCTATCTTGGTTCCTCTCTATGTTAGAAAACAAATATTTTATCTGGCAGTCTACAGTGGCCATTAGGCTAACTAGGAAAATGCTCAATGAACAGTGATGAACAGCATTAGCGTTATTAGTGTAGCATGCCTGAGTACGCTGTACCAGAGGTATACTTAGGTTACTTGGCACCTGCGTCAAAACTGTATGTTGGCACAACCAATCCTTGGAATCCTTTTGTGTGTTGACTCTTCTGTGTGTTGCTTAGCAGCACTCTTCATCAGTGTGTACCTCGATCTGTTCGATGTAAAAAAAACGTCAGTGCTGTACAATAGTCCCCAAAGAGTATATACAGAGGGGAAGTACTTAGTAATAGAATTATTCTTATTGTGCAGAGTTTGCTTTCCACCTCCACAGCGGTGCATAAAGGAGATCAGGGGTGGTCTTTTTGTTTGCTGTGTTGTATCTCAATATGGATTGTACTTTGTATCCAATACTAATAATTACGTTCATGTACCTTAAAAGGATACAGAGAAACGAATATAGTGTAACACAGTTTATTAACATGGAATAAAACCCCAACCCCTAATAAAAATTAGGTCCCCATCGCTGTACCCCTAATTTGAAGATATATGTCTTTATTATGCCAGAAATTTTTTTTGACAGAATAAAATTAATGCACTCTATTTTATATTGTAAATTGTTACAATATTTCTTTTTTGAAATATTCATTTCACATTTTGAATGGGAAGAATATTCTATAATGTGCAACATTTCGTTGGATGTATCTAGAGTTCTACAAATTATCTCAAGTCTACACTCAATGCAAAGTCTGTTTATGTGGACACTTTAAATGTCCGCATCGAAATTCATAACAACGTTACATGTTTAATACAACACTGGATTTGGTCTGAGATCGACAAATTAATTTTATCCACTCAGACAGTTTTAATCTATATCGGGAAATGCTATAGTCATAAATACGCAAATCAGAGGGAACATGTGTCTCTTTAAGAAGAAATCACTTTACACTGCAACACTCTAGGATAGATAGATCGCATTGAAAGGCATCCTCATTATCTTGAGAAAGCCTGCTGAACATGGGCGAAACGCGTGGATCTGAGCAAGGTCTTTATACTTACCGGTACCGACAGACTTTTCCAGTAGTATTGTATTACAGCGTCCCTCCGTTTTGACTTCCATACATTGACACACGGAATGTCCACAGACTAGAGCTACACTGACGGACGGAGTGGTAACATTTGACTTGCACACTGCTTGTCTGTCATATACTGGACTTTTGTGGATATTGGGAATCCATAACCACTTTTTTTTTTTTTTTTTTACTGTGTAAGAGTTTTTATTAGGGGTTGGGGTTTTATTCCATGTTAATAAACTGTGTTACACTATATTTGTTTTTCTGTATCTTTTTAAGGTACATGAACGTAATTATTGGTATTGGATACAAAGTACAATCCATATTGGGATACAACACAGCAAACAAAAAGACCACCGCTGAACCTCCTCTATCTGCCGCTGTGGAGTTAGAAAGTGAACTCTGCACAATAAGAATAATTGTATTACTAAGTACTCACCCTCTGTACATACCCTTTGGAAACTATTGTACAGCGTTGACATTTTTTTACATTGAACATTTTATTTGCAGGTTTGAGGAATAACCTTTCATGTGACAGCTTTGATTTAAGACTTTAATTTATTTATTATGATTCTATATAACTTAGTTGCGCTTTTTTGATTTTATTGTCTCATTTGTGCACCTCGATCTGACTTGTGTGTCTCTCTGATCCCTCGTATTCTCTCTTAACCTCCTGTTTGACTCTTGGCCTCCTTTTACCACCTAGTGTCTTTTATCCCCCCCCCATATCCCTTGTTTAGCTTACCCTACTTTACCCCTTTTGTGTCTCTTACCAACTTTTGTCTTTCATATTCTACCGTCTGCATCTCTTCTCCCTCTTTTGTGTTCTCTTGTCCCCTCCTGTGTGTTTTACCCCTCCCTTTCTCTGTCTAACCCCTCCATATTGTGTATATTGCCCTATTTGACCCTTTTATTTCTCTATAGCCTTCTGTTTTCTTAACCACCCTTTTGAGTTTCTAACCACTCTTTTTTTGTTCTTATCACACCTTTTGTGTCTTAACTCCCCTCCCCCTTTGTCTCATACCCATCTCCTGTGGGGGGTTTTGCCCCTTTGTCTCTCTTACTTTTTTTATGTTTGTTATGCCAGTCTTGTGTCTTTTATGCCCCATCCTTTTGCCCCCTTATATGTCTTATGCCCTCTTGTGTCTCTTACCCTTTTTTGTTTTCTTAACCCCTTTTTTGTGTCTCTTATGACTTTTTGTACTCTTATCCCCTTTTTTGTGTCCTAATCCCCTATTTGTGACTTATCTCTCCTTGTGTCTTTTATGCACCTTTTTGTCTCATACTCCCCCTGCATCTATTACACTTGTCTCATACCCTCCTTTTGTACCTCCTACAGCACCCACTTTTGTATCTTTCATTCTCTCTACCGATTCTCCTAATTTTCTTTATTGTGGCCTTGGTGTTATTTCCGGTGTCACCTGCACACATGTAGCTAATGTCACTAAGCCTATCATAAATTAATATTAACAGCATATTTATGCACATTCACAAAATGCCCCTAAGAGTCTTACCATCTAAGTGCTGGAGGATGAGATACTTACATGCAGATCTGCAGTTTTTTTCTGTAAATCCAGAGCATACACAGAAACATAGAATGTGACGGCAGATAAGAACCATTCGGCCCATCTAGTCTGTGACACAATAAACAGAAGAAGGGCTGCGCCAAGAGGTAGGTATTAATAATAAAAGTAGTAATAATAGTATATACATTAGTCCTAAGACAATATAATAAGTATAGTCTCACTAACTCAGTGGGACAAAAGTTCTAATAAAATCACCAAAAGATGAGATAACCAAAAAATAAAATAAAAGCCAAAAACAAAGTCGCACACAGAGGTAAATGTCTCTATGGAGTGCTGGTTTCTGGGTGTAGTGTCCTCAATTGCTTAAGTTGTTCAGCCTACTTGTTCGTATGTAAAAAGCCACTGGTGTAACAGGTACTGACAAGTGAAGATAAATAAAGGGATAAGTAAGTTCAACTCACATTTAAAAGAGCTATATCCAGCTCAGGTGTGAAGAGCATACAGCAGTATAATCCCCGCTTAAAGGATGTGTGATAGGAGTCCTCCAGACGGGTGATGTCCAACACTCAGGAGAGGAAAAAAATAAAAGACAGCTAATACTGCTCTCAGTAAAATAACAATGCAATAAACACAAGTAAAATTGTACTCACAAGCGTAGTGCAGGCAAACTGCACTATGGAATCAGCGTGGTTTGTATGATCCCCACCTCAGGATATACTTGGAGTCACATGAAGATACAAGTAGGTAAAAGTAGGCCAGGCAAAAAATTCCAAATATAAAAATGTGTCATTCAAAAGATGATTGGCACAATCTTGTAACCAAAAAACCTTTTATTAACAAAATGACACAATAAATATAACCATAACATGTTTCACCACTAGGGTTTTTTCAAATGGGATAACATTTCAAACCTGGCTATTCTGAGTATATATAGGGTGCTAATTGCTTAAAATTGGTGCCAAAAATTAAACTACAGACTTCTGCAGCCAATAGGATACAAGAATATACATACATAGTTAAAACAAACAAAGTGTAACTGATTTCAACACTAATGAAAATTTAAAAAAACGAAGCTTCTATGTTTAAGCTTATATGATTAAGTTATTTATTTATGTTTTAATTTAAAACACAGAAATACACAAACGATTTGCATTGCATCTTGGGTAACGTAGTCCTGCTATTGACGTTTTTTAACATAAAGAACACAAATAATTTGCTTTGCATCATGGGGGCTTGAGTCCTGCTATTAACATTTTCTTTTGAACACATAAAGCAAAAAAACAGCTACTTGGATATAATTGATGTAGGGGAAGGACAAATAGAAATATGGGAAAATTTAGCAAATGACACATCAATATTAAGGAGGATGATAAGTACCAATAACAAAAAATCTAAGAAGTACATCCTGGTGGTATGTAGAAATTAGTATTATGTAAAAGTCAAATGAATGACACACAGTTACACATAAATAAAATACTGAGAGACAAAATTAATACTCTTCAGAGATTAAAAAATACTAATTATTAAAACCAATGACATAGAACCCATAAAAATATAAAAAGGACAGTAAAAAAGGGGAAAAATCATGAGAAATTATGTCAAAATAAGCATGTAACGGACCGTTTTGCCCAAAAGAGGTTAAAAACCGTTTAGGCGATATTCCCCTTTTTCAGCTGGACAGACATCTACTCCAAGCACCAATCTCCCGAACTGCAAACCCACGAATTCACCAACTCCCGAACTGCAACCAAGGGAGCACTCCAAACTCCCGAACTGGAGACACACGAATAGCTGCTAGCAGACGAACAGGAAAAGCCCCCAAGCAGCTTACACTCCTGGCAATCAGTCTCTAACAGCATACAGTAAATCCTCCCCCAATAATGAGACGACACTTCACTTTGAGGGTTAAGCAGGAACTGACTGGACTGGCACATACAGCCTCTTTTATTCCCAATCCAGAAACTTAGTACTGCCCACAGGGTTTTACATAACAACCAATAACACACGTACATTACAGAAAGACACTCCCACACAAAATCCTCCCCTCTGGCTGTGATATGATTACTGAACACAATGGTTAATCTAATTATCATAGCCAGAGAAATACAGTTTTTCCACATTATTCATAACTTGAAAAGTATGCATCACATTCACATTCACAGAGTCTTCTATCCTGGAGATAATTGGGGAAGTAATCCAATTATCTCAAGGACAGAGGCAAAACTCCATTAGCCACATGGCAGCAAAAGACAATAAAACACATAAAAACATATAACTGTGCAGCCATTTCACAAAACAGGTACATTCAACATATCCCCAGATAGCTCAGATCTGAGCGCACATTATTACTGAATGGTGCTCAGAGCACACACATACAGTTCAATTGCCATGGAGCCAAAGTCTTTCCCATAGTCTTTCATTATACAAATGGGCTCCATGGCATAGCTATCTGGGTAACACTGCTCACATAGGGAAACTACCGAAAGACCCAGCTTTTGGGTCTTTGCAGGGGAAAATCCATCCTTTCAACATGGGGCCATAGTCACAGGGTAGGATGCCGGCAATCAGTCTTCTCCAATGCCCAGTGGCAAGGCTGGTTCCGCCACATTTCTCCCCTTTCCCAAATAGACTAACAAGGTATCTGGCCTCCTGTCGGTCAGTGCCTTGGTTAGTCTAGCAACCCACCCAAAAAAAATAGTCAGTAGTGCAGCCCACCCACAATGAACAGTTACTGTACCTGGGGTAGTGGGTAGCTTGTCCATGTCCAGGGGCTCCACCGCAGGTCTGGGGAGTACTAGCCCTCCGGATCGGTGGGTTGCTGCATGGGCCGAGACCAGCGGTACTCTGCCCTGGTGCCAGCGCTACCACGGGAGTAGCCTGGTTGGGGCTCAGCTGAGGAGAAGGGTTAGTAGGCTCCTCCCTCTGGACCTGGTGTTGCTGCTGGATAGGAAGACAGGCTGTCTCCCCTTTGGATAAACAGCCCTGCTGCAGGGGGACAGGACCGACCGTCCCTACCCCCTGTGGTTTGGGCACAGAGACCACGGTCCCATCTGCACCGTTGTGGGGCTTACTGTCTCCCCTTGGTGGGCTAGGCTGCTGCTGGGGAGAGGGGGTAACAAGCTCCTCTCCCATACACTCTCTCTGCTGTTGGAGAGGGAGACCGACTGTCTCCCCTTTCAATAATTTGTCCTGTTGCTGGGGAGAGGTGATAACCGATTCCTTTCCCTGGAACACTCTCTGCTGTTGGAGAGGGAGACCGACTGTCTCCCCTTTCAATATATTGTCCTGCTGCTGGGGAGCAAGACCGACTGTCTCCGCTTCCTGCAGGACACACTGCCGCTGGGGAGGAAGGACTGCACCTTCCGCTCCCTGGGAAACATACTGCCGCTGGGGAGGAAGGACAGCACCTTCAGCTCCCTGGGACTCACTGGACTGCTGGGGAGAGGGACCAACTGTCTCCTCTCCTAAGGACACATACTGCCGCTGGGGAGGAAGGACGGCACCTTCAGCTCCCTGGGATACATACTGCCGCTGGGGATCTGGGCCAAGCATCCCTGTAGGGCCTGTAGAGAGATCTCGGTCCCATCTCCACCTGCCATCTGTGGGTCTCTCCCGAACCAGTCCATGAGGTCCCCTACTTCTGCATCTGGTAGTGAAGCAGGGGGTACCTCGGCTGCGTTTTCCCCACTGTAGGTTGGCAGGTCTGGGTCCGCCACCCAGTTTTCCTGTTCTGCGTCCATGCTCTGCGGCTGACATGAGTTCAGTAGTTCCACATAGTCCATCTCTAGCTCTCGTTCCATGGCAGATGTCTTCTCCCAGTCCAATAGATCTCGGGCCCTGTAACATCTCACCTCGGTAATGAAAGATAGCCCAGTACCGTGACTCTGCTGGACTGCCAAAGTCGACGTCTTCTGTTAAGGCTTTCCACAACAGGCCAGGGCTAGTGTAGTTCTCCCCCTCCGGCTGGATGCCCTTTGCCCTCCACGTCTCTGGCTGGACATAAAACTTACATT
This sequence comes from Pelobates cultripes, assembly GCA_933207985.1. NCBI lineage: Eukaryota > Metazoa > Chordata > Amphibia > Anura > Pelobatidae > Pelobates > Pelobates cultripes. The sequence goes on along the minus strand of OW240920.1, from coordinate 57,654,048 downwards.
TTCAGAATCAGCATACTCCAAATACAAACATATGTCAAAATCATACATATTGGTCCAGTGGTTCAAAAGTTAAGGAAAAGTCCTATTTGACCAAATGCAGCATGGCTTTTCTGCCCAAAACCAGTTCCACAGAGTCTTCTATCCTGGAGATAATTGGGGAAGTAATCCAATTATCTCCAGGACAGAGGCAAAACTCCATTGAACACATGGCAGCAAAAGACAATAAAACACATGAAAACATATAACTGTGCAGCCATTGCACAAAACAGGTTCATTCAACATATCCCCAGATAGCTCAGATCTGAGCGCACATTATTACTGAATGGCGCTCAGAGCACACACATACAGTTCAATTGCCATGGAGCCAAAGTCTTTCCCATAGTCTTTCATTATACAAATGGGCTCCATGGCATAGCTATCTGGGTAACACTGCTCACATAGGGAAAGTACCGAAGACCCAGCTTTTGGGTCTTTGCAGGGGAAAATCCATCCTTTCAACATGGGGCCATAGTCACAGGGTAGGAGGCCGGCAATCAGTCTTCTCCAATGCCCAGTGGCGAGGCTGGTTCCGCCACAAAGCATTTAGGCCGTGGTCTGTAAATTAAAAACCCACTCAATTTCCAGTTTACCTAAAATGTTCTTAATATTGCCGCCTCTCCACGGTATCTTACATTTTTTTGTTCCTATGCATTTAAGGAGTTTGGGATCTTTATTATGATTGTTTTCCTGGCACTATAGTGCCCTGAGGGTGCCCCCACCCTCAGGGACCCCCTCCTGCCAGGCTCCTCTTCGGCTGAATGCGCATGCACGGCAGGAGCTGCGCGCGCATTCAGCCAGTCTCATAGGAAAGCATTTACAATGCTTTCCTATGGACGCTTGCATCTTCTCACTATGATTTTCACAGTGAGAAGCACGCAAATGCCTCTAGCGGCTGTCAATGAGACTAGATTAACCCATTTATAAACATAGCAGTTTCTCTGAAGCATTCATTAAGCTGAAGTGGTCTGGGTGCCTAGAGTGGTCTTTTAATAAAGTGCTTGGATACAGTGTGGATCAGAAATTCCTTTTTGATATTTCCACAATGTTCTCCTAGTCTCGTTTTAAGGCATTTCGTGGTCATACCTACATACTGGAGGCCGCATGGGCACTCCAGTAAGTAAATCACATTGTTGGTATTGCACCCAAGAAAATCTTTAATATTATAACTCTTGTTGGTTCTATTTGATTTAAAATGGGTGTCTTTGGACTGGGTGGAAGGATCAGTGCTCTTACATACAATGCATCTTTTGCATTTATAAATTCCTTTTATTCCTTCTAAGAACGTACGGTGGGTGATGGGCTTATTTTCTTTAGTATAATTATTAGTTAGAATAGTTTTAAAATTTGGTGCACCTCTAAAAACAATATTAGGTTTCTCAGGTAAGTTTCCTTTAACCCCTTAAGGACACAAGACATTTATTCCAGAAGTTTGGTCCTTAAGGGGTTAAGGAGATCATCTTGCATTAAAAGATGCCAGTGTTTTTTGTCTACTCTTTTTATAAAACCACTTTTGTTATTATAATTGAAGATAATAGGGAGGGAGGGGAGATCGGATGATTTTTTTCTCTTTGTAGGTTAAAAGATTATCCCTTTGTTGATTTTTAATATCCTCTATAGTGTTATTTAGTTTAGTAGGAGAGTAGTTTTTTTCAATAAATCGATTCTTTAAAATGAGAGCTTGATCATTAAAATCATCTTTCAAGCCACGGTTTGAACTAACAGCTTGTTTGATCAATGGCTGTGTTTGTGCATACTTGTTTAAAAAATGTTTTTGTTTGAATCGTCCCATTTTTGATAAAAATACATAAATCTAAAAAGTTAATAGACTCCTTGCTGTGCTCACAGGATAAAATGATACCTCTATTATTGGTATTTACATGTGTAATAAAAGAGTTGAGAGAGTCCTCAGAGCCTTTCCATACAATAAACGAATCATCAATGTATCGAAAATAGGAGACCAGGTTTGTCTCCCAGGAATGCCCGCCCCAAACAGCACTGGACTCCCAGTCTGCCATAAAGAGGTTGGCATAGCTGGAGGCAAACCTGGTTCCCATAGTAGTACACCTCTTTTGAAGGTAAAAAGAGTTAAAATAAAATAGTTATTTTTTTAAATCATATTAATTCCTTCCAAAATAAAATCTATTTGGGTGTCAGGAATTCTTTTCTCATGAGTTAAAATAGTCTTAATAGCTTGGCAACTTGTCTTGTGAGGGATAATAGTGTATAGAGAAGTGACATCACATGCCACTAGAATAAAATCTGGTTGCCACTTGCCAGTTAAAATTGTTTAAAAATCTCAATAGTGACATGGAGTCTTTTAAGTAGGACCTCATTAACTTTACCAACGGTTGGAGTAAAATGTCGATGTATTGGGATAACATAGAGGGGAATTGATTCCTGACACAAATGATCTACCTGGAGGGGATTTTATGTTCTTGTGTATCTTAGGTAAAAAATAAATAATGGGGATTTTTGGATCTTTAATATTTAAAATAATATCCCCCAAGGCTCCGTCCTTGGTCCCCTTCTATTTACTCTTTATACTGCCTCTCTTGGCAAACTTATTACCTCATTTGGTTTCCGCTACCACCTGTACGCTGATGACACCCAGCTATATCTCTCCTCCCCGGACCTCTCCCCTGCTGTCCTGCAACGTGTCACTGCTTGCCTTTCTTCCATCTCTGACTGGATGTCCTCCCGCTTTCTGAAACTCAATCTCTCAAAAACTGAGCTCCTTGTCTTTCCTCCTCCTAATACTGATTCTCCTCTTTCGCTCTCCCTTCAAGTTTGTGGTACCAACATCAGCCCATCCTTGCAAGCGCGCTGTCTTGGCGTCATACTTGACTCTGGTCTCACCTTTGAGCCTCACATCCAGCATGTTGCCAAATCCTGTAGATTCCATCTTAAAAACATAGCCCGCATCCGCCCCTTTCTTGCACCAGATACTACCAAGGAGCTTGTCCATGCTCTAATAATTTCACGCATGGATTATTGTAACCCTCTCCTGCTTGGTCTTCCCAAAAGCCGTACTGCACCCCTACAGTCTGTAATGAATGCTGCTGCTAAAATGATTTTCCACTCTAGTCGGTTCTCTCACACCTCACCCCTCTGCCAGTCCTTACATTGGCTTCCTGTGTGCTATAGGAGTCAATTCAAGGCACTAACTCACACCTATAAAGCACTGAACAACTCTAGCCCCTCTTATATCTCCTCACTAATCCACAGGTATGTCCCTTCTCGGTCTCTCCGCTCTACCCGTGACCACCTCCTGTCCGTTGTCCGCACCCGTACGGCCAACTCGCGCTTGCAGGACTTCTCGCGGGCGGCTCCCTTCCTATGGAATAGCCTGCCTACCGCCATCCGACTCTCCCTTAGTCTTGCATCTTTTAAGAAGTGCCTTAAAACCCATCTCTTTAGGAAAGCTTATGGCCTCCAAGACTAACCCCTACCTCACATACCCATCTCTTGCCCTCTCCTAAAGGGCAGCCCACCTTATTTGATTGTACATTCCTGTCCTAATGTGTCTTACACCCCACCTCCTATAGAATGTAAGCTCGATTGAGCAGGGTCCTCTTCAACCTATTGTTCCTGTAAGTTTATTTGTAATTGTCCTATTTATAGTTAAATCCCCTTTCATAATATTGTAAAGCGCTACGGAATCTGTTGGCACTATATAAATGGCAATAATAATAATAATAATAATAAAAAAAGTTAAATTCATGTTTATTTAAAATTTGTAATTCTAACTGTTTTTTGAGAAGAGAGGATAATTTTTCTTGTATTTTGGGAGTGGGGTCTGCTGTTAATTTTTCATAGAATTTTCAGAATCATTCAGTTGTCTATTGGCTTCCTCTATGTACATGATACCAGATTGTATCACCAGACCCCCTCCTTTATCAGATGGTTTGATGACAATATCTTTGTCATTTTGTAGCTGTTTTACTGCAATTTTTTCAGAATTAGTCAGATTATTAAAATTGTATTTATTATAGCTAATTTTGTTGACAGACTACGTGATTTTAGCAAGGAGGCTGAACAACTTACGCAATTGAGGACACTACACCCAGAAACCAGCACTCCATAAAGACATTTACCTCTGTGTGCGACTTTGTTTTTGGCTTTTATTTTATTTTTTGGTTATCTCATCTTTTGGTGATTTTATAAGAACTTTTGTCCCACTGAGTTAGTGAGACTATACTTATTATATTGTCTTAGGACTATTGTATATACTATTATTACTACTTTATTATTAATACCTACCTCTTGGCGCAGCCCTTCTTCTGTTTTTTGTGTCACATGTTTTATCTTCAGAGGGTTTGAGGGTTACCCTTTGTTGGGCCGCTGCTTACATTCTATTTATATTAGCGCTGACCCTTCTCCCACTCTTTTTAGTATGACCCATCTAATCTGCCCAATTTTCTAAATACTTCCATTAGTCCCTGGCCTTATTTTATAGTTAAGATAGCCTTATGCCTATCCCACGCATGCTTAAACTCCTTTACTGTTTTAACATCTATGACTTCAGCTGGAAGGCTATTCCGTGCGTCCACTTCCCTCTCTGTAAAGTAATATTTCCTGATATTATTTTTAAACCTTTGCCCCTCTAATTTAAGACTATGTCCTCTTGTTGTGGTAGTTTTTCTTCTTTTAAAGGATCACTATATTGTCAAACAAAGCGGTTTTCCTGACACTATAGTGCCCTAAGGGTGCCCCCACCCTCAAGGTCCCCCTTCTGTAGCACTGAATGGGTTAAAACACCTCCAGCAGCTTACCTTTATCCAGCGCTGGGCTCCCTCAGCGCTGGTAACCTCTCCTCCCCCGTCTTCATCAGCTCCCGAGTGGAGCGGAATGCGCATGCGCGGCAAGTTCCGCGCGCGTATTCAAACTCTCTATAGGAAAGCATTTCTCAATGCTTTCCCATGGACGTTCTGCATGCTGACAGGAAGACAGCCACTAGAGGCTGGATTAACCCTGCTATGTAAACATAACAGTTTCTCTGAAAACCGTTCTCTTAAAACCTGAGGGACATGGCACCCAGACCACTTAATTGAGTTAGAGTGGTCTGGGTGACTATAGTGTCCCTTTAAATATAGTCTCCTCTTTTACTGTGTTGATTCCCTTTATGTATTTAAATGTTTCTATCATATCCCCCTGTCTTGTCTTTCCTCCAAGCTATACATGTTAAGTTTCTTTAACCTTTCCTTGTAAGTTTTATACATTGTGCATTTGTGCTTACTAGACTTGGGAATTTGTTTCAATATGAACTGCAATTTAGACAAATTTGGGCCTATTGGTTGATCGGGCAAAATTCTGATTTCCGAGCTGCCATGTGCCACAATCTTGAGCAAGCCCGAACATCGGTTCAGATCTTGATTCATAGTGTGGATCCTGGCACCAGAGAAGAAGGGATGGAGCGATGAAAAGTCTGTTTTTTTTTTCTTATGGGGTAAATAAGCAGCTTAGTTTGCCTTTATGGGCTAAAAGGTCTACCCAATCATGTGGGATGGATCCCCTATCCAATCAAGAGAAAAGATGACAGATGGTTAAGAAACAGTCACTAAATAATGATTTTATTCACAGATCAAAAGACAACTGACCAACAAAGAGACAAAAAGTTCAAACTTGTATGAGACCTGAGTGGGGACTAACCAAAGGGCCTGCTACCTGCTTTACTGACAGTTTTCAAACTCTATTTTAGCTTGTGCTCAAAGAAAACATTTAATTGCTGCAAGTAATCTATTTATGATGGTGTTTGACCGTGCTTTTGTCAAAATGTTCACACAGGGATTATTAACAGTTTGTACTTCAAACTAAGAACAATGTAAATAATCATGTCATTTATGCAAACTGGCCCCTTTAATGGCAAGAAACTCAATCCTTTTTTTTTCCAGACAAACTTCTTCTAATGTATGGTGTTGGTGCAGGACACCCATTCCATAAATTCCATTCTGGAATCAACATGCAGAATGATTTTCGGCAATATTGGAATAACTGAAAATAACAAAATGCCAAAAGATATTGTAGTTCTTTAACACTCTTTGGTCAATACCAACATATAGCTGTCTCCACTTTTAAGATCAGTTACTTCCTATCAGCTGGTACTATAGAAGCTACATAAATTACTTAAGTTTACGCAGACTCGCTCTTGTGTAGACAAAACATTAATCGTTTCAACAGTCAATGCTCCTATGTTCATGAGACTTTCCAAAGATTATCTAGTAATCTCGAAAGACTAAACCCAAATATTCTCAGGGATTGTAAAACACCAAATAGAAAAATCATGGTAGGTATCGAAATTTCCGTTTACGTGTCTATGCCAGCGATCATCCAAGAGTTGTCTTGCAAGAGCTATATCATGAGTGCCCCCTTGCCCTATTATTTTCCTGTATGTTATATGTTTCTATACAGTATATGTATATAGATATGTATTTATTTCAATGCATTTATTATTACAATTCAAGAATGTGATATGGTTAATTAAGATGGTTTCATGACCTTCATCTGTCCGCCACTCGCAACCGTACTACCAACTCACGTTTTCAGGACTTTTCCTGTAGAATAGCCTGCCTACCACCATCAGACTCTCCCCTAGTCTTCAATTGTTTAAAAAGTGCCTTAAAACCCATCACTTCAGGAAAGCGTATGGACTCCCAGAGTAACCTCTACCTCACATACTCTTGCTCTCTCCTAAAGGGCAGCATTCTACTCTCTCACCCAGCTCTGCCTCACTCCCACCTTGTTTGATTGCTACCTCCTGTCCTGTTGGGTTTTACACCCCACCTCCTATAGACTGTAAGCTTGTTTGAGCAGGATCCTCTTTATCCTATTGTTCATGTAAGTTTTTGTAATTGTCTAATTTATTGGTAAATATCCCCCTTTGATAACATTGTAGACCACTACGGAATATGCTGGTGCTATATAAATGCAAATAATAATAATAATAATAATAATGCTATTTCTTTGCAGTAGTGTATTTTTTGGGTAAGGTATTCTCCTTTAAAAGGAATATATCTGTATGCCTGTGGCGTGTGACTACCCTTAAAGTCACAGCGTACAAGATACTAGAGCTGGTAAACTAGCCCTGTTAGATGTGAGTTGCCAGCGAGATCATTATTATTTACTTTCTGCAAATTTAAATATTTTCTATTTGAAAGAATCTGCATTATTATTCTGTATTTATATGCTCTCTTTTTTGTACAGTTCTATGGTCTTGAAGAGTTCTCCCAGTGCTTTCTAAGAGTATTCATAAGTATTTATTACCTATGTGGTGGTGTGAGCACTGTTGAGAAATTGTGTTTAAATGAAAAGGGTTCCACTTTTTATCTTGTTTGTTTACATTTAACCCTAAACTTAACCCTAAAATGTATAGGTCCCAGTACTGTAATGCACCACCTAAACCCTAAATCTCCCTTTAACCCTCAATTTACTTACCTTAAAAGACCTGATCAAGCAGCGTCCTCAACCAGCATGTACTAAGGTTGGTGCAGAATCAGGTAGGCAATCTTTATGGATAACCTACATGTGCATGACACTTGCATAAAGCTCTGTTAGCTTTGGTACCCAGACTTGGGCACTATATGTACATGTACATGCAACAAAATCCTCCTGTTTTGCCTCTAAAAGTGTTTTTTTTAAGACTAGGGGCTTGTAAACCTTGGAAAAGAATTATGTGTTTCATATATTTTTCAACTATGACCAATACAATAATATCATAGTCACATAGAAAACTCTATAGAATATAGATAAGTATATTAACTGGAATATATATATATTAAATCAAATGTTGCACACTGTAATAAATAGTTATATTTAAAGGGATTGTAGAAAAGCTCCTTTGGTTTGACTTTAAACTCTGAATCTAATGTGTTATGGGCTTTATTCAAGAACTGTTCTACATTAAACATTATATTAGAGGATGCTTAAAGGATATCAATAAATGTTCACGGCTTAGCTACAAGAAAAAGAATATGATTTTCAGTTATTGCCATTTTCTGTATTAAGGTAGAAAATGATATAGTCTTGAATGTTTGTGTAATGGGAGCAGTTAATTCACTTGGGGTATAAATGGGATAATTCCTGTTGCTTTCAAACGGTTCTGGATAATGAGTGGCTCAGTGTAACTATCTATCACCATGAAGTACAATCAAGCTGGAAGACTGGGATAACGAGTAATTGCTTTTTCTTTTATGTTTCATCGAACACCCTGTTGTGTTTGGATAGCAAGCTTGTGTATTAAACGTGCAAGCGGTAGAATTTTACTATAGGAATCTAAAAATGGAATCTGACGACTCCCATTGCTAGAAATTTAAAGGAAAATTGTAACTGCTATTTCTTAATATTTTTAAATATTTTTTAAAAAAGGGCCTTCAATGAATTTTTGTCTTTGAAGGATACCGACAGGTCACTTGACCATGGTAGGAGGTGACAGGTTTGACCTGATATATTTCATATGCAATTTGAAATTGCAGTGTATCTGTCTCTGTAAGCTACCTCTAAATTGACATTTCAGGTATTGTACACATGTGTAACTGTTGTGTTCTCCATGTTGCTTTATAATATTGTAATTATATTGCTTATTTGTCCTTCAATAGGTGTGGTTGATTAATGAGGAATCGTTAACACTGCTTGCACAAGTCACCTCAAGCCATAAGACGTATTTGTGTTGGTTGTTCTGCTTATGCATTAAGCGTTTATGGAGTTGTTTGTTAGATTAGCCTTTTTTTTTAATTCTTTGTTGGAACGGGGTGGCCGTCCACCAACCATCCACTACTCCATCCATCTGGACCATCCAGGGTTTTTAATTCTTTTTTTTAGTTTATTTTTTTATTCACAGATATGGTAATAGGCGGTAAATTACATAGGTATGCACATAACAGAGAGGAACAAAACATATTTCTATACAGATAAATCATCAGAGCAAATAGGCTATGGACTGAGTTTTATGATATTGTAGATAAAAAGGAGTGGTCTTAGAACCCCCCACCAAATATGTCAAGTTGAACCAGATGAGTTATGACTGTTATCCAAACATAAGGTGGGGCATTTCATGAAAAGAAGAGTGCAAGTGTGAAATGGTTGGGTAAAGCTGATTTAACTACATTCCTTCAGATAGATGAGGAACACGAAAGAAACATAACAATTACCAATGAGCTAAGAGTGGGGGGAGGTATATTTGTTTTGCATGCTTGTTAATTGTCGACATCGATAAAATTTTCCCTTGTTTCTTTCTTCTTTTTTTTGCCTGTTTTTCCTTATTTAAAAACAAGTGCAAAAGGTAATCGAAGAAAACCCCCCCAAAAAACAACAAAGCAAAACACATCTTCTAGTAGTATAAGATATACTTACACCTATGATGGAGCGCTAAAGTGAAAGATTAAAGGGGAAATTACTCCACGTATATGTTGGTATGTACAGAAGTATATATCCAGTACATAAAAAACAGCAGAGGACAGACTATAGTGCAGATAGTAATTGAAAATAAGCAATATATATTTTTGAGGTCAGGTCACTAACATGTAATGGAGCCTATATACACTGCTCAAAAAAATAAAGGGAACACTTAAGCAACACAATGTAACTCCAAGTCAATCACACTTCTGTGAAATCAAACTGTCCACTTAGGAAGCAACACTGAGTGGCAATCAATTTCACATGCTGTTGTGCAAATGGGATAGACAACAGGTGGAAATTATAGGCAATTAGCAAGACACCCCCAATAAAGGAGTGGTTCTGCAGGTGATGACCACAGACCACTTCTCAGTTCCTATGCTTCCTGGCTGATGTTTTGGTCACTTTTGAATGCTGGCGGTGCTTTCACTCTAGTGGTAGCATGAGACGGAGTCTACAACACACACAAGTGGCTCAGGTAGTGCAGCTCATCCAGGATGGCACATCAATGTGAGCTGTGGCAAGAAGGTTTGCTGTGTCTGTCAGTGTAGTGTCCAGAGCATGGAGGCGCTACCAGGAGACAGGCCAGTACATCAGGAGACATGGAGGAGGCTGTAGGAGGGAAACAACCCAGCAGCAGGACCGCCACCTCCGCCTTTGTGCAAGCAGGGACAGGAGGAGCACTGCCAGAGCCCTGCAAAATGACCTCCAGCAGGCCACAAATGTGCATGTATCTGCTCAAACGGTCAGAAACAGACTCCATGAGGGTGGTATGAGGGCCCGATGTCCAAAGGTGTGGCTTGTGCTTACAGCCCAACACCGTGCAGGACGTTTGGCATTTGCCAGAGAACACCAAGATTGGCAAATTCGCCACTGGTGCCCTGTGCTCTTCACAGATGAAAGCAGGTTCACACTGAGCACGTGTGACAGACGTGACAGAGTCTGGAGACACCGTGGAGAACGTTCTGCTGCCTGCAACATCCTCCAGCATGACCGGTTTGGCAGTGGGTCAGTAATGGTGTGGGGTGGCATTTCTTTCGGGGGGCCGCACAGCCCTCCATGTGCTCGCCACAGGTAGCCTGACTGCCATTAGGTACCGATATGAGATCCTCAGACCCCTTGTGAGACCATATGCTGGTGCGGTTGGTACTGGGTTCCTTTTAATGCAAGACAATGCTAGACCTCATGTGGCTGGAGTGTATCAGCAGTTCCTGCAAGACTGTTCCGCCTGTTCCCCAGACCTGAATCCAATTGAGCACATATGGGACATCACGTCATGTGTTTTTGTTTTCATGTGCTGGATATAAACTTCTGTACATATCAACATATACATAGGCTAAGTTACCCCTTTAATCTTGTACCACTAGAAGCTGTGTGTTTATTGTGGTGTGTGGAGAAAAGGGTATCCCACACAAGTGTGTAGAGCTGCTATATAAATTATTTCACACCTTAAGCACTTTTGGAGTAACACACTTCCTCCTCAAAGGAGGTTATTTTTTTGGTTTTATTACTGTAAAACAATAGTTGTTAGTTCCAGAACTAATTTTAAAGGAATTTGAACTGCCCTGACTGCTCCCTCACGCTGTGGGGATAGGTAAATCCATCAGCCAACATTACATAACAAAGTAAAGGAAAAAATAAAATATCCAGTGGCCAGGGAAAAAGATAGGAGAAAGCAACAAGTGATGCATATTTGTAACCTAGCTCTCCAGGCAATTAAAGTAGTGAGGTTTAAATCACAACTATATAATGCTCCTCGGCCCATAGGGAGGCAGGAGACGTGAATATAGGACAGCATATGCAAATAATTAAAAAATTTAAAAAATTTAAAAAGTTAAAAATTATGACAAACATAAAAGGTTTAAATATATAAAAAAATAAAGACTATGTAATAAACAGGTCTGTCACTGCTGGCTGAAATTAAAGGGTCAAGTAATGACAGCAGCATAGGCATTTATTGTGGGCCCCTGAGGAAGAAAATCACAGTAGCCGGATTCCAACATTGTGGAGCACCAGCAGTGCATGGGACATCCTCCACCGGTAATTGATGTTATGCAAGCCGAGGAGGGGCTGAAGAGATCGTCACCATGCCAAGGTATTCCTTGATAGAGAGACTCGGCATTGCAGAAAAGGTAATTTGTTAATTTTTTCAATTTTTAATTTTTTTCAATTTTACATGTGGGGAGACCTAATTGATAAGGGGCATCAGGGCTGTAGCGATAGGAGTACAGATATATATTCCTAATGCTACAGTGTTACTTTAACTTTGAACTTTGCTACAATGGAATTCTCTATGATTAGCTTGTTACCATATGAGCTAATGATACCATACAATGTTGGTTTTTTATTTAAAAATACAATATACAACTGCTATCAGGGTTTAATTTACGTATGCATTAAGTATACTTAAAATGTGATTTCTAAGAAACTTGCCTTAGTTGCGCCACCTATTGGGATAAGATGTTCACTAATTCACTTTACCTGTGGATATACTTCTGACACCTGTGTCACTTTAAAGATAGCTGTTCTCCTGGTGTACATTCATCTTCCCATTGAAATGTAGATGAGCCAAAAAAAAATGATCTCATTTATTTCAAATAAAAATGATCTACATATTTAAAATATCACAGGAGTACCTCCAGAAAGGCCGTTTTTAGAACAGGCTTCTCTATGGTCTGGGAAATGTAAATTCTGAACAATATCACTTTTCCTTCTAAACAAATCTGTCATAAAGCAGACATCCTTGGCATACCCTTAGTTTATGGTTTGCATTCCCCAAGCAGGATCATTAGCATTAACGGAAAAGGGTTCAGATTCCTAAATCGTAAGGTATGACAAAAGCAGGACTGGCTGTCATGTTTCTTCACACTAGGGCCAAAAGGCCTACACTAATGGGACATGTAAAGTAAATCGGTTACAAGTGATTAAGAACAGACAAAAGAAGAACTGCACAGATGGCTGGCCTCGTTGACAGCCAAATATGCTCTTTCTTGCAAAAGTTCCAGAAAACCATAAGCTTGCTGTCTGTGAAAACAAGAAATGCTGCTAAGGTCAACCTTAAGGAACTTTTATTCTGTGTGAAATCACCAGCATTGGTTTTGTTATGTTATGGTTATGTTGCAACATAATTTTCCAATATAACAGAGAGCCAGTATCTATTTGTCCCCAGTATAGGACAAGTTTAGTTCCATAAGTTCAATTTAGCAGACTACCAGAAACATTTTCCTCAGAAGAACACAATAATCAGATTTCTACAGTTTCATAGATCACAGAACTCATTTTCTTACACACAAAATTTATGAGAATACCAGAACCCCATTCTCCTGGTTTATGAGAATACCAGAATCCCATGCTCCTGGTTTATGAGAATACCAGAACCCCATTCTCCTGGTTTATGAGAATACCAGAACCCCATTCTCCTGGTTTATGCGAATACCAGACCCCCAATTTCCCCAGTTTAGAGGAGTATGAGGATACATTTTCTAAATTTTAAGATTATAACAGAACCCCTCCTTCTCTTCCCTTCACCATTTAGGAGAACAGCACCTCACCCTTTTTTTACTTCAATTCAATAATGTGCCACCTTTCATCTATCAAATAATACCAACTGGAACATGGAACATGGATTTCAGTCAACCTTTAATCAGCCTAAAACACATATCTGTTTCACCAACAAATTTAAGAGACTCAAAATGGCTTCCACAGAAACTTGGACCATCCAGGGGGCGTGTCCAGCTGTTATTATAGCTGCAGTACAGTCTATGTATTTTGTGTGTGTAATATGTAATATAAAAAGCTAACATATTCTCAGGATTAAGTACATAATTTGTATAACTTATATCTAATAACATAAACCACAAATAGTTCTTGCTAACAGTAAGAATGCTCAGAATGTACTTAAGAAAATCCCAAAAGACATATAGATACAATCACTCATAATGGGCAGACAAGATGGCTCTACAGCAAGCATGTCAAACTCAAAGTCTGGCACGGGCCACATAAACAAGGTTTAAATTTATGTGGGCTGCAAAAAAAAATAATATTACATTTTAATAGAAATGTAGATTTATTTTAAAAAGTACAGTATAAAAAAAAAACAGCATCCCCCTCTACTAAACCACAGCAACCCCCTCTACCACGCTGTTCCAAATCTGATCCTCCCGCTGTTACACACACACTGACACACACACACATACTCACTGACAGACACACACACATACTCACTGACAGATAGACACACATACTCACTGGCAGACACACACACACACATACTCACTGCCAGACACACACACTCACTGCCAGACACACACATACTCACTGCCAGACACACACAAACAGACACACACATACACACAGACTGACAGACACACACACATACTCACTGACACACACATACTCACAGACAGACACACACACATACTCACAGACACACTGACAGACACAGACACACACAGACACACACACACACACTTACACATTCTTGCACACACATACTTTATTTTATTGCTCCATACCTTTTGGTATAGTGATGCCGGGTGCTGGCATATGATGTCATATTCCAACGCCCGGCTTCACTACAGACGGCGCACGCGAGAGAGCAGTGAGGAGCAGGAACACTGAGCTCCCTCGCTGGCTCTCCTCCTCGGCCGGGTAAGTTTTAGCAGAGTAGGCACCTGCAATGTGGGGAAAGCATGCGGCCCGCGAGCCGTAAGTTTGACATGCTTGCTCTACTGCTTTTATTTCCTGTAACATTCTATGTAGATATGAAAATTCTATGTAGATATGGGACTTAGTATAGAATGTAGAGCTTTCAGTGTATGGAAATGAGAAATGCAAGAAGTTATATGGTCATTGAGAGATGTATGGAAAGAGAATGTATGTGCATTGAGAGAAGTATGGCAAGTGGTTATATGGTAATTGAGTGACGTATGGAAAGAGAATATATGGGCATTGAGAGATGTATGGAAAGAGTCTATACGGGCAGTGAAAGAAGTATGGAAAGAGGTTATATGGGCATTCAGACACGTATGTGAAGAGGTTATATGGGCTTTGGGAGAAATATGGAAATAAGTTATATAGGAAATGAGGGAAATATGGAAAAAAATTATGGGCAGAGGGAAATATGTAAGGAGGTTATATGGGCAACAGCCTCAGCCAGCTGACTGGACCCCATGGAAGCCACCTCCTGCTTTCAAAAGGTAGGAAACAGGGTGGCTTAAAAGTGTATATTTTTTTAATGTGTGTCTATATGTGTGTCAGTGTATTAGTCTGTGTATCTATCAGTGTGTCTGTGTGTCTATCTGTGTATCTGTGGGTGTATCTGTTTTTCTGTATGTGTATCTGTCTGTGTGTTTATATGTGTATCTGTGTACCTATCTGTTTGTATGTGTATCTGTGTATCTATCTGTTTGTGTGTATGTGTATCTCTGTGTCAATGTGTGCCCCTGTGTATCTGTGTGTATCTCTCTATCTGTATGTGTGTCAGTGCTTGTATCTGTATGAGTGTCATTTTGTGTATCTGCATGTGTGTCGCATCTATCATCACTCCCAGACCTGTCAGACGGGCAGTCAAAATTCCACATTTTTAACTGCCTGATAACAATTTGGTCCAAATTGTACATGCTACACACACAACTTCAATTGATCTGTCTCTCTCCTACACTCAGCAGTGGAGTCCCTTCTTTGTAAGGTAAGGCTCTGCCCAAAGCTGCACTCAGCTTCTCAGAGTTGTGCAGTTTTAAGTTCTTGGAAGGTAAAGGTATTTCTTTTATTTTAATATGGTTTAATTTCATTTATTTAATTGTCATTTTAATTCTAGACTTGTGAAAGGTGGAAAAAATATTTTGGTGGACCACCTTATTTAAAAATATAATTCTGGACGGCAGAATTCTGTGCATGTGGGGGTTCAACTCATCAGAGTTTTGTTGCCTGAAAAAGAATGGGGAAAAAGTATCAGATGAAGGAAGTGTGTATTGCTAAATATTTACACAATATCAATATAATTATAGGAAGAGCTCAACTGAAAATGAGTAGTAAGTAGTGTGGTATTTCATTTCTCCTGCTCTTGGTCAGTATTCCTTTTTAATGGGTGTTTGCATTTAGCACTTTATTATTACTGTGGTTTTGGTTCTATAAATTGATTATGCACTATACAATGCACTTTCTGTCAAGATATTTTGATGTACTCTTTATGCATGAATAAACGCTTTTCTTATGTACAAAACCTTGGTGTGCCTTTGCAGTACATTGATAGGCACATTTTGCTCCATTTGGTTCATTTAATGCTTTTGTTTTGGTGGACAAAATTCTGATGAGTTGAACCACCGTATGCACAAAATACTGAGAGAAAGAGTAACCAACGAGAAAATGTTACTGCTCCTTTGGTTACTTCAAACTTGATCTGTGAGCAACATTTAGTGGCCGTCCCCTAGCCATTAATACTGTTTTTTTTTCTGTCAATCATCTATTTTTTTTTGGTGTGACTTGCGTAACTGAATCACAAATCAAATGAACATTCTAAAACATTGCGCAAGTCATTTGTTTTTCGTGATTAGTCTATATGGCATTGGGAATTTGGGAGTTTGAACAGTCACCTCACTGTCTCAAATCTGTTTGTAACAAAATGAATCACCAAGCTTTTTAAATTATTTATTTTTTTATTTAATAGTCAAACAGAGTATTGTTTGACTAGTATTGATTCAATCATCACCTCATGGAGTCAGCCTTGTGTAATAAAGAACTACCCAAGTGTCAATCAACGTTTCAGTGCTAGAAGTTTGCCACTGGTTTGTAACATGCTGGCATGTAAAAAGGTTAGACATCACTAGCTAGTTATTAAGTGGACATGAAGTCTTTACATACACTTACACAATATACCATGACCAGTTTCAAATGGTGTGGCATCTCCTTTACAGATTCATGTTATACATGTCTTACATATATACAAATATCCTGGGATGGTTTACCCATTAGAGAGATTATAGGCGTCTGTCTAAAAGTACATGCCCTGTGGGGGCGCTGCAGGTACTTACCTGTTAAAAGCCTCCCTCACTGCTTCCACAGTGTTTGCTAACAGAGAATTGAGCAGTGAGACTGTAGGGGCATGACTTATTCAATAAAAACAGCTTAATGAGCTAAAGTTGTTTTGCTGCATTGAATATCTCTATTATCTAAGAAATTTTTCAAAAGCACTCTAGTGATTAGAAAGAGAAAGCAAATTCTTTAAATACATTGTATAGATCAGTAGTTCGTACAGGGGAACTCCCGCTTTCATGGAAGTTGCAGTAAATAGCAGAAAATTAGAAGCACAAACCATATTTAACTTTGTCGGAGCTAAAAGCAACTGGGTACCTATAGGTTGAGCAAAACCCTCAGTAGTGACATGTTCCCCACGCGTTTTCCTTGGATCTCTTATGGCTAGGACAAATACATCAACCTGTATTTCTCAGTCCCCATGTAATCAAAAACAAAATGCACTGGTTAATGTAACTGAACTGCTATTGTGAGACAAAGGAGACCTGTCTGACACTGGAAAATGAAGCAGTTTTGTTAAATTGCTTTTGTTATACACAGTTAAACAGTCGGTTACTGGGGTAATTGTGAAATGGAAGAATGGGTTATACAGCTAATACCATGTAAGTCTATTGGATCCCTGTTACAAAAACAAGCAAACACCCGTTTACACAGAAATTAGATAAGAACAATAAAGACACTCTTTGATTATTCATCGGCAACAGTGTAAGCTTCAAAGGAACACTATATAGTCATCTAAACAACTTTAGCTTAATGAATCAGTTGTTGTGTGTAGATCATGCCTCTAAGGTTTCACTGCTCAATTCACTGCCATTTAGGAGTTAAATCACTCTTTCTGTTTATGCAGCCCTTGTCACACCTCCCCTTGGTCTGATTGACACAGACTGCATGAAAAAAAAAATAGTTTAACGTTCAATCAGATGTAATTTACCTTAAACAATTGTATCTCTTTCTCTGTAAATTTAACTTTAATCACATAAAGGAAGCTCTTGCAGGGTCTAGCAAGCTATTAACATAGCAGGTGATAAGAAAATCTAAATTAAACAGACCTTGCAATAAAGGAAGGATAAACTGTAGATGACTCTTTACATGAAGTGTTTAGGAAGGCTGTGCAAGTCACATGCAGGGAGGTGTGACTAGGGTTAATAAACTAAGTGATTTAACTCCTAAATGGCAGATAATTGAGTAGTGAGACTGCAGGAGCATGATCTATACCAAAACTGCTTCATTAAGCTCAAGTTGTTTTGGTGACTATAGTGTCCCTTTAAATGTTCTTGTGTACTCAGATTGAATATATGTAAAAACCTAAACTGGTAATCAGAAAGTGATTAATGTACTGATTAGTCCACAATATATTAACAGGATAGCAACTATCTGTAACAATTTACACCAACATTTAATGTGTTAAACTGGTATATTCATACTACACCCATATTTTATCAGTAACTTTGTACAGAGTCAACGTACATTAAGAGACGGCTGAACATCTTTACACCATGGAAGGATCTAAAAAGGGGGATGTCATACATTATCATTAATTGAAGAGATATTTCCTGTGGTATCAACAATCTCCAAAAGAGTACGTTTTCACTTTAAGATTCTACCTTGTAAATTGTTCGTATTCTACGATATCATGATTCATGTCTCACCAGAAACAAATTTGCACTTATAAATTATGCCTTTCCAGGTTTAAGTAAGCGTTCAAGAATTGTGTACCCATGATGTTCCAAAACAATTTAAGAAACAAGTTGAGTTGTTTATTTAAATGCACATTATTGATTATTCCAATTCAGCAAAACACAGCATCATTACATGGAGTTAATCTTTCCCTGTTGTATACAATTCTTCCCTTTTTCTCTACTCTTGTACCACGCAGTGTATACACCAATACACGACAGGGCTTTCACCATTGTCCAGCGTTTAGATTCTAATTTTAAATATGGCCTGACAGTATACCACAATTATTTCTATATACAGCATGTTCCTTTTAAGTCGAAATTGATCCGCTCACGCTGGGCACATTGTCTGACATCAATGTCAACTGCAAACCACATGTGAATGCTTTGTATTGAGTCCAAAAGACAAGTCTTTTATGTGATGCTTGTCCATCAGTCTAAGGATAAATATAATGCCAAACTGGCCAAATTATGGCATGTGGAATAGCTAAAACTATGCAATGTTTTTTTTTTTAAATTGTACTGAAGCTAAAACAAGAAGAAATATAAAGACTTGTATCACAGCTCCAGACCTCCTTGTGGCAAATTGTTATATTTGTGGTCATTTTGCAATAATTATTCTACAACATCATTGCTGGCAAAGTTTGAAACATTTCTAGCCAAGCAGAAGCTTAAAAAAGAAATTAACTGACTGTTGTAGTATTTGAAGCACACACAGCTGCTTGGAGGTCTTAAGCGAACCTTTGCTTGTAATTTTTAAAATATCTTTTCCTCTAAAGTATTGCATTCAAATATAAAGGGCCAGTTTCTAGACCCAATTTATTCAAAAATGTAATGTGCTGGATATTACTCGAGACTACAATCCCTTAAAGAACCTTTTATGTCCGAAGTGTGGGTTACGGAATACTATCCCTCCCGACAGCAAAAACACACACAGAAGGAGACCCTGATTAAAACTGACAATTTCCATTTCAGAGACAGGTTTTAATATTTAAAATTGCCAGTAAGGGATCCGAATACTAAATTTATAAAATAGGGCATATGAAATGCAGGGTTCTCAGGATTCAAAACAAGGAAAATTAAGAAAAGTTTATCTTTTGAGATAACCCTGCTACTTGACATTAAAACGCTTACAGGTATCACTCTCATGAAGAAAGCAGGTTGAACAATCTGAAGACGATAACATGATTTTTTTTTCAAAAACACAGATGTCTTTCTTTACACAAAACAGGATGTGGAGTTAAATAAATGAGGCATTCTGATTGGTCGACGTCTGACTGCTGTTGTCAACTAATAAGCATGTCTATAAAATGAGACATTTGTTGTTATTGTAAGACACAACTAAATCACATCAAGATTCAAATTTTATCCATATACAATAATTACATTAAATGCAAAGGCATCTGCAAAGGCAACTGATCGACATCTCCTGCTCCAAACTGTACATGAAGCTTAATTCTTTTGGATTAAGCCATCTATAATGGTTTCTCGTAATCTTTAAATTGTCATGGTACAGTTCACCTAGTAGGTTAAAATCTAAGAATCTACTACCGCCATTTTTCTACATTCCCAATGTAATCAGCAGTTGAATTATCTATTTCTGCTTTGTGGTTTGCATGTTTAGCTCGGAGAATTTTGCGTTGCTCCTGACGCTTCCGTCTTGCTTCCTGGTGTTCTTTTTGTCTCATAAATTGATATCTTTGTAAGAAAAGGTCTTTTGCATATTCATACAATTCCATGTCTAAAAAATTCAGTGTTTCAATGTGCTTCTGCGTCTGGTCATCAATCTCTACACTGGATGCCCTTGTGCTGTTGAACTGAGTAAATGGTGAAATAAAGTTCATGTTGAAAGTCTTCTCAAAGAGATACTGCGTCTTCCTTTGAAATTCTGTAAGCCCAAAGAAAGCCATACGTTTAAGGTTTTCTTTAGCACTGTCTAGGAGAACCTTGTTCCTCTGATCCTCTGGCATCACTGATAAATTATAACATCCAACCAGGCTGAGGTCAGACAGCATACGGACTTGTCTGTTGTTGGCCAAGTTATAAGGACAATCCATGAATTCCTTCAGGGAGCAGCCAGACCAGTCATCTCCAGTATAACAACTAGGAAGCTCATCAGAGGTTGGAGATCTTCCATCACAAACATGTAGAGAGGCTTTCCAGGTCGCACCTCTTTGGACATGTCTCCACTCACTCAAGTATCGAGATACAGGATCACGGAGGATGGTGATATAGTAAAAATTCCTGAAAAATATAACAAAAACAAGTTTTAGTTTCTATGCTTCTGATGGAAATTATTTTTTTGACTTAATGATAATTAAATTATCATCTGCAGAATACATATTTTAAATACACTTCCTAACAGCTCATAAAAATTACATTGCACCTAAGAAAGCTATGCATTGCATGTGTACTTGTACATCACTTATCCATAAAGTGATGTACAAGTACACATACAATGTAATTAAAAACGGTCATTATGTATCTACGAGCACTTAATTCATACTAATACAAATTTTGTTTTCAATGTTCCACTCTGAGAAGCTTCTCCTAGAGACATTAACACAACTCAATATCTTATTATTATGACTTCGAAAAGTAACTTCTATTTTACAAATATGTCTCTTGCTCTCTCCTAAAGGTCCATACTCCACTCTCACTTCCAGTCCTGATACTTTCCCACCTTACTTGGTTGTTGTCCCCCTTAATGCCCTTTCTATTGTATTTTTATACCCCACCTCCTCTAAACTGCAAGCTTGTTTGAGCAGGGTTCATATCATCCTGTTGTTCCTGTAACATTTTGTAGTTGTCTCATTTATTGTAAATTTTTCACCTTTTTCAATATTGTTAAGTGTTACGGAATACGTTGGTGCTATAAATAAATACCAATATTAATAATGCAAACAGTGCTAAGACTTAGTTTTCATAATCAACATTTATTGTTTATTGTAGGACACAATGCTTGTTGTTACATCCTATAAGCAATTATTCAAAATCATTTCTTATGCATCGCCATAATATTAATTAGGCAATTTATAGTTAATGTTTACTGAGCCAACAATGCAACATACAGCACATCACAAGGATAAAACTGGTAATTAATAAATACTGACAGTACAAATAGATAACGTTGTGTCGCAAAGCCCACATCTCGTTTTCTAAACAATCTTATAGAGGTCATTAAAGCTCCCATCAAGGAATGAACAATTCTTAGGCTAACACATAATTTCTAATTCTGTTAAAAATAGATTTTAACTACACCAAATATACTTAATGTGTAGGTGATAAACCCAACCGCCCCAAAATCAAATGACACTTACCCCTTTTATACACCTGGGTACCATACATATATGTAAAACAAAAAGCAAAGCAGAGAATAGTGCAGTATTGAATGGAATAGCTATGTGAATATGTAATACAATGATGGTGAGTAATGAACATTCACATTTGGGGGGGGGGAGCTTTTAATGGAGATAGGCTATAAACAAAAGGACCTTTGCCTATGCTTTTAAAGCGTCATCCCAACCTTCCTGAACAGCTGTTTGATATATATACCTCCAGCGATACGTGAGACAAGAGATACAAAAATGGAGAGCAGACCTTGTACAATATTATAGACCCAATATGTTATATACCAGGGGTGCCCGAAAGGTAGTTCCCCAGATGTTTTAAAACTACAACTTTCATGATGCCTTGCCATTCTTAAAGCATGCAAAGACATGCAAAGCATCATGGGAGTAGTAGTTCTACAACATCTGGGCATCGACCTTTTAGGTACCCCTGTTATATATAATATGCCGAAAGTATGTGCTCACCTTTAATAGGAGCCCATAAATTACAGGTATATTTCAATATCAGTGTCTGCAGTGCTAAATGCGTCCAATGAGAATTTGTTTTTTTTCAAAGTTGTTAATTGCAAAATGGATTATGATGTGCTAAAAACATCCTCTGTTTGCTGGAGTATTCACATTTCACTATGCATACATCTGCTAATGGAAGTATTATTTAAAGGTGACTGCAGTCAGCTAACTTAACTCACATATGTATTTGCTTGATTTTCTGACTTTTGACCACTAGATGTCAACATTGAGCTTTGATTATGTATTACATTTACAGTCCATTCATCTACGCAGCACATATTGAGTGGTTCTTTGTGCACCATAAGCACATTCAGTTTTTATTAGAAATGCTAGATAGGTTTAGTGAGATATAACTGGAACACCACAGTGTGCAATGTCTAAATGCATTAGGAAGGTTCCGTGCATCATTAATCTTTAACCATGCGGCCCAGCCCAATGTCATCCAAGGTATACCCTGTGTATGAACGCATTATATATTGCAATGGCTGACCACAAATAAAAAATCATATATCAAAGCTGCCGATAAAACACAAAGGCAGCAGTAGGAAACAAGATGCATTTATGGAATTACAAGAAGGATTATGGGAGTTGTTATTTAAAAAGAACCTCTGGTCTAACTGACCTAGATTAAAAAAACAAAACGATTTTGGGCTCCTGTCCCGATTCAGTTCCACGATGTCCCAGCATCTGGGGACACCAAGGGACCATCATCAGACAGAACAGTGCGAGCAGTGCTCCCTACATGGTCCTTGCAAAACAGCTTTTTTAGCGGGCACGCCCCTTAAAGACATCGCTATTGCCATGGGGAATGTCACTGGTGATGTCATTCCACCCACCCTTTTCTGATTATCCTGGCACAATTGTTGGAAGGTATACAGTAGGCTCAAGGTGCACTATGCACCATTATGCACACAATAATGCTCCCTCCCAGTCCTCCATGTGTCTCATTCCACCCCCTCCAGCCTTACATTCCCACCCCTCCATGTTTCTCAATTCATCCCCCCAGTCCTCAATGTGTGTCAATCCATTCCCCCAGCCCTCTATGTGTCTCATTACCCCCTCCTTGCACTTTATGTGTCCCTGTTGTGATGGTGCTTATTTTGACACTTTAGTTCACTGCAGACTTGAAAAATGCTACAGTGGTCTGCAATTTATATTGGTTAGAAAAATAACACTACAATTTAAAATCAGGTAAGGTATACCTTAACTTAAAGGGTTACTGCAACTTCCGTGACCATCTCTGCTTTTAGAAGGGGTCATGGTG
Source organism: Pelobates cultripes (assembly GCA_933207985.1). Taxonomy (NCBI): domain Eukaryota; kingdom Metazoa; phylum Chordata; class Amphibia; order Anura; family Pelobatidae; genus Pelobates; species Pelobates cultripes. The sequence goes on along the minus strand of OW240920.1, from coordinate 57,630,790 downwards.
GTAGGAATCTGGATGTGCAGCAAGGGGAGCTTAGCTTATGCTTATTTTACAGGTTTATATGGGAGAGGAGAGGGGTGGGACGACTAATTACTAATGCCCTATTTTTTAATTTTAAAAATGTTTCTGTAAATAGGGTAGTATAGCAAGATTTCCTAGTTAACTGCTGATTTGATTAAAATCTGTGCGCTTGCTCTAAAGTGCTTTTATTTCCCTTGTTACATTCAAATCACACATCTCTTGACTCAAAATATTCCTATCACAATGTTCTGTAATAAAACTACAAATTACTGATTAACTGTTATAATATGTGGGAAAAATATTAACATTGTAATGGTTAAAATGAAGACTCCACGTTGTCTTTAATTCCAATTCTAAAAATAATTGCTGCAGCTCTAAGACTGCCTCTGAAAGCTGTCAATCAGGCCATGGATCTGGCTTATTATTTTCAATTTTGTCCAAGTTGTTCATACGGCAAAACTTGCGACGCACTCTTTCTCTGCTCATTAGAGAGAGAGTCAAGCTGCTGAATGTAGCTCGGCTGCTCAGTGCACACAGGCCAGTTCACTAAACTGTGAAATGGACAATGTGTAAACTGAGAGAACCTGTGCTACACCTGCTGTCAGTTTATAGAACAGCTATGAGTAGAATTCCTCATTAGGGAACTCTTTAGGACCACCTCTTCCTGATGAAGGTAGAGGGTGTAGCTGTAGGAAAATAAGTACATCTGCAGGGAACTATAAAGGTAAGTATTCATTTAAACTGCTATTTATTTATTTCATGTTCACATTCTATGTTATGCATCATTTCCCCCTTATAGTTTCCCTTTAGAAGAACGTATTAAAAAGAACAATCATGATTGATAAAATGATGTGGTCTTAAAACCATGATGCATTCAGCTTCACTTACTGTCAACAATATTACAAAACTGCCTGCATCAAATTTAAGTATCGTTTTGTCAATCACTATGAAAATTAAGAATTCTCAATCCATTGTCTATAAAACTCTAGATAAGTGCAATAATGCCATAATAATGATTTGTTAGTGCTGCAACGTGATCTGTCTTTATAAAATCTCCAGTAGATGCCATTGCTCTGCTGGAAATCCTGCACACATAGTTCATTATATTAATATTTTCTTGCAGTATGGCGTGTGTTTATGCGGTTTCCCAGTACTGAATCGCAGCGTGCTATATCCATTAACCTATGGCACAATGGCATAATTGTGTATACATTACTCAACAGCTGAAAGAAGAATTTCTCGTCATTCACTTACTCAGCTGGTACGGCTTGTTCCTAATAACAGGGAGAAATCACTCTTGGCCTGTGTGTCATGATCATGTCATTGCATAATTACAGAAACAAAGTAATCTTTGTTTTTATAGTTTGTGTGTGGAGTTTTGTACAAATTGTTGTCTTTGGGATATTTAATCATTAGAGGGACAGAGAAATATGCAAATCTTTGCAGCACAATGTTTAGGTCAACATTCTGGAATGCCGAGAATCACTGGAATGTATTCACTCAGTGGCGAAAGGGAGCCGACTGGTATTTGGTTGTCCAAATTTGACAGTTTACTATGCGAAACCTATTCAGCTATTCACAGAAGCCAGATCTCTTTATTTGCACTTTCTATCAGTTGCCATTCAGTTAGCTGATAAAACCAGACAATTTGCATAGGTTTGCTAATTAGGTTATTCTCAAACAGCCAGGCTGTAACTGAATTTCTGGCATCAAGAAGGTATTGTTTTCCTAGTTGGTTGCAAAATTGGAAGTGCTTGAAACTGGGGTTTTTTTGTGCTTAATTTTGGATCAACAGCAAATGTGAGAAAGGCTGAGCTTGATGAACACATGTCTCTGTAGCCTATGTAACTATGATACAGAGCTGCCCTATTACCCCCTATTGGGTACCATTTTGCATCTCCAGCCTTCAATAAAGGGGAGAATGAAAACAGGAGTTATAATCATGACAGATACACGGTTTTTCAACACCACCTTATCAGTAGTTTATACAATGCCAATAGATTTTATATATATTTTTTTTTGCTACAAAAACTGGGGGGAGAGATTGCCGCACCACCTACTCTTAAAGACCAGCCTGATTATAGCCCAAGTGTAAAACATCCCTTACCCTACCTTTTTCCGGATACCATGGAAATCTGGTTGTTCACTCAGGGCCAGTGCTAGGATTTGTAGCTACACAGGCGAAGATGCATTTTGGCGCCCCCCACACCCCTTAAAAAAAATGCATCTTTACCTGTGTGTTTTGTTGTAATTACCCCCCTTTTTGAATTTCTTCATCCTTTTTTTGCTTTAGTGTATCTTACCCCAGCCCCTTTATGTGTCTATTACCCCAATCCCTTTTTATGTCTCATTCTTACCCCAGCCCCTTTCTGTTTCTCATTCTTACCCCAGCCCCTTTCTGTTTCTCATTCTTACCCCAGCCCCTTTCTTTGTCTGTACAGAGGGACTGTGGTGGAGAAGGAGACAAAGAAAGGGGTTGGGGTAAGAAAGAGACACAGAAAGGCGCTAGGGGTAAGCCCCTAGCCCATTACTGTGTCTCTTTCTTACCCCAGCCCCTTTCTTTGTCTCCTTCTCCACCACAGTCCCTAGTGTGGCTCTTTTCCCCTCAGTCCGTTTTGTGTTTCCCTACCCTCCAGATCCATTTGTATGTCTTTCCTCCCAAGCCACAGGGACACAGGCATACAGAGACACAGAAACATATATACAAGACATAAAGGCACATAAATACATAGAGAGACATACATACATACATACATACATGCATACAGAGACATACATACATTAATACAGAGACACACATACAAACATACAGAGACATACATACATGCACACAGAGACATACATACATGCACACAGAGACATACATGCATACAGATACATACATACAAAAAAAATACATACATAAACACAGAGACATACATACATACATAAATACAGAGACATACATACAGAGACATACACATACATGAATACAGAGACATACATAAATACATACAAAGACATTCACAATTACATATTTACATGCGTTCAATCTGGTCCCTGGGGTACATGCTGTCCAGCTCTGTGGAGTCCCTTCCTGCAGCCCAGCCTCATCACTGGGCGCCAGCCGCGCTGTCTGGTACACAGGGAGCAGGGATAAGATGTCATTCAAATCCTCGCCCCCCTCCACACAGCCTGCGGCAGACACCAGGGTAGGAGGCTGGGCGGGTGGGAAGAGGCCGGGCTCCCCGGGCGGAAAGCTCTAGGCTGCGCTCTGCCACGCTTCAAGTAGTAACCGGCTGGAGGGGAGTGCAGTTAACTACCTACATTTAGCTGTATTGCAAAATAGCTAAAGATTTCATAGAATCATTTTCTCTTTCAATACAGTAGCTTCAGTTTTCAGAAACCATCTATCTTTTCTATGATACAAAATGGATACTGTTTATCACTGAGAAACATTCTAAGAATAGCTCTGAAAGACATTGTATGCGTTTGTAAGGTTCACAGATCAAAATGGCTGTTGGAAGTTGTCACTATGGCCATTTTAATACTTCCCCACAGTGTACATTTTACGTAAATGTCCTTGTTATAAGCGAGATTTGTCTACCCTACTTTAGTGATACTTGAAATGTTTGCCATTATGATATTTATGGCAGGCATGAACTATTTTACAGGAGTTCTGAGCCACTTGCTGACTACAAGTTAGAAGTATAACAGTGATTTAAACACCTACTATATCTTTTCAGCACAAGGAAAACTTAAGACTTCAAAGAAATTTACTGAGATGGACTGTAAATTCCTGAACAGTTAGATTTTCATGGTAGATGATTTTGGCAGAAAACTACGCAGCATTTTGTGCACACTGGTGCAAAGTTGTAATTGACAGTACATTGAAGATTATACTAGCTTTAGTGTACTAATAATCTTAATTTTAGTAATGACAGGAGGTGAGTATTTTCCCTCCCTGCTTTGCTAGCCCATCCTTTCTGTTCATTTTCTTTTAAGGCGTCACTAGTCTAAGGTAGGTTGGGCTCTTATTGTTTTGTGTTTACATTGATGATTTTATTTCCATTGGTAAGGAATTGTCATTGGAATTGTCATTGTTACATAAGTTGTCCTAATAACTAAGAGGTCCCTAACAGCCTGCGATAGGCAGCCGTGGGCGATAGTCCGCCGATCTGCCAAGAAACCCAGAAAGAATACAGGCCACCAGGGTCAGCAGACCCTCCAGGAATAGAAGATGTGGGTTCCCTTTGAGTCCGTGAGAATAGTAGGATCTGAATGTAGGAGGAGGAGATCCTCGCCAGTCAGCCCCATAAGGTCCAGGAAACAAGGTTGACTCTGTCACAGTCGGACGGCCAAGGAGATGTTATCCAAACATCGAGATGATGGAGAATTTTCGCAATCATTGCAAAGGAGGGAAAGCATACGTCCCACGGGGAGGCCCAGTTGGCTGGATTGCGAACACCTTTGTGCACCATCGTGCCAATTGAAGAACACTGCATTCTGGCGGTTCCTCGGATATGTGTCTCCCCCGGGAGATAGGTCAACCTTGGGGTTCTGCGAGGAAGGCAGGAATCGAAGATGCCTTTTTATGATGTCTGATAGAAGATGGGAGTTAGTTCAGTCCAGGTGATTGATATACATGACTGTCGACGCTCTGTCCATCTGTAGTAGGATGCAACAGATGGAGCACTCCTTTATCAGTCTGCGGATAGTGAAGTTCTAGATCTGCAATGTGAAGGGATAATTCCTGAGTTGTGTATCTGTTTTCGTGGGTGTGCTCTCACAGGTTGTCCTCACAGCCCCACAAGCTGGTATGCAACTCCTGAACAAAGTCTGGTTAATTGTAGGAGTCTGTCTGAGTGAACCTTACCAGGCCTCACTGCATGTTCTGGTAATGTAGCGAGTCTGGGAAGATAGCCCAGATGGAGGAGGGCAGTATCCCATGATCCCACGGTGTTGCAGTAGAGGACCGTGTAAATAATTCTTGAGAATAGAGGAGACCTATGAAGGGGAAAGCTTCCGTATGCAAGGCGCGGAGTCGCTTACGAATCCTAAGAAGCGGATCATCCACTACGAAACATGACGATTCCATCTGGACTACGGAGAATCTCGAGTGTAGACACAGTCTTGAGTTCCCTGAATCGACCCGCAGGAGATTGTCCAGGAAGATAATGACACATCATCCACATACGTAATTGATCTCTGGTTTGATAGTTTCATGAAGCCCCCCAATCCAAGCTGAGGGGTCAGGTGAAGAGCCGAGGTTGATTGTGTCACAGGAGACCTAGATAACATCGTTAAGAGGGATGGAAAAAGATCACCATGACGTGTCTTTATATCCAGTTGTGCCAGGCCAGTCGTCCAATGCAAAAAAGTTCCTTATTAGGTTTTAATGCCTTATGTATAGATACAATGGAAACTCCTGTGGGCGTAGTAGAAAGTACAGTCGATGGTACCCTAGAGGCGCTAACCTGGGGAAAACAGTACCTAGCGCATCTGCGCATTCTGTGTTCTCTGTCCAATCATCTGGAGCACCAGATGGCCCAAAATGGTTGGCGACATGGCCCCGCTGTCAACCAGCCTTGTAGAACACCCCCCCAGGGAGGTTACCACATAACACCTTCCTTATGGAGGTTTGGGTCTTGATAAGGGAAGCGAGAACATAAATGTGTGTAATAAGCTCCCTCAGAAAAAAGCGTGCCTTGTGTCCCAATGTTTTGGCGCCCAGATCCGCTAACTATCCATCAATATGGAGGAGTGCTGCTATGCGCTTCTGATAGGAGAGGCAAACATTGGTGTTTCTAACGAAACAGGAACATCTCTGAGCCCATTCACGAATATTGTGAGCCCATTTCTGGATAGTGCTGGCATTGTCAGGTATTTTACCCTTGAGAGAGGGTCAATAGAGTCCAGCAATTTGTCTTGGGTGTCTCTGAAACCTCCCCTGACTCCCTTGGAGGGTCGCAGCCACCCAGAGTCACAAAGGTTATCATCCGCTGATCAAACACAGGCGTCTGTGCCACTTTGTCTGGGACGGAAGGGCATGGGCAGTCCGATTGCAAGCGGTTACGGACATATTTATCTAGAGGCTTGCAAAGCCACAGGTGCATAAAGTTGGCCAGGTGTTCGAGAGGGGACCAGTCTCTCGAATGTGGGTAACGGATGTTGAAGGTTACACAGCCATTGACCAGTAGGATCCAGGATCGCTTTCGTGTCTTCTTGGTCAGTAGCGTGAGGCATCGTCACTCTCAGCTACCTGGGGCTCACCCAGAAAAACCTGTACACGAATGCGGGGCCATAACCCCAGTCGTCAGACCCCACTGTCTACACGTGCCTTTGTTCCATGATGGACAGATAATGTTGCAGTCCTCAGCCGCAGAGGGATCTAACCGTGGGGTCAGGGCAGGTGCCGGAGTTGGCATACTGCATTTGGCGGAGGCTTTGTCCTTAGACCGTAGAGGTCTAGTGTCTTCGCCATTCCAGAGGGGCTTGCTATGATGGGGAGACCCCTAAGCGGAGACATCCCAGGCATCAGAGTCCACCCCATAGTGGCCGATACCAGTGAGGGGACCAGCCCTCCAGTCAATACATTTGAGTGTTTTCTCCACGAATGCAGCCACAGTTGTGTGTATCACCCAAAAAAGTAGACAGGTAGATTTATCAAGAAATGGGATACCCCTGTAAAAGGCACAAATTAGTAGGCAATTTCAGGATTCAAGGCAAACCGACCAGACTACCATAGTAGTGGGCAATGCTCACAGAAACCCCTACAGGGTTGTAATCTTAACAGTGCACCAGCATGCCTCCACTCAGCAGCACAGTGCAGTACACATATAGTAGGGGTTTCACCCCAGGTGCATAGGGGATGAACCCTTAAGTGCTGGCCACGGCCCTGACAGAGAGCACTAATCTGTGCTCAAATGGTTAATTCAAGGTTATGGGAGATATTCCTTTAAGCAGTATGTCCTGGAAATCCTGTCCAGTCGTTAACAAAGGCTTTAGCAGCATGTCTCTATACAGCAGCACAGTGTAGTATAAATATATAGAAGGGGGGTTCACCCCAAGTGCACAGGGTATGAACCCTTGAGTGTTGACCACAGCCCTAGAGAGCATTAATCTGTGCTCAAACAGTTAATTCATGGTTATGGGAGAATGGGACATAGTCCTTAAGCAGTATGTCCTGGAAATCCTGTCTAGCAGTTAACAGAGGCTGTAACAGCATGTCTCCACTCAGAAGCACGGTGCAGTAAAAATATAGTAGGGGACTCACCCCTTGAGCACAGGCCACAGTCCTGACAGAGAGCACTAATCCATGCTCTAATAGTTAATTCAAGGTTGTGGGTGAAATCCCTTTAAACAGCTTATATAAATGGCCTAATTCAACATTAACATCCAACCCAAGTAAGACCCAAAAGCACCTCAAGCCCCAGAGAAGTGAGAGCAAGGAGGGGAGAGGGCAGAAACCAAGTATAAGGTATAAACACAATAAATAACATAGAAAAAACACAGCTGCACATAGTACAGAAGCACAGCAAGAACAAACAGCAAAGTATATCAAAAAGGCAATAGAAACATAAATTAATGGAGAAGATGAATACTCTGACCTGTCTGCTTGATGGAGCAGCAAAGAAAGAGGAAGTGATTAGGTCATTGATACCTCATGTATATCCTACTCTCTTGTGATTGGTTCTTTTTTTCTATATGTTTATTTGCTGCTGTGGAGCTAGTAAAGAGAGATTATGCAAAATACTTAGCCTCTTGTCATGCTGTAAAATTATATAAATCTCCATAATTTCAAATGGCCAAATAATGACAGTTTTTTGACAGCAAGGTAAGACTAAGTACATTACCAACTATTTTTGTAGCTAGGTAAGTCCGTTCCAATAAAACAGAACATTTTATTTGCATAAAATTACTAGTTATAACTTTATGGCCTACACTGCAATCTGGCGTAAGATAGCAATCGATAATTCATTTTTTTTGCTTTTAGCCGGTATTGCACAACAATTATCACATCTATCACAATCCTGATTTCACAAATGATTCTGCGCCACTAAAATGGCCAAAGTCATAAAACGTCACTGTTTTTAAACAGAAAGGATCTGCAATGTTTCGACCTGTACCCAGGTCTTTATCAGATCCAATAAAACTGCTTTGAACATATCACAGTGAGTGCCTGAGACTTTTTCCTTTATGTAGATTATATGGGGTATGCTGACCCATGCTCAGTGTACCCTGTGTTGATTTTTGTAATTGAGTGCAATCCTCCTTTTTTTGCTCTTAATTGTTTTTAAACAGGGGGTAGACTGTGATGTCATTGTTAATCGTGTATGTCATGCCAAAAGCATGAGTTGGTGTTTGATGTGTGTTGAGATATGTTGAAAGTTGTTTTTTTGTAAACCTTGGGATGACGTTTATTGTGGTCTTTGATCTGGCACCAGGCTTAGACCATAAAACATCTAGATAGCCATCACCAGAGCTGGACACAAGGAATTGCATAGAGTGGGCAATAAACTGCCAGACCAATGATCACAAGTAAACACTAACAGGGATTTTCACTTAAGTAAGAATTCAAAGTGAATTTCAAATTGTATTAAGACACAGAGGCTCCTATTATGCTGCACTCTTTCTTTATTTCCCTCAGCAGCAAAGATTTGTTTTTACATAACCAATATAGAACAATAAACAGTCTGAGAGGAATATCTTCTTAGCAACAGGAACAGCCAATCAGATTCCACTCTCCAGCATAATAGGCTGTGTCAACCAATCTGATTCCTCTTTATTTGTGATACTGAACAATTATAAACATCCAGCCGAGAAAGGGACCATGTACAAAGGGAATACCCATAACGATATGAAGTAGATTAGGCTGGAAGAGAGGAGAAATATGGTAATATCTTTGCATAAAACTGGGTGTACGCATAAATCATAGACCATCAAATTATAACTTTAATTATCTTAAGCCATTGTGGTTAAGTTCAAGTACTGACAAGCATAACAGGACGAAAGACTCCATGATTACCCGGAGTTACCGTGAAATCAACTTACCCATATTCCATTGGAAAAAATCCATATTGGTTCCCACACAACACATAGAGTTTTTGGGTCTCATCGTGGATTCAACACTTCAGACCCTGCACCTGCCAACGACAAAACTGAACAATATAAAGAAGGAAATCAGACGCACTCTGGCGACTCCCCAGCTTACTCTCAAACAATTGGCAAGAGTGATAGGTCTCCTGGTGGCCTCCATATAAGTCATTTTCCCGGGCCCTCTCCATTATCGAGCTTCCCACTTGAGAAACTGGATCCCCTACACAGACATGATCACTCTGAACTCGGAGGCGAAAGACTAACTGAAATGGTGGCTTTTCCATATGGAAGCCTGGAATGGTCGCGCCATTTTCGGCACCGCACCAGATCTAATAATAGAATCCGACGTGAGCTTGCACGGTTGTGGTGCTTGCTGTGGAAATGTATCTACAGGTGGCAGATGGTCCGACGTGGAATCATCCCTCCACATCAATTGTTTGGAACTCCTGGCCGGATCCTTTGCAATCTGCAGTTTCTCGCCAACCCAAACCCAGTGCTCTATCTTCCTGAAGATGGACAATATATCAGCCGTCCGATATTTCAACCATCTAGGGGGCACGAAATCAAAGGTCCTGGCGAATATGGCACAGGACTTTTGGCAATTCTGCCTGACACATGGCATCTCGGTCACGGCGGAATACATCCCGGGTCTCTGCAATACACCGGCAGATTGATATTCATGACACCTCAGGGACCCCAGCGACTGGCATCTGGACCCCAGGGTCTTCCAAGACATCCAGTCCTTATGGGGCCCTGTGGACACAGACCTGTTCGCTTCCCACTTGAATACACAACTTCACAGATTTTTCAGCTAGAGACAGGACCCTTCAGCACTGGCGACAGATGCTTTCACCCAGGACTGGTCATCCACAAGGAACTATGCCTTTCCGCCATTTGCGGTGATTCCCCGTTGCCTACTACAACTACGATGCCAGACAGGAACTCTGGTGATTGTGGCACCATTATGGCCTTCCCAACCATGGTTCCCTCCCCTCCTAGAGATGGCGATAGATGTACTATGCATCCTCCCACACTTCAAGTTTCTGCTTCAGGACCCAGACGGGTCACCTCACCCCATAGTCCAACAAGGCCTACTACATCTCACAGTGTGGCTGGTTTCAGGGGACCTTGGTCAATCGAGGGAGTTTCGGAATCAACTCTCCACCTTCTCGAGAGCGCATTGGCACCTGGTATGAGACAGGCTCATAAGTCTACTTAGAACAGATGGCGTGATTGGTGCCTGGAACGAGATTTGGATCCCATATCGGCTCCTCTGAATGCGGTTCTTCACTTCCTAACCTCATTATTTGATGATGACAAAGCCTACCGCACAATAAACTTCTACAGATCTGCAATTGCAGTTGCACACCAAGGTGTAGATGGAACACCGATCGGACGCCACCCGCTGATATGTAGACTCCTACGCGGCATCAGATTTGCACGTCCCCCACTACCACGCTATTCGGTACTATGGGACATCTCCACCATCCTCAGTTTTCTCGAATCTTGGCCAAACAATACCTCTCTATCTCTGAAACTGCTGTCAGCAAAGACATATCCTGCAAGAGGGTTTCCGACGTCAGAGCTCTGGACATTACCGCTTGTTCCTACACCCCGGAAGGGGTCAGCTTCGATATATTTTGAAGAACAAAGATGTCATCAAAGAAAGTGACATACCCATCGTTTCCTGACAGGCCCCTCTTATGCCCGGTCACATGCCTACAAACTTACGAACTTCGCACCTCCTCATTACGGAATCCAGCGAAGCATGAACTCTTTGTTTCCTTCCAAAAACCGCACCTACCAGTGTTTACCCCTTCCCTGGCTTGCTGGGTTAAGTGGATTATGTCCCTAGCGGGCATTGACACCTCACTATTCTCATCTCATTCAGTATGAGGAGTGATGGCTTCCAAGGCCTCCTCGATTGATTGTCGTCTTGAGGACATTTTGAAGGCGGCCTAGTGGTCCTCAGAATCTACCTTCCTTGTCTTTTATTTTAAACCCATTCAACACTTCACAGGTACGGTAGTCTCCCAGCTTTAAACCAGCATAATAGGAGCTTCCGTGTCTTAATAAAATTCACAGATTTTACTATTACCATGATGTAAAGTCATGATTTTATTAACGACACGGAGGCGAGTATTATCCCTCCCTCCCATCCCGAAGAAGGATGGAATATGGGTAAGTTGATTTCACGGTAAGTCTGGGTAATCATGGAGTCTTTCGTCCTGTTATGCTTGTCAGTACTTGAACTTAACCACAATGGCTTAAGATAATTAAAGTTATAATTTGATGGTCTATGATTTATGCGTACACCCAGTTTTATGCAAAGATATTACCATATTTCTCCTCTCTTCCAGCCTAACCTACTTCATATAGTTATGGGTATTCCCTCTGTACGTGGTCCCTTTCTCGGCTGGATGTTTATAATTGTTCGGGATCACAAATAAAGAGGAATCAGATTGGTTGACACAGCCTATTATGCTGGAGAGTGGAATCTGATTGGCTGTTCCTGTTGCTAAGAAGATATTCCTCTCAGACTGTTTATAGTTCTATACTGGTTATGTAAAAAAAAAAATTCTTTGATGCTGAGGGAAATAAAGAAAGAGTGCAGCATACTACTCGCCTCCGTGTCATTAATAAAATCATGACTTTACGTCATGGTAATAGTAAAATCTGTGAATTTAGGGTAAACATATCTGAATAGGAAACATTTTCTAAGTCAGCAATGCTTCCAGTTTGGCTACTTGGATCTTCAAGAAAAACTGTCACCTCAATGCTATTTTTCTCACTTTTAATATATTGATCCTTTCATCAAGTATTCAAAGGAAGTAGATTATTTGTTCAATGAAGTATACGTATAAAATATTGAGAAAAACTTAATTCATACCTTTAGTTTATGACCGGATCCTTCAGCCATACACATACACCTTGGGTCAGACAGTGTTTTAAACCAACAGTTAGTCAGTCTGATGGTATCACTACACTTTGAGCATCTGACCCAAGGTGCATGTATATAGCTGCAGGATCCTGTCTTTTACTAAAGGTAGAGATGAGTTTTTATCATTTTTTACATATACTTTATTTAACATAGAATCTATTTCCTTTCAAAACTTGAAAGGGTCATTATATTCAAAAATAGGGTTGATGTGACAGCTGCCCTTTAAATTTGAAATTCACTTTGAATTTACTTAGAATTTTAATTTACTTAATAACTGCGTAAATATTTAGGTGCTCCTTAACGGTTAGGGCAGTCTCCTTTTATGCGTTGAATTTGCGAAGTTGATAACACTTCTTCAGCTGGTTGTTGATTGCCAAAACTTGAGTGTTTAACGTCAGCATAAAGCCCATTTTCATCAATACCATAATGGTGAAATTGGTGACAGAAAGTATCAGAATGGTGGGATTGTGATCATTTCAACATTGAATCATTATCAGACTTTAGTGGGTCAATAGAAATTGCATATTGGATTGTGATTTCTCTATCTGTAGTTGTGTGAGATAATAACAAAAAACCTGTATCATCTGTGTACCTCACGGGCTGGGTTGTCATCACATTGGGTTTTATCAGTATGGATCCAACAAAGCTCCCACACAAACCTTGACTAATAGTGAGTTTTATTCATATGGAGCTCTGTTACACACTGTTATAATGTGTTGCTGTGGAGGTTGGTTTAAAACATAAAGATATTGCTTATAACTGAGTTTTTAGTTTCTATTAAAGCAGAGCTTTGTAATTCGGTAACACAAACACAACCTTCCCTCCTAGAAATGAAAGACGTGGCTTATATTTATTTCTCTTCATCCACATGGAATTAAAATGACACATACATGCTTTTTAAGTAATTTAAGCAATCTTTACAGCAGATTTCAGAAGCACCCAAAAGTGGAACTAAAATAAATAATGATACAATACAAATGGATTATTTAATTGCATTCAGATAATACAAACGTGGGTTGTGTTTCAAGAATCAATACAGGGTGTTGCCTTGCACAAAGAAGCATCACTTACTGTACACATATAAATAACAATTCAAAACATGCAATTTACCAAGACCACTCACAAAACGATTTGCAGCTCTTCTAGATTTACATATAAAAACACAGATTTAATCCTTTAAGGACGAGTGGTGTGCCCAACACAGCATATTACTGACACTCAGTCTCAAAGGGTGAATCAGAGCTGCTCTGGTGCCAAATGGTAATTATTTATTCAGTGGGTTCCGATACAGTTCTAGAACAGAATACAAAGGCTATCAAATGAGGTCTCTGTGTCAGGAGGTCACTGCTTGTCTTGACCAAAATGTGCCTGTTACGTCTGGTGATACTTGTTAAACCTTAAAGCAGGGGGTCTTAATAAACCACCATTAAATAAAATCCATAAATAATTTAAGAAAACAAGCAAAAAAAGTACCAAATTATGTTTTCTTGCGTCAAATATAAACATCAGACAGGGTTATTAATTAAACTCCAAAAAATTATAATGAATGAACATCAAAATGGAAAATAAGAGCATACTGTATTCCAATAAACATGTCTTCAATCAAACGACTTCCCTGCACTGAAACTGTAAAAAAAGTAAATTTTCTTAGCAGTTCCCATTGATTACCATTTGTGAAGTGTGTGGTGGAAAAAAAAAAGACCTCTTTCTTATCTGCTTCAATTCTGTACCACTCAAAAATAAAGTTCTTATAGGCAACAAAATCCATAAAATAATCAAGGAACAGAGTAACCAACATACATCTAGTCTGAAGTCTAGCACCAACAATAGACATCTAAACTGTCTCTGCACAGATGGAGTGATAAAAATGATAAGTAAATCATTCAAACATCAACTTATCAACCTGCAGTAAGAGACCATGTATATCAGCATTTTATTCAAATAGTGTATACTAGAAGCAGCACAAGAGATTTATGAATATCTGGTTATGGAAGGCATCTGAGCAGACTAAAGTTGACTGGGTTTTGTCCATTACTCTTCAAGCTTGTCCATTATCTGATGTCAACCAGAAAACACCACTTTAAGAGAAATTTATGACAATCTCAATTCGAATAATTTTACTGTCAGATAGAAATGGTTTGCAAGCCATAAGCAGATAGACCGCAGCTTTCAAATTGACTTGGAGGAAGATGTGTTATAATGAGACAAGAATTTATTTTACATGTAGACTTTATCAGAATGGTACTAAAATAAATTCACAGGAATGTGTATTCGTAAATGACTACCTGTCACCTAAACTGTTTATAGACTGTCAGTTACACACCGGAACACTCAGGAAACCAAAGGACATGAGACAAATTTATAAATACTTTATATTGGACTTATTGAGTACGTTCACCAAATAATTACTGGACTTCAGGCAATGCAATGCAAACAAACACATTTTAATTTTTTTTTATCTGTATATAGTATTAAGAATGTTCTATATGGCATTAGTAAATTGAAACACATACCCTTTATGGACTTTGTTTTTTTCTATGCCTGTTTAACCCTAGTTTAGTGCTAGTTGGGTACAGAGAGGATAATACGCAATTCTGCTTATATTAGAATGGAACTCTTCACCCATGCAGTCAATGTCAAAAATACATTTGGAAGAATGGCCAACATGTACACAAACAATCTCAGAATTAATTTGGCCAATTGGTGTGACATATTAACAAATGTGTCATAATGTTCATCAATTTTCCCACTGAATATCCATATACAGTTGCAAGAAAAAGTATGTGAACCCTTTGGAATGATATGGCTTTCTGCACAAATTGGTCATAAAATGTGATCTGATCATCATCTAAGTCACAACAATAGACACTTACAGTCTGCTTAAACTAATAACACATAAAGAATGAAATGTTGCCTTTTTTTTTATTGAACACACCATTTAAACATTCACAGTGCAGGTGGAAAAAGTATGTGAACCCTTAGACTAATGACATCTCCAAGAGCTAATTGGAGTGAGATGTCAGCCAACTGGAGTCCAATCAATGAGATGAGATTGGAGGTGTTGGTTACAGCTGCCCTGCCCTATAAAAAACACACACCAGTTCTGGGTTTGCTTTTCACAAGAAGCATTGCCTGATGTGAATGATGCCTCGCACAAAAGAGCTCTCAGAAGACCTACGATTAAGAATTGTTGACTTGCATAAAGCTGGAAAGGGTTATAAAAGTATCTCCAAAAGCCTTGCTGTTCATCCGTCCACGGTAAGACAAATTGTCTATAAATGGAGAAAGTTCAGCACTGCTGCTACTCTTCCTAGGAGTGGCCGTCCTGTAAAGATGACTGCAAGAGCACAGCACAGACTGCTCAATGAGGTGAAGAAGAATCCTAGAGTGTCAGCTAAAGACTTACAAAAGTCACTGGCAAATGCTAACAGCACACCAACATCAAAACCTCATCCCAATTGTGAAGTATGGTGGTGGGGGCATCATGGTTTGGGGCTGCTTTGCTGCGTGAATGAAAATGAAAATGAATTCCCAAGTTGATCAAGACATTTTGCAGGAGAACTTAGGGCCATCTGTCTACCAGCTGAAGCTCAACAGAAGATGGGTGTTGCAACAGGACAATGACCCAAAGCATAGAAGTAAATCAACAACAGAATGGCTTAAACTGAAGAAAATACGCCTTCTGAAGTGGCCCAGTCAGAGTCCTGACCTTAACCCGATTGAGATGCTGTGGCATGACCTCAAGAAAGCGATTCACACCAGACATCCCAAGAATATTGCTGAACTGAAACAGTTCTGTAAAGAGGAATGGTCAAGAATTAATCCTGACCGTTGTGCGCGTCTGATCTGCAACTACAGGAAACGTTTGGTTGAAGTTATTGCTGCCAAAGGAGGTTCAACCAGTTATTAAATCCAAAGGTTCACATACTTTTTCCACCTGCACTATGAATGTTTACATGGTGTGTTCAATAAAAACATAGCAACATTTCATTCTTAGTGTGTTATTAATTTAAGCAGACTGTGATTGTCTATTGTTGTGACTTAGATGATGATCAGATCACATTTTATGACCAATTCGTGCAGAAATCTATATCATTACAAAGGGTTCACATACTTTTTCTTGCAACTGTACATGAATGAGCAATGTTTAAAATAAACGTTTTACTGTTATTTTAAAGTAATTGTAATGGGGATACATTAATCAGTAGTGCACAGAAAACTGTCTGTTAATTATATTATGGTGCCTAAAATTGTTGTGTTAATGTCAATGCTTGGCATTATTCTGTGGGTATATTGAATACTCAGTTTAACTGGTACACAAATCAAGAAATATGTGTACCACATATTTCTTGATTTGTGTACCAGTTATTAAATACATAGCAAGTATTCCGTAAGATAAATATCGATCATGTAAGGAAGACACAAGTTTATGAGGACACAGGTTCTATCCATGACACAACAGATGCTTTTACAACTCCATTAAAAGTGTTCTAATTAAGACAGGGCATGTATACACCTAGTAATGGTTGTTTATCATATTTCCAAAAGATAGACTTGTGCATTTGGTTTAAAACAAAATGCAAAAATGGACAATGGATGAATAGTTTGGTTTGATTCATGATTTGGTATTCTGCCTGTGGTGGCAAATAAAAGAGGCTTAATGGGATAAAATATGATTGATGGTTAGGGGACAGCCACTAAATGCTGGTTTTATTTACAGCTTAAGTGAGAAGTGACAAACACAGGGAAAAAAAAAGGAGAAGTGAGAAAAAATTATATTTATTTATGGTATATTTAATCAATATATAATTATAGATTTTTGTTTATGGTTCCTACTCCCCCCCTATTAGTTACCTCTTACCTGATCTGTGAATTAAATAGAAATAAAATGTGCCTATCAGTGTTATATTATTTATATACACTGCACTACACTAATTAGCACATTTTTATGCCCTTTTGGTTCGTCCAAACTGTTTTTCCCAAAATGATTCAATGGGCAAATTTGAGCCAAAAACATGGAAGATTCTCAATCCACTCGAACAAAAAACATTCTCAGACAATTTTGTTATGGCTATTTTGGCCTTAAAGGAACACTATAGGGTCAAAACACTATAGTCTTTAAAACAATATTTAAGTTCCCAGCCCCCCTTATTCCCCTTAACTAAGTTGGAATCTTACCCACTGGTCCGGCCCCCAATCCACTTCATTTCTGATATCATCAGAATTTATGATCTCAGCCAATCCAAATGGGCAACCCAACAACTGAATGTTATGTTCATTGTATAAACTTTCTTAACCATCACTTGCAGATATTAGTAGTCAAAATCAAATTAAGGGCTTGTGAAGAAAGTTTAGTGGAGCAGTCGAGGGTTAAACAACGCATCAGCTGATGTCAGAGTGGAAGGGTATTGAGGGCCACAGGTGTTGGACAGAATGGATACTCATTTCTCCATAAGAACTTAAATGAGCTTAAAAAGGTACCCTATAGGTACCAAAACAACTTAACAAAATAGCTTGATGAGCAGTTGTGGTGTATAGATCATGCCCCTGCAGTCTCACTGCTCAATTCTCTGTCATTTAGTAGTTAAATCACTTTGTTTATGCAGCCCTAGTCGCACCTTCATGCATGTAACTAGCACAGCCTTCCTAAACACTTCCTGTAAAGAGAGATCTGATGTTTACACTTTCTTTATTGCAAAGTTTAATTTAGAATTTCTTATCTCCTGTTAATATCCTGTTAGAGCCTGAATGAGCCTCCTGTGTGTGATTAACATTCAATTAACAGAGCAGGAGATAAAAACCTCTAAAGCAAGTTAACATCTAAATGAATATGATTTTTTTCACGCAGGCTGTGTGAGTCAAGGCCAGGGGAGGTGTGACTAGGGCTGCATGGACAGAAACAAAAGTGATTTGACCCCTAAATGGCAGATAATTGAGCAGTGAGACTGCAGGGCATGATCTATACTCAAAAACAGCTTCATTAAGCTTAAGTTCTTTTTATGTCTATGGTATCATTAAGTTTCTTTGGGGGTTGGAGTGTACATTTAACTTGTTTGGAAATAAATAACATGTACTGCCCCCAAGAAAAACCCTTATTCTCTGACAAACGATGCCCCTACTCTTATAGCAAAAACACATACCAGTAATAGTGAAGGGTTAATGTTAAATTCCCTTTATAAATAAAATAAAAAGTGTATTTTTGACATATTTCCAGCAGTTCATTAAATGCCATTGAAAGGCCACCTTTGATGGACGAATGCCAAAACTCAGCTATATGGTCAAGGCCAGCGAAACCTTAGAATCTAAGGTCAAAACACCAATCAATACAGAGTTAATGTAAGAAGGGAAACAAATGCCTTTGCCAAAATCAATAGTGCATATATTTTATCACAGCTTGCTGGAGTATTTAAAGAGTTATCACAGCTCATGAATGAGGAAAGTCAGATAAACAGAGTCCAGTGCAGTTTTGCTCAATGAAAATCTTGATCATTAGAGGGGCTAAGAAGACATGGGGGGGATCTATTCACTAAATAACAAAATTGGTAAGTATTGATGAAAATCTATGACTATGCTAGTTTTGGCTTGTTTTTTTCTTTATTCACTAACCAGAAACTCAGAAATGAGGAGGGAACTGCAAATTTTAGATCATAACAGCCAAGCAGTAAAATACGATTTGTTTACAGCTTTGCTATTCGGTTTTAACATTTTCAACCCCCTTCTCAGTTTTCCAGAATTCACCATTTAGTGAACAAAATACTAGGCAAAGCTCACTTTATAGTGAATAAACCACATGCTTCATGTTTGGGTAGTTTTGGAAAAGGGCTTGACATCAGCTGTGCTTTCTTGCATTTTATCTACACCAGCACACTTGTCAAGGCTGCTGTACTTGATAGATAACTTCCATGTCTTTCAATACATTGAATGGACAAATAGAAACATGGGACAGTATTTTCATATATTTTTTTTGGAGTATTTGTAAATGATCTAATGACTAATTCCAGGGCACATTTAACTATTGTTGATTAATGGCAGATATACATACAGGGGGGACATGGGCAGTATAATGGAGGCCGGGGCTGCTTTAAAAAAACAAACAAACAACCTCCCCCAAAAATGTTCTGATTATAAAAAAACCCCACAACAAACGTCCCTGAGGCTTACCTTGAGGGGGGGGTCTTACTCCTAGTGGTCATGTGGGACGGGCCAGACAGGAGCTGGAGGCAGGGGATCCACTGAAGACCGCTGGGGAGTTTGGGAGCAGTGGAAGTCACGCTCCCTCCTCTGACATCATCAGAGAAGGCCGGCTGACTTCACTGCCAGGCTCCTGTGTGCTGGCTGCAGGGAGAGCGAGGTGAGTTGAAAAATCCGAGTAGGGGATTTTTGCGACCCCCTGCTCTGGCACCCTAAGGCGGCCACCTGTGCCACCTTATGGACGCGCCTGCCCTGGATACCACAATAGTAATAGCAAGGGATTCAAAAACAGATGTAAGAAAACATTGGTATGGTATCAGAAACATTGGCACGTTTTTGTGTGGATACGTGAACACATTAGGAATAGTGGTTAATGTCATGAAAGAAAAAAACATGATTAAACAATAGCATGGCATCAGTTAGAACTGTACATTTTCAGTAAAGAGGCCATCAAAGGACATTTTCTTAGCCTGCGCTGGTGGTAGTAGCAAGGTAACCAGTCGTCTTGTATAGGTATGGTTTCGGGTATGCCCCTTATCTTTAAGTTGTTGCATGTAGTCCAGTCGTCTGCTAGTTGCTTAGTAAATACAAGGTGGGCATTTTGGATAGCTTGATAGCTTTAGATCAATAATATTCTTCTATGAAGCTCGGACCCTATCTGTGATAATTTGTACCTCGGCCACAACCAGTTCTACATGAGCTGCTAGTAGTTTTTTAATGTCCGTTAGTAAGTTGGCAATGTCTTGTTTTGTGGCCAGATTTGCAGCTCGGAGAAGGCAGTTCGGGTAAAGATATTTTATTTTAATGACAGATTTCATTTTAAGAGCATTATGGTTACTGGCTTAATCTGAATGATCAAAAATCTGTAAATGGGAAAATAGGCATAAAAATTTAATTTCTCTTGACAATGTGAAGTAGGAGTCTCCAGATACTTTAATTACAGCGGTAGGATTGCCCTAAAATGACATTCAGAGTAGATTGCAACCAGTCCATTATAAATCAATAACATGCACTTATTTACACTAATTATTGACCATCAGAATTCAAGATCCTCCAACGATAGCTAAACATACAAAAAAATTATGCTCTTTGGTATAGATTTCCATATATTAATGATCCACTATAAATATATTTATTTCATAATATTAAGTATAGAAAGAATACTTTGATATGGGTCGTGATATAGTAATATTAATTCTGTGTATTGACCAAAGCAATTAAGTTGTCAGTTTTTAAAAGTGAAATAGGATAAGGAGAAAAAGCCAGGTATATCTGGAAAGTAAACAGATCTATAACTACAAGCAGGCACACAAGGCTTCCTTACTGCCAGAATGAAAGTTCCTGCCAAGAATATCTTCAGATCTATTAACCGTAGAACAATTTCTGAAGTGTGATGTAGAGATCCAACAATGGTGAAAGGTGGGCGATAAAAATCAACATTATTTGTAAACCACCTCCTCACGCTTAGACTCTAGAAGTAACCAGCACTGGAGTCTGTTTTACAACAGAAACTTAGTCATGAAGATATGAACACAATGACATTCTGGAGTCTAAATATCCAAGATCCTGATCATAGCACATTCCATTCAATTCTAAAATAAGGGGGTTGTGGCACCCCAATACACTGTAGTGCTTATTCCTTCAACACCAAATTGTAGTTGATATACATCTGAATTGCTAAATCTAGGGCAGCATAAAGACCCTATTGCCAAAATTTCACAATCCCTAGCGGTAGGCAACCGTCGGTACTCCAGATGTTGTAGACTACATCTCCCCTGATGCTTTGCCATCATTAATGCTGAAATAATTATGGGAGATATTTATCTCACAACATCTGGAGTGCCAAAGTTTGTGTACCCTTGACTTACGCTCTAAAAGTAAAACAATCAATTAACGCCAAGATTCAATGTTTACTGAATAGCCTGCTGTGGTTGCCAACTCCAGAGAATCATGCACAGTCCCTGGGATCACTCCATCTGAAAGCTTTGTTGATTTCAATATAGTGCACTATAGGAGCTGTCCGTGGTTCTAAATACTTCCAGCCTTTACACATAGAAACATAGAAACATAGAATGTGACGGCAGATAAGAACCATTCGGCCCATGTTGAAAAAGTTCCAACAACAAAACTACTAAAAAAATTGTATTGTTATCTTCTTCAAGAAAAAAACAAAACACTCTTTTGGGATATTCTATATAGTTGATATTTACCTCCTGGCAAGTGAGAATGCAAACATACTGCAGCAAAAAAGAAAAAGCGCAAATTTTGCTTTAAGGGGAAGATTTTTGATTGAAGGGAAGATTTTTGATTGAAAATAAAGAAAGACACATTAGAGAAACCGAAGTTCCCATTGGTTTCAGCTGGCAATTTATGCATTATTAAATAATGATTTTTATAGTGTCAGCATAATATAAGGTCAATGACAAACCAAATAATGTCACATAGACACAAGGCAAAGAGGTCTCTGTTCAAATAATCTTACAGTCTGAGATTATTTTTATTTATATTGCACCAACAAATTCCGTAGCGCTGTACAATGGGTGGACTAACAAACATGTAGTTGTAACCAGACAAGTTGGACGCACAGGAACAGAGGGGTTAAGGGCCCTGCTCAGTGAGCTTACATGTTAGAGGGAGTGGGGTAAAGTGACACAAAAGGTATGGATAGTATTTCGGAAGTAGATCGGTAGAATAGTATTCACTGAAGACTTAGCGTATTTTTTTAATGACAGTTGCAGGAGAGGAATCAGTTGGGAGCTAATAACACACAGATAAGCAGAAGATTATAAGTTTCTGTGCTATTATACCCCTGATAATATTATATATTCAGAAAATCTTTCTATGCTCTCAATATTGAAAGCGGTACTCTACAAACTATTCCCTCCCATTTCATTATTTAGCAAACACATTTCTGGTGTTTTGCGAGAGCCTTATAAGACATCTTTAAATGTTTGTATGATAGAGAGTCTTGGCAATGACTACTTGGCAGTATTAGCAGAAGACAGCACAAACATGTCCGTATGAAGCCAATGGACCTATTTAGAAGGACAGCTGTTTCATTAAAGACCAGATTAATTATTTTTGTGGTTTTTTTTCATCACTGGCTTGTGTTCCTGCAAAAAAAACTATTTAACCTTTTCATCTCAATCAAACATATGATCCGTGATTGCAGCTATGGGATTTCAATGTGCCGTATGTAGCTAAAAAAAGTGATGATGTGTTGGGATGGCGTGAAAACTAGACCACCATCTGGCTTAGTCTTAAAATGGGCAAATTTGGCTCCATATTCTCTTGTAAATAAACAGTGTAAATAGGGAACACATTGTGTGGCCATCAAGCCTTGGTTGTGAAGACTACAGTGATGTCATCCCTGTAGATTGACAAATCTTAAAGATAAAACCAAGATTCTATAAAAATATGTGCCCTGTAAAACTGCAAGGACTTTAAGAAACACAATGTATATCAAAAGCCATTCTAAGACAAATGTATAATGGCTTTTCATGAAACATTATTTTAACAAGAAAAGTAAATATAATTAAATATAATTAAAAAAAACAAGGCTACAAGTTTTTTCATCATGCATGAGCTTGTCATGAGAGTAGTGTGCGGTGGATGGATTTAAGTATTGCAGGCACTTATTCACTTTAATAGAAGAGATGTCTGATAGGTATTCTAGGGTCGGTGCCATTAGCACCGGGCAGCACAATGAAAATCATGTACTGATTCATAAATATAGTTTGATTTATGTATTTATGGAAAATATTGTGTATTTTCTCTAAGAAGGGCAAATTCATGCAATGGGTTAAAATATTAAATATAAACAAATATTTAAAAAAAAAAAAAATTCAGCTGCGCCGAACAATACTTCTACATTTTGGCCAAATGTCAGTTTGACTTGGCAGAATTTTGGTACTAATAAAAATGATTTGGGAACAGAATCAGATGATCCAAAAGAGCTAAAAAGTGGGCCAATCAGTATACTGCAAAATATATACATATATAATATTATGTATTGTGATAAGGCCACTGCAGGAACAGCCACTCCAATGCTTCAGTGGTTCACAAATAAAGTAAGAAAAAGTAACCAAGAGAGGGATAAAGAGGAGGAACAATAAAAAATATATATTTTTAGATTTGATGTATTTATTAAATATAAAAATATAGTTTTTTTAATGCTCTGCCTTTTCCCCTATATTGCTCATTTTTCACTTGATCTGTTAATAAAACCTGTTAATAAAATCTGAATTTATGCCTCGTGAAT
Organism: Pelobates cultripes; assembly: GCA_933207985.1. Classification (NCBI taxonomy): domain Eukaryota; kingdom Metazoa; phylum Chordata; class Amphibia; order Anura; family Pelobatidae; genus Pelobates; species Pelobates cultripes. Next base: position 57,607,301 of record OW240920.1, on the reverse strand, counting down.
TCAACAGATCACCCAGAATGCCCAAATTCAGATGAATTGCAGTTCAAAGGAAAACAAATCTGTAAGTCCAATAAACACAGGCAGTATTACTTACTAAAGTGAGAGTTCGTAGTGAATTCAAAGTAAATTGTAAAGGCTCTCCTTGCAACCAAACCATCTCAATGTCCTACCCATTCCACACCTTTGTATAATGTTTAAGATTAAAAGCCACCAGGCCAAGCACAAAAGATTTGAACATTAACCCATACAATGCCGAGAAGTAAAAGCTAAGACACAATTCCTGCCTGTCTTTTCTCTCTCAGGTTTCAACATACAACTCCTGTATGTTTGTGGTCAGGATGGCTTTTGCCCCCGTGCCACCCTTGCCAGCCCTCCCCTGTATATACACATATATATTTGTCCCAGCTGCGTGTGCTGCAATCTATTTTATATATAGATAATAAAATGCAGATAATGCTGATATTCAAATTAGAGAAATAATGCCTAACATTATATGGGAGTATACATTTCCACTTATTTTTGTACATTTTATTATTTAATACAGTACAAGTCCTAGGGGAAATCAGCTGGTAGAATTTGCAGATTTTATATGAATAATTATTAGTAATAAAATTGCACAGCCTACGGAAAAGTAGGTAGAGTTTTATATTTATAATAATGGGGGCGAGGTTTCAGCAGACCGTAAGATATTATCTGCTAGGCGTCTTTGTACCCTGTGGCATCATCACATTGTGCTTTACTAATGCTGAAATATATATATTTGTGTTAAATGAAGCCACATGAGATTGTCATAAGATAAGCAGGTTCTTTAAACAATGGCTATATATATATATATATAGTGGAACCTCAGAACTTGAACTTAATGCATTCCAGAAGGCTGTTCAAGTTCCGATTTGTTCGAGAACTGAATCAACATTTCCCATAGGAATTAATGTAAATTTGTTTAATCCGTTCAAGATCCCCAAAATTACATGGATTGGGATAGGTAACTGTTCTGGCATTACATACAAAAGCATATAAAATGGCTGTATCATGTTCAAAATATCTAATACCCCTCTTTCCTCTGCTTGTATCCTTATGTCCATAGTACCTCTTCCCTTACTCGTGTACCTTTGTCCTCTGGTATCCTTCTCTTCATATTTTCCTCTTTCTCCTTGCATAATAATTCTGTCCATACCCCTTTACCCTTTACTTGTGTCCCTCTACCTTCTGGTTTTCATATCCGTATATTCTCCTCTATCCTTTTACCTAGTCCATCTGCCCATATTTCCTCATCTCACACTTGTATTCCATGCTTCCCCACACTTGTGTCCCTCTAAAGTATGCCGCGTGATGTGTTTGGGTACCGAGGATCGTTTGTGTACCGAGAAATCTTTTACGAAAAATTTTCGTTCGACTTCGGAATTGTTCGAGAACAGGAAGAGTTCTGAGGTTCCACTATATATATATATATATATGAAAAAACGAAAAATACCTCTTGCACTCACGCTTTAAAGTCCCTTAATGACCGGGTGCTAGCATACCATGGCTAGTAGAATCCATCCATCAAAGCAGGTATCAGCCCTCTCGGATATTTAAAAGTCCAAAATTGATTAATTCAAGGTTTAAAAACTATCAACGTTTCAGTCCTACATAGAGGACTTTCATCAGGATCAAAATACCAAAAGTCCTCTATGTAGGACTGAAACGTTGATCATTTTTAAACCTTGAATTAATACATTTTGGAATTTTAAATATCCGAGAGTGCTGATACCTGCTTTCATGGATATATATATATACAGTTGCAAGAAAAAGTATTTGAGTCCCTTTGGAATGATATGGATTTCTGCACAAATTGGCCATAAAATGTGATCTGATCATCATCTAAGTCACAACAATAGACAATCACAGTCTGCTTAAACTAATAACACACACAGAATGAAATATTGCCATGTTTTTATTGAACACACCATGTAAACATTCACAGTGCAGGTGGAAAAAGTGTGTGAACCCTTGGATTTAATAACTGGTTGAACCTCCTTTGGCAGCAATAACTTCAACCAAACGTTTCTTGTAGTTGCAGATCAGACGTGCACAACGGTCAGGAGTAATTCTTGACCATTCCTCTTTACAGAACTGTTTCAGTTCAGCAATATTCTTGGGATGTCTGGTGTGAATCGCTTTCTTGAGGTCATGCCACAGCATCTCAATCGGGTTGAGGTCAGGACTCTGACTGGGCCACTTCAGAAGGCATATTTTCTTCTGTTTAAGCCATTCTGTTGTTGATTTACTTCTATGCTTTGGGTCATTGTCCTGTTGCAACACCCATCTTCTGTTGAGCTGGTAGACAGATGGCCTTAAGTTCTCCTGCAAAATGTCTTGATAAACTTGGGAATTAATTTTTCCTTCGATGATAGCAATCCGTCCAGGCCCTGACGCAGCAAAGCAGCCTCAAACCATGATGCCCCCACCACCATACTTCACAGTTGGGATGAGGTTTTGATGTTGGTATGCTGTGCCTTTTTTTTCGCACAAAGTGTTGTGTGTTTCTTCCAAACAACTCAACTTTGGTTTCATCTGTCCACAGAATATTTTGCCAGTACTGCTGTGGAACATCCAGGTGCTCTTGTGTAAACTGTAAACGTGCAGCAATGTTTTGTTTGGACAGAAGTGTCTTCCTCTGTGGTATCCTCCCATGAAATCCATTCTTGTCTAGTGTTTTACGTATTGTAGATTCGCTAACAGGGATGTTAGCATTTGCCAGTGACTTTTGTAAGTCTTTAGCTGACACTCTAGGATTCTTTTTCACCTCATTGAGCAGTCTGCGCTGTGCTATTGCAGTCATCTTTACAGGACGGCCACTCCTAGGGAGAGTAGCAGCAGTGCTGAACTTTCTCCATTTATAGACAATTTGTCTTACCGTGAACTGATGAACAGCTTTTGGAGATACTTTTATAACCCTTTCCAGCTTTATGCAAGTCAACAATTCTTAATCGTAGGTCTTCTGAGAGCTCTTTTGTGCGAGTCATCATTCACATCAGGCAATGCTTCTTGTGAAAAGCAAACCCAGAACTGGTGTGTGTTTTTTATAGGGCAGGGCAGCTGTAACCAACACCTCCAATCTCATCTCATTGATTGGACTCCAGTTGGCTGACATCTCACTCCAATTAGCTCTTGGAGATGTCATTAGTCTAGGGGTTCACATACTTTTTCCACCTGCACTGTGAATGTTTACATGGTGTGTTCAATAAAAACATGGCAACATTTCATTCTTTGTGTGTTATTAGTTTAAGCAGACTGTGATTGTCTATTGTTGTGACTTAGATGATGATCAGATCACATTTTATAACCAATTTTTGCAGAAATCAATATCATTCCAAACGGTTCGCATACTTTTCTTGCAACTGTATATGTATATGTATATATATATATATATATATATATATATATAAACATGATTAGTGAGTGAGTACACTGGATTTTGTATGTTATATATAACATACAAAATCCAGTGCATTTACTCACTAAACATATATATATATTGCCATTGTTTAAAGGAACTGCTTATTACAGTTTGTGTGACTGAACTTTATATAGTGTGAAATACAAAAAACATTTGTCAGTAGACCTATTGTCACTAGTGATGTCGCGAACCGTTCGCGAACTTCCCGCGAACGGCTCGCCTCGGTTCGCCACGAACCGTTCATGGCGAGCTTCGGTCAGCTGACACATCCCGGCCAATCTCCAGCAGACCCTCCCTCCCGGACCCTCCCACCTCCTGGACAGCATCCATGTTGAACGGTTCGCGACATCACTAATTGTCACAGGTGATGACAATGTGGTTTCATATAAAAATTTAATATGCAATACTAATATGGTGTACCTATACAGATAATGAGCTTATGCTATGCAACCAAAAATAGTAAGGTGCATTTGCAAAAAGTACCTGTAATTATATTCATAATGCAAAAAGATGACTGCATTTTTAAAAAGATAGCTATAGAATGCACTCCCTAATAAAACCATAATATCTCACGAACAGAGCATCTTCAGGCCATGATTTCTCTGTTAAACTGTGTGGTTTCTTATTTTTTTATCTACATGCTAGCTTTAACATCTACTATATTGGACCTCAGAGATGTCATTCTATGGTGGGACCTAATGCACATACACCGCAAGCCCCACTCACGCATTATGCCTTCCCCTTAGGAAAGCATTGAATTACTATCGGGTTTTGCTTTAGGCTGGATGTACCCATACAAAGCGCGAGGATGTCTACAGAAACTACAGGAAGCACCTCTAGTGCTGTCTGGTTCAAAGCCACTAGAGGCAGTATTAACACTGCAATGTAAGCATTACAGTTTTTACATTAGAGGGCAAAAGAGGACAGTGACATTGCAGCGAGATCACTTGATTGAGATAAAGTGGTCTGTGTACCTACAGTGTCCCTTTAATAACGAGCCTGGTTTTATGTAACAGACAAAGCAAGTAAATTAAAGGACCACTATAGGCACCCAGATCACTTCAGCTCAATGAAGTGGTCTGGGTGCTAGGTCCATCTATGGTTAACCCTGCAGCTGTAAACAGCTATGTTTACATTAGGGTTAATCCAGCCTCTAGTGGCTGTCTTATTGACAGCCGCTAGAGGCGCTTCCGCGCTTCTCACTTTGAAAATCATAGTGAGAAGACGCTGCTGTCCATAGGAAAGCATTGAGCAATGCTTTCCTATGGACTTATTGAATGCGAGCGTGGCTCTTGCTGGTGAAAGGTAAGTGATTAACCCCTTAACCCCTCTTGAGCCCAGCGGGAGGGGGACCCTGAGGGTGGGGGTGTTCCCAAAGACCCTATAGTGCTAGGAAAACAAGTTTGTTTTCCTGGCACTATAGTGGTCCTTTAAAGGGTTGCTATAGTTTTCTGTAGCCTACTAAATCTTGTCTACAGTGATCCTCAATGCCGCTGGTGGGATTACCATATGTGCTGCCCCTGCAATTAACAGAAACATCCATTAAGAAAGCCAGATTAGTAATTATATAACACAACGTAGAATCACCAAAGGCAAGCAATATATGGAAAAGTGTCTGTTCATTCAAACTAGGTCATAGATCTGGGATATGTAGGTCTATCCCTGCACATAGTAATGTGAAAATTGGTGCTCCCTATAAGCATTTTTTTCTAATCAGGCCAGTACTGAATACACATATATATTTGCAATGTATTTATTATAAATGACAAGGTCTGTTTAATATTATTATACCTTTCAATACTGGACTTCTATGAAAATGTTCTTAAATGGAACAATGGTAAAAAGTACAATGAGGTAGCATCCATAATGTTACCCTCGTCAAATAACCCGTCAGTTCAATAACACAATGTTGTCTTGTGTAACCTACTCTGGAAGTGAACGTGTTCAACTTGCCATTTTGAGAGGGGGTGTCACATTATACCTACAACATTCTAAATGAATTTACTAAACCTTTCTTGGGCTCGCTTTCAGTCCGTAGACAATGCAGTAAAATGCCTGGCTTTTCCTTCACTTATTAACTGCTCACATCACAGCTGCAAACACTCACGCAACGAGCTAAGAAACTGCAGCCATTATTTGCGAAAGAACCATTTTAACGTTGCATTAATTTCAGCTTAGCAGAATGACTCTGTCCAGCCTAAACTGCTTGGAGCTTAATGCGAATCTATGGAGAATACACTGAATAAGAAACAAACCCAGAAACATCAGCTAAGACCGTTCTCCGCTGAGCTTCAGTATCTCATAATTAATATGCTCCTGCCTAATAACACAATTTGTTAATATACCCAGAGGAAAATTTCAGTGTCAAGATGAACTTGATCACTTTACTGCTGCTCTGCAAGGTCAAGCAGCCATATTCTGATGGAACGGAGAAAAAAAATGACACACAATAGTATTACATGCGGTATCTCATATACATAATTTCAGTAAATCTCCGATTAGCTGGGGAAAGCGTATGGAAAATGTATACTGTGAGGCTAGTGGCCTGATTCATGCACTCATCATAACCTCCCATAATTAAAGGTCTCCACACATATCTTTGACCTTTTCTTTATTCTAATTGATGGATGTGTTCTGTTTTCAATTAGGCTTATTAGAAAACACTAGGAGAGAAAAAAAAAACTACAGACTGCATACGCATAGTACTCTAGAAAGTCTGACTTAAAGGGACATTCCACTGCCTAAATACAATTTGTAATACAATTTTTAAGTCAATGAAAATTACTGTTTAGTAGACCTACCCACAATGAAAACATGCATGCATTCAATAATGCAATTTTTCAATGGGGGTATACTTAAAACCAGCTTTCAAAACCTGCAGATCTATTGTCTGAAGCCTTTTCAAGCCCTCCCCTTCTAACCCCACCCAGACTTTCTGTGGCTGTCCAATCACAGACTTCCCAATACAGCTCAGTGAGATGTCTGAGCAACTGTCTGTCAGTAACAGTACCTGTTGTCTGATTGATAGCCAGAGAGGTGTAATAAGGTTAATTTATAAAATTTCTATGAAAATCTGCACGTTTTGTAAAATTAAAAAAGAGGACACACTCTTCACACAAAGCTTTTCAGCGAGCTAAAGTGCTTTAGGAGGCCTGGGTGTCAATTTTAAGAAACACTTCAAGACCCACAACTACTACAGCATGTCCCCACAATTGAAGTAGTCAAACCATTTGATAACTGTTGGCGTCCAGTGGATCTGCTCAACACCTCTCTGGAAGCTCTCTGCCAGAGTTCAGCTCATTGGTGCAGGTCTGATGCCTGAGTCAATGAGATGGCTCTGCACAGCAGGGATTTGTGCAAGGGAGCCAATAGAATCTCATAAACAGGAGCTTCTAGCTTTTCTTCTGGCAAAGGGGAGGTGTAGAGCCCAACAAACCCAATGTAAGAAGTCAGATCACTACTAAACTAATTAACTTGGGGGTGCCAGGGCACTCCTGGGACCATAACCACTACAGCACACTGATGTGGTTATGGTGTGTGGAGTGTCCCTTTAATGGTGTTTGCAAGTAAGGTAGAAAAGCTTTTTTCAGGACAAGTGCATCTAAAATCAAGCTAATCTCAAGACTCTTGATAATGCCCTGTAAAATTAAAGCTAAAATAACCAATTTGTGACTGTTAATACATATTTGATAAGGCTGATTATCACAGGATATACAGTCAAACACATCTGCAGTCGCATGGTTAGTGACAGGGAAATGCAGTCCAACAAACCATACCCTCCAAAAATTAGGAGGTATTCGGGGGAAAAAGGGAGGGACCTTACAAGGGTCTCAATCACAGCAACAAAGGGGAAAAAAATGAAATCTGTATTTAGATGTCACTAATAATTATATCCTGGGATATAACCCTTTCAATTCATCTTGCCCATCTTACAGAAACAGTTAAAAGAAAGTATAATGTGCTGCAATGGGCTTCTAAAGCTATTCACATAAAGTACACAAAATCCTGTAAAGCGCACTGTCAGTAATCAGCCAAATGGGTTTATGAAGCTGCAGGCTGGGCAGATTTCTTGGCACTGGAAGAAAGTTGGTACATATTCCAGCTGCCTGATAAACAGAAAACATTGGCTTGTGTACCAAAACAGCTCAGAAAACTGCCTGAGATAATTTATTTAAGAAATGCTCTTCCATGAACTATTTTGCATTTAATATATTGCTTGGCAATCGTGACACAGGTCATTTAGTAAATGACGAATAAGGCTTGTTTCTAGGTCCTTGAAATACATAAAAAAAAAAAAAGTTTCATAAAGATGAATATTTTTTAATTTGCCTTTACAAATAAACTTTTTTTGTCTTAAAGGCTTACTCCAAGCACCATGGCCACTTTATTGATTTGAAGTGGTCATGGTTTCTGGAGTCTGTATGTGCATCGTTTTGCTTTGAAGCTGGAGGGGTAACATTATAGGGGTAACAACGTGAGGGGTGCATCATTGAGTGTCATTAGTTCCAGGCTGGCTATGGTCAATTCTTTGCATTTTTGGCTCCAGCCTGCTATACTGTGAAGCAAATGCACCACCCTTCTTTGTGCCACCTATGTGTTCCCCTCAGCTCACCTATCGTGATATAATTCCCCTCCAAGCGAGGTAGAGGGATGTCAGTGGAGAAGAGGTGGGTTGCCAGGAGAATGTGGCCTCTGCACAGGAACAAAGGTAAGTTTTAGCTATATTCGTTGTTTTTTGGGTAGGTGGGGGTACCAGTATAGAAAGGATTACTCAGACCAACTAACATGGATTCTTAAAACACAGTTTTTTTTAGGTGAAGTAGCTCTTTAACCTTGGCGTGGTCCACAGACTGAATACAGAAAGCCGAGATCTCAAACCCAAATTGGCAAAAACATTGGAAACATTGATTACAGCGCTAAGGATTCAACTAATTAATGCAAGCACAGTCCGTGCATACTTTATCTTTGTCAGATTCACTAATTCTCTAAATAACTTTATTCTAAAGACTACTACATGGACAGGCAACCTGTGCTTCTCTGACTGCTACACTGTAACTCCTATGATGCTGGGCCAATTATCAAGTATTCTATCAATGGTTTTTCACTTCTTTTCAGCATACCATAAACAGACAATCTGTGATATATATATCAAGTTGTCCTCAAAGAGCTTGTCAGCCTGTAACTTTTGTCTTCCAGTTCTGCCGCCCGGTGCTGACCATGAGGGGTTGGAGCCTAAACAGAGGGGCAGGATCTAATCTAAGGGGTGGAGCCTAGTGCTGCACACCCTGCCAAATGCGCGTCTCTCTACAGAGTGCCTGGGCGCTCTGCACCTACCCAGGATTGGCTCTGCATGAAGGGTACTGTTATACTTGTGACACATCGCTGAACACAAATATGCGTGTTTTATTGCAGTAAAAGCTAACAGTATTATGACATTCACAGCTAAAATGCCATGCAGAACTTTCTTAATTTCTCACATTTTTTAAGGTTTAATTCATATTAAGTTATGTTTTATATATAAATGTTTGATGTAAAATGAAAGCCCTACTTCTCCTGAACAAAATTACATATAATAAGTGTGGGTGCACTTAACATGGAAGAGGTAAATAATGGTTCAATAGACATATAGTCACATTTCATGTTTTATTTTGGTTCAGAACTTGTACAATTGCCTCCGACCTTAAGGGGTTAATACTTTATAATTGACAGCCTCTGCTCTCAAAAATATATGCAAATTACCCTTAATAAAACTTTGTAACGGACCGTTTTGCACAAAAGGGGAAAAAACCGCTTAGACGATAATCCCCCTTTCAGAGACAGGCACAGCTACTGTAGAATCACCAAAACTCACGAACCGCCAATAAGTGAATGCTCCAAACTCCCGAACGGCATACAAGGGAATAAGGTAGCACTTCAAATAAACGAACAGGAACCATACGAATAGCTGCTAGCAGGCGAACAGGAAAAGCTTCCAAGCGGCTTACACTCCTGGCAATCAGTCCTTAGCAGCATACAGTAAATCCCCCCAAAGACGAGACAAGGCTCCGTGTTGAGGGTCAAGCAGTGGTCTGTTTAATGAGGGCTACCTGCCCAGCTTTTATGCAGGTCTCCCACCTGGTGGACACTCCCCTAGGGGACCAAATGGGAGACTGTGACAAGGGACAGACAAGCAGACAAATAGGACACACAGTCACAGTATATTCCCACAATGCATCCTGGCTTCCTCCCCTCTGCCCTGGGAGATAATTGAGAAGTAACTCAATTATCTCCCAAGACAAAGGCAAAACTCCATTACACATGTGGGGACACAAAACCAGCATTATACTTTAAAATACATAAAGTAACATTTATTCCACAAAACACAGACATGTAACATATCCCCAGATAGCTCAGGTCTGAGTGCACATTATTAGGTGAATGGCACTCAGACCACACGAATACAGTTTAATCGCCATGGAGCTAAAGTCTTTACACAGTCAGTTTCATACGAATGGGCTCCATGGGATTCCTATCTGGGGTATAATACATTCGAACAAAAATACCGAACACCGGGCCGTTCGTGCACTTCCACCGAACAAGAAGGGAGGTTGGCGGCTTCAGCGGTGTTCGCGCAAAACTGTGTCCGATTTTAGTTCCATGAAAATAGAGGCGAACACCGCTGTGCATTCGTATGTTTTAAAATGGCCGCGACCTCGTGTTCGGGATACGAATGGCGGCCACCCAGCATTCATCAATTAAGCTGCGGTTAACCGCAGCTTCAGGGAGGTTAATTGCCGGCACACTCCAGCTCCCAGGTGGTCTATTCATTCGTGCGGTTGTTCGGTAGATTGAAACTACCGAACAACCGGCAGAAAAGCACGAATACAGCTTTCTGCAGGCAAATAAAGTCTTTTAAACGGGGGCCATAGTCCAAAGGCAACAGGCGAGCAACCAGGCTTCTCCAATGCAATGTGGCGAGATTGGTCTCGTCACAAACTTCATCTATGAAATCATATATGGCCCTCTATTGACATTCTGCTTGCAATCTCATTACAATTAAAGCAAATAACAAGCATATCTGATCTACTTTGAACAAATATTTCTGCAATGTTTAGATTTTGCTAATATTTGGGGGCCATAGTCCAAAGGCAACAGGCGAGCAACCAGGCTTCTCCAATGCAATGTGGCGAGATTGGTCTCGTCACATCTCTCCCCTTTTCCAAACAGACTAACAGGGTATCTGACCTCCTGCCGGTCAGTGCCCTTGTTAGTCCAGCAGCCCACCCACAAAACATAATCAACAGCACAGCCCACCCACAATAAATGGTTACTACACCTGTGTAAAGGAGAAGCTTGTCCATGTCCAGGTGCCTCACCACGGCTGTGCTGGGTACGGGTATGCTGACTTGGTGGGTTGCTGCGTGGGCAGAGACCAGCGGCACTCTGCCCTGTTGCCAGCGCTACTGGGAGGGTAGCCTGGTTGAAGCCTGGTTGTTGGAGGGGGAGACCGACTGTCTCCCCTTTAAATACACCGCTCTGCTGCTGGAGACCGACTGTCTCCCCTTTAGATACACAGTCCTGCTGCTGGAGACCGACTGTCTCCCCTTTAGATACACAGTCCTGCTGCTGGAGACCGACTGTCTCCCCTTTGGACACACAGCTCTGTCGCTGGGGGGCAGAACCGACCGTCCCTACCCCCTGTGCTGGCAATGTAGAGACTACGGTCCCATCTGCACCGTTGTGGGGCTTACTGTCTCCCCCTGGTACATGAAGCTGCCGCTGGGGAGAGGGGGTAACAAGCTCCTCTCCCATATATACTTCCAGCCGCGGGGGAGGGAGACCGACTGTCTCTGCTCCCAATACAGAGTCCTGCTGCTGGGGAAAGGAGACTGGGCTCTCTATTCCCGGTGGGACACTCTGCCGCTGGGGAATGGAGACTGGGCTCCCAATTCCCTGCATATCACACTGCCGCTGGGGAATGGAGACTGGGCTCCCTATTCCCTGCATATCACACTGCCGCTGGGGAATGGAGACTGGGCTCCCAATTCCCTGCAATATCTCCCGCTGGGGAATGGAGCTCGGGCTCCCAATTCCCTGCAATATCTCCCGCTGGGGAATGGAGACTGGGCTCCCAATTCCCTGCAATTCATTCTGCTGCTGGGGGACAGGGGCAACTATCTCTGTCCCCTGTAACTCAGCCTGCCGCTGGGGAATGGAGCTCAGGCTCCCAATTCCCTGCAATATCTCCCGCTGGGGAATGGAGCTCGGGCTCCCAATTCCCTGCAATTTCTCCCGCTGGGGAATGGAGACTGGGCTCCCAATTACTTGCAATTCATTCTGCTGCTGGGGGACAGGAGCGACTATCTCTGTCCCCTGTAACTCAGCCTGCCGCTGGAGAATGGAGCTCAGGCTCCCAATTCCCTGCAATATCTCCCGCTGGGGAATGGAGACTGGGCTCCCAATTCCCTGCAATTCACTCTCCCGCTGGGGAATGGAGACTGGGCTCCCAATTCCCTGCAATTCATTCTGCTGCTGGGGGACAGGAGCAACTATCTCTGTGCCCTGTAACTCAGCCTGCCGCTGGGGAATGGAGACTGGGCTCCCAATTCCCTGCAATATCTCCCGCTGGGGAATGGAGCTCGGGCTCCCAATTCCCTGCAATATCTCCCGCTGGGGAATGGAGACCGGGCTCCCAATTCCCTGCAATATCTCCCGCTGGGGAATGGAGCTCGGGCTCCCAATTCCCTGCAATATCTCCCGCTGGGGAATGGAGACTGGGCTCCCAATTCCCTGCATATCACACTGCCGCTGGGGAATGGAGACTGGGCTCCCAATTCCCTGCAGGACCGGTGGAGAGACCTCGGTCCCATCTCTACCGGCCACCTGGGGTTCTTCCCAGAAAATATCAACAATGTCTTCCCAGCTGAATGGGTCTGGAACTGGATCTGCCACCTTGCTGTCCTGCTGAATCTTCTCAATGGAGTGGAAGAGATCTCGGTAGTCCTGCTCCAGTTCCCACTCCAGGGTTGCTAGGTGAGCCAGGTCTTGCTCAATGTCGTGAGTGTCGTTCCAGTCATACCTGCTCTCCCTCCACTCCAAGAGATCACTGAACCGTGCTTGTGTAGGGCTCCCAAATTCAGGCTCTGAAAAAGCCTCCCATAACAAGCCAGGACCATCAAACTCCTCTCCCTCTGGCTTGTCATGCTCGGCTGTCCAGGGCAGGTACTGTGCCCCATACCACCAGAGCGCCTGGTAGGCATCTTCCAGCCAAATCTCCTGCCATACCCGGTGCTTCAATTCCTTCACCCATTCATCCAGGGGCTGCTCTCCCAGGAAGGGCATCCGCAGGGCCACTTGCTTCTGCAACCGCTGCTCTTCACTGGGGAGACTCTCGCCCTGCTGGTATTGTACATTATCCAGGGCCTGGTACCAGATGCTTTTCCTTAATGCATCCCGGCCATCCAGGTCCTCCTCTTCGTATGACACTGCTGGTTCCATTCTGTTGGTGTCAGTTTCGCTGTACTCAGACATGCGTTGCCCTCAAATTGTAAATCCACGGAATGGTGTTGCCTGTAGCTGTCCTGTAGTCTGTGGGAACGATCCCGCCGCTTGCCACCAATTGTAACGGACCGTTTTGCACACAAGGGGTAAAAACCGTTTAGGCGATCGGCCCCCTTTCCAGAGATTCAGGCACAGCTACTGCAGAACACCAAAACTCACGAACCGCCAATAAGTGAATGCTCCAAACTCCCGAACGGCATACAAGGGAATAAGGTAGCACTTCAAATAAACGAACAGGAACCATACGAATAGCTGCTAGCAGGCGAACAGGAAAAGCTGACGAACAGCTTACACTCCTGGCAATCAGTCCTTAGCAGCATACAGTAAATCCCCTCAAAGACGAGACAAGGCTCCGTGTTGAGGGTCAAGCAGTGGTCTGTTTAATGAGGGCTACCTGCCCGGCTTTTATGCAGGTCTCCCACCTGGTGGACACTCCCCTAGGGGACCAAATGGGAGACTGTGACAAGGGACAGACATGTACCAATTACAGACATACAGAAGTAAAACATCCCCACAATGCATCCTGGCTTCCTCCCTCTGCCCTGGAGAAGTAATTCAATTATCTCCAAGGACAAAGGCAAAACTCCATTACACACGTGGGGACACAAAGACAGACTATCACTTTAAAATACATAATGTAACATTTACTACATAAACCATAGACATGTAACATATCCCCAGATAGCTCAGGTCTGAGTGCACATTATTAGGTGAATGGCACTCAGACTACACGAATACAGTTCAATCGCCATGGAGCTAAAGTCTTTACAGTCAGTTTCATACGAATGGGCTCCATGGGATTCCTATCTGGGGTATAAGACATTCACACAAAAATACCGAACACCGGGTCATTCGTGTGCTTTCACCGAACAAGAAGGGAGGTCGGCGGCTTCAGCGGTGTTCACGCAAAACTGTGTCCGATTTTAGTTCCATGAAAATAGGGGCGAACACCGCTGTGCATTCGTATGTTTAAAATGGCCGCGACCTCGTGTTCGGGATACGAATGGCGGCCACCCAGCATTCATCAATTAAGCTGCGGTTAACTGCAGCTTCAGGGAGGTTAATTGCCGTCACACTCCAGCTCCCAGGTGGTCTATTCATTCGTGCGGATGTTCGGTAGATTGAAACTACCGAACAACCGGCAGAAAAGCACGAATACAGCTTTCTGCAGGCAAATAAAGTCTTTTAAATGGGGGCCATAGTCCAAAGGCAACAGGCGAGCAACCAGGCTTCTCCAATGCAATGTGGCGAGATTGGTCTCGTCACAAACTTCATATATGAAATGATATATGGCCCTCTATTGACATTCTGCTTGCAATCTCATTACAATTAAAGCAAATAACAAGCATATCTGATCTACTTTGAACAAATATTTCTGCAATGTTTAGATTTTGCTAATATTTTAGCTTTATGCATAAGCACTGAAATTCTCAGTTTGAGAGAAATCAAATAGAATGTTAAATGTTATAGGCACCTGTTGGAGAACTGCAACACCCATTAAGCTTTGGCAGCCTCAAGTAGGGGTCATAATTTTAGGAGTTCAAGTTATACAACATTGGAGGTAAAAGGGGAGTCTACATTTTTATCCACCTTTATTCACCCCCTCCACATGCACACACATGTTATAATCCTGTCTGCCATCTCTATATATGCTTTTAGAATTCTTTGCAATGCAGTAAAATATCTGCAATTTTCTTTTCCAGAAATGATTTTGACTTGCCAGTAATGAAGACAGTGAACAGATCTTTGGTCTGTGACTGATTTACTGCAATATTTATGTCACTGCATCGTGGTTTAACAGTACGTGGCGCCTTTATGTCACATGCACGCATAGATTTGAGGGACTGAGCTCCATAACCAAGGGTCTACGGAGGTGGAACCATGGCAGTTTTTCATTTTCTAAAATCCACTCACCCTGTTCCAGGAATCTCAATGCCTCATTGACTTATAATACAGTACATGAGATTTTTATTTTTCTGCACAAAGTGATATATTAAGGAGACAATGCATTTTGTCAGAAAAAATGTTTGACTAACAAAAAATAAAAGAAAAAAATAAATATATATAGCAATTTCAGCCCCACTTCTTAATGTGGAAAGTGCACAGTTTTCAGTAAGTTAGGTTTTTATCAGTGTAATTGAAGTTATTAGAATGTCATACTTAAAGAAAACCCCACAATGACACAATAACACAAATGCACAGACACATAACAATGAAAGATACAAATTAACAGAGATATCAACAGACAACTGCACACGGTAAGTCATACACATGTACACTGACACAGCCATGCACACTGACAGATAAACAGTACACAATGCATACTCAGTGATAAAGACACATGTTCAATAAAAAAAGCCATGCAGTTAAAGATTGACATACACATACACATTAATGTCACACAAAGATAGTAACTTGCCATGCACACTATTAAATACACAGACCGGCATCTACACCCACCAGAATGAAGCATAAACCCACACGTTAAGCAGCATGTAAAACATTTGCTCCATCAGTGGCTACAGAATCAAAGATTAAGAAATTATAGTATCTTCTGTGTCAACTTGCATAGTCAGGCTCTTCTAGACTTTGTGCTACCCAGTTATTTGACAATGGTCCACACGTTTCGCTACAATGCCATTTTAGGATTGTTTAGGTTTGTAGAATGTGTAGATGGCATGCACACATCAGTGTGCAAACCGACATTTGCAACCTCACTGCTTAGTAAATATACTACCAGAGGGAAAAAAATGTATGTATTTTTTTCTATATGTTTTCTTTGAGGGTACAGGAATCTGCAGCCTTTGCAAACCCTTGCTTTTATCTTCGTCACAAACTTTCAGTGTAAACTGGAAGATTGACCAATCAGAGGCCTCTCATTGAGATATCTCTGTGCTGGAGCTGGTAGCACATGCAAACACATGCGTATGCATGATCATGACTTCTCAATGCTTCTCAATGAGCTGTAAAACAGATCACTGAGAAGTTGTGAAGGGAGGCCCGCTCTTGGGAAGTGACCACTTCCATTAGCTCTGTGGACTACTTCCTTATAATTGTGGAACAGATGTATGATGTATATTAATGGTCGTACTGCAGATGGTAAGACAGTAAGCATGTGATCTCAAAAAAACTGTGTGTGTGCTGCAACAAGCAAATAGTAAGGTTAGAATGTATCATAAACCAAAATAATTCAACCTGCTTTGTGTTTACTGTACATGCTACTGGTGGTGTAAATGTGTAGGCAGGCTTTCAGGTAGAGATGCTGTTGAACCTGAGTGAGAAAACAAAGTCCAAGTTCTTCTCTGGGTATGAATTCAGGCAGACAGGACACATAATGACACAAGTATGACAAGGAAGCAGAGACCTCAAAGTAGTCAACAACTACCTTCTTAAAGTAGTCAACTTGGAATTAGTGACAGAAAACAAACATAGCAAGTTAGGGCAGAAGACAAGGGAAAGACCAATGGACAGCAAGGTTGGGGAATGATTGAATGCAAGGGCTACACAACACACCATGATTGAGCGTCCAGTAACATGGCTAATATCCCTATTGAGGGAAACTGACATCAAACCATTGCCAGGATACAATCACACAAAAATGTGCAAGGAACACAACTTTTAGTAAAAGAGAATAATGTATTCAAAGCAAGTTGGTGCAAAACGGAAGACCAGACCAGAGCTGGGAACACCCAAGACACACCCAAAAGCAGATAAGAAACATGGTAAAAGTGACATCAACATAAAAAATTACATTAACAAGAAGAACACATGGCCCAATCTGCACATGTATTAATGTTTGACGAATACAGCTACTAGAGAGAGTCTTCATGTATGTGCTCGACAAAAGGATGCAAGATATTGTTATGTTCTTCCCCTGGTATGGTCACCAACAATTGCTAATAAAATTTAAAAGAAGGTAGTGGTATACTGACTCTTTTCTGCTGAATGTGTCTGTTGAATATGGTTAGGTGTTTTTACAGTAATGCAATGAACATTGTAAAGTTTCATAATATGCTTTATATAACATAAAATTACCTCTTTAGTTTAATTATTCATAGAGTATCCCACCTCATTTTGGCTATAATTGTATACTTCTTATTAATATAATTTACAATGTGCATTGGAATTGTACATAAAATACACTGTCCACATGGCCAAATATGGCTGCCGAAGAACATTAGAAGACTAAGAAGGAGATAAGATTAAAGGACTTCTGTACAGTGACAGAATGACCTGGAGCATGCGATATGTAAAATTAAATGACCCATTATAATTTTATTAGTTAGCCTTTAATAATTTGATAGTGAACGGATCCACGGAAAGCAGCTTTTATGCCATGGCTCAAAGATTACAATTTCCACAAGATATATTCTGTTAGAATCTTGACTACATCATATTGATCTTTTCCTTGAGGTCTCCGTTCCATTCTTTAATTACTAACATTAGTCACATATGTTCAAAGTGGAATTAGTCTATAACAAGGCTGCACATTATAGCACAAGCTGCACATAGGCAAACGCATGTTAATGGCTTAGATAATAATTTATCTAGAATATCCACTTATTTCTAAACTAGCAGTTAGTCAATTACATTTAAATAATAAATGAAAGTGGACACTTTAGTTCCACTTAAAAAGAAAAACTGCGTGCCTGCTGTCTTTTTTCAAAATTGGTCTGTGTCGAACGCTTCTGAACAAACATCAAAGACAAAAAAATTATGAAAAAAATAAACTTCTTCACATTCTGAATTTTAATAAAATTTTCTAACAAGTGCATATTTTTAACACATGTTAAACATATGCACTTTTCTATACAAAGAAAACACAGAGCATTATACCAAAACTCCTTCTTACCCCACTGAGGTCATTTTTTTGCTTTTGATAGACAAATCATTTACATGCCAAACTAAAAGTCACGTAACAATTAATTAAAGTCAATTTTTTTACATACAAAACTACGTACTGATATTTGTTCTTTGTGATTTGAATAGCTATTGTTATTTATTAGATAATTAAAAGTAAAAAGATTACTTTTGTGAAATCTAAATTATCGGGGTCGCTTCTGATGACTTTTTATGCAAATTAACTTTCTGGTTTACAACTGCTTTGGCTTGAAAGGAAGTTATTTTGCATGAAAAGTCTTCTTACACATATTCCATGCCTAGTAACTTAAATGCAGTTATATATTCAAATTTATTTTTTAACACAGCCTATAAAATTTTTGTAAATATCTACAGCATGCTGTCAAAAGAGGGCAACCATTGTAGAGAAGGGAAAAGTTGCCAGCAACCGTCAACCCTACTGAAAGAAGGTCTCCAGGTACTCAAGGTGTTCAAGCCGTAGGCAGATTTATAGGTTAAAAAAAAGTGATAGAGCAGCAACGTTTCGACCTGCTACGAGGTCTTTGTCAAGCAGGTTGAAAGCAGGTTGAAACATTGCTGCTTTATCACATTTTTTGAGCCAATAAATCTGCCTATGGCTTCAACACCTTGAGTGCCTGGAGACCTTCTTTCTGTTTGACTGATCATTGTGGGACTGCTGGTCTTGCTCTAGGGCACCTGGTGTTTACTGGAATTAAGTGTGGCTCCTCTCTTCACTTTTGTAGCAACCTTCAGCCCTGTCTTATCTCACCCATGCGGACAGTGCACACCATACATACTCATAATAATTTGGCAGCCTGGTTGTCCCTACATTGTCCCAGGAAATATCACAGTAGACCATTGCTGGCCAGAAGAGCATGAGTCAACGGCCCAAGCCTAAATCCACACAGTGCTGGGCTAGAAAAAGCTCTACACATTTGCTGGCATACAGGGTGATTTACAAAAACTGTATGCTAGTGGCCTTGTGGCGATCTCTCCTGCCACCATTGCTAGCCCTGCCCAGTTGTGATAACACTGTAAGCGTGTTATCTCTCCAGTGGAAATCTGTTTGAGATATTTTATCTATAAAGAGGTACTTCCTCACATCAGCCATCATCATTATTACATACCTCAAAAAAAATTAAATCATAGGCGTTTGCTGTAGATATTCTTTTTACTTAAAGTGCTTTCTTCCTCAACTCGATGCACTTTCTACAAATGCTGATCGAAATATAGAGACAATAGAAGGAATGGATGTTCCTAAAGTTTTTGTAGGTGAAGATTTACCTAGCGATAGTGTTAATAGAATCGGATTACAATCTCATGCTTTGGCATTTGAGGATTAGGAAACAAAGTCCAAGGTCAGATGGTAAGTGAGATCACAGATTTGTTTTTTAGTATCTAAAAATAGCCTGTAATGTCTCAGCTGCACCTAATAAAATCTGCTGTAGAACTGATTTTCCCTTCTGTGGTGGATCTGATTAAAGCCAACATTTTCCGTTATAACAATTATTAAACATTAGCACATAATATGTTATTTTTGACCTCTTGTGTGGCAAGACAGTAAAATAATAGGTGTTCCAGACTTCTAGAAAACAATGTTCTGACGAAAGTAGAAATGTCACGTAAAAAATACCAAAAAAAAAATAAAAATTTAATCAATTCATTAAGGCAAAGAAAATTGTCTGCGTGATACAATTTAAAACAAATAAGCAGTTGTTAAAGATGAGCTGTCTTTTTGGCATTGAAGAGCATTAAAATAATGTCTAGAAAAACAAATACTTAACATTAGTTTGACATATTTTTTGTTTTACCCTATATGTATTAGCGTATTAACTTCTTTGGATTCCAATATCTCTTGTATGCTGACCACATTTCTATCAACCTCTCCTCAGATCCTTCTCATAATCAGCTTGGAATGTGCCATCAAATGCAGTTCTAAATGGATGTCTTTTCCTTTTATAAAACTTAATATTTCTAAAGTTGAACTTCTTATTTTTCCTGTATCAAATACCTTTCCTCCTTTGTCCACCTATTACCCCAACCCCCAAGCATGCTGTCTTGGTGTCACATTCAACTCTGGCCTCACCTCTATCCTCTGATATCCAATCTGTATCCAAATCATGTAAATTCTATTTTAAAAACATTCATCTAGCCTTCAATTCTTAATTTATTTATTTTTTTAAATGCACGTCTTTAGGAACACATTAACCATCTTCCAGGGTATTCTTGTAAAGTCCTTCCATCCCCCACTCATAACTTATGCTTTCACTGTCCACTCAACTCTTTCTCTCCTTCCACTCCACAATACCCCCACTCACTACTTTCACAAGTTTAACTAAACACAGATCTCATATCCATCATCCTCGTGTCCGCTCTGACACATTATGTGTATCCTCTAGCGCTCATTCGAGCAGGGCCCTTTTCACCTCTTGCCTCTGTCATCACTACTTTGTTTGGCAATATTTGTTTTACATCCCTAAAATATTAACATAAAATGCTCTATACCACGCTAGCACTATATAAATGCAAATAATAATGATAGATTTGTAGAGTTGTTTTTGTTTTCATTGGCACAGCAGAGGCAAAATATTTAAATTAGCTTCCTGCTACCTTACAACCTTTTCCTATTCTCTTCCTTGTTTAGAAAGAAATAAAACCATGACCACACACAAACAATGTATGCACAGATACTGCATGATTTCCTTTTAGCATTCTACAATGTTCTGTCAATAGAGGTGTGGGTATACTTATTTGAAACACTGCAGCTATAGATTTATTGTATTTTCTGCTCTGTGCATCCTCTTATTGGTGGAAAAACAACCATCCAATAAAAAAGGTGCAATACATATTCATGTATTTTGCTTTTTTTTTTTGTTAAAGAAGCACCACCTACAGTCTAGTCTAAAAAAACGCTGCTGGGAGCATATGAGTAGCCACTCAGAACCTCTTTTTTTTCTTCAGTTGAAATGATTAGCTTCTAACATTTCACAAAGCTGGGAAAATGATTGTTCCAATTAACTTCTATAGGATACTGAATGCTCTCCATGCACAAAGGGAAGATGGAAATATTTTATACAAATTATATTAAAATAAAACTATTGCATAGACTAAACATATAATCACAGGACATAGATGCCTTTATACAGTACAGTGCTCGATTGTGATGTAAAAAACGTTTCAATCGACAGAATCACCTTAAGAGGCTTTTCAGGCACTAAAAGAGAAATTAATTTCATATTTATAAGTCTGTATCACAGAACATACAACAAGTTGCTGTTTAGGCAGGGTCACAGGAGACTCTTCGTATATTTGGTAGGGCCAGTAAATCAAAGATGAAAACATCGTTCAAATCAAGAGCTGTTGCTTTAAGCACAAGGTGAACGAAAGACTACTCAAGGTCATCACATTTTGATTACCTCAGTGCTCATAGTTCTTTAATTTATTGCCTTTTATTTCACTTGGAAAAATCAATGAATATATATCGGAAAATACACAGTTTACTGCTGGTGGCATTAATCTCCTTAAAGGGGTAATACACACCATTTTCTAGGGCTCAATGAAGCAAATCGTACACACTTAATGCCTTTCACACTTACACCACACACAAACTTCCTCACACATAGACATAACCCCACGCTCTGGCACGTAATCTAATTAAGTGGATTTAATGTCAAATATATAGATTGGCCTCAGAAGGTCCAGACAAGGGGCCTTTGAAATTTAGTAGGTAAACCCTCAGGTAGTAGTCTCACTTAGTAGCAGAGATATTAAAATATTACGTTTTAACTCTCAAATAAATCAGTTTCATTAAAAGTAGCAAAAAAAAAAACAATACAGTAAATCCATTTCCCACCTTTTTTCATTAAAAATAGCCAACATTTCTTTATTATTATAATGCAAATAGTGTTTTAAATTAATTAATTTTCAACTATCTGATGAAGAACTCTTCAGACTGCGACAAAACACAAATGAGATATGAATCGCATTATCTGAGGATTGTTAAAATCTGAATTACAAAATTGAGTGATTTTACTCTGTAAAATGAATTATACAAAAAGCAATAATAATAATATTAGCATTAAGAACACAGTTTAGATTTTTTTAGATCTATTTAATTTTAAAAAAATGCCACTTGCATACACAACACTTTATATATTTAAAAAAAATATTTGTATTTTTAAATCCACAGTCTCATTAGACAGGGTTTGTTCATCTGATCTGTACAAAGAATAGTAAATTCTACTTTGTATTATACATTTAAAAACGTAATAATTAATAATTAGTGGAATTTCTGTCTGAACAACAACAATTATATTAAGGCACCTGAAACCTTTATACTTATAGTATAACACTGAATAAAATCACTGCTAATAACTAAAGTTTGCCATTAAACAATGAACCTACAACAGCTCCCTTGTGTTCATCTAAATTACTTAGTTCCATAAAAGGCTAGATCATTAAGTCAATTAATGTTCTTTTATAGTGATTCCTCATGGCCAATCCTCGAGCCATTCTCAATAGAACGGACATGACCCTTTCAGGCCATTTAAAATCTTGGCCTAAATGTATGAATTAAGTGATAAATGTAAGAATTCCCAAGTATAATTATGTCAACATAGTTACATATCAGTGATATATGGACAGGATAATCTATATAAAGTGAATCTGTCATCCACAGATCTTATGGATGACAAATTCACATTCCAATAGAGAGCATATTTGTGTTGGTGATTTAAAGGGACACCCTAAGCATCGTACTTATTACAGTACATTGTAATGGTTGTAGCTCCATCCTACATTAATTTGTCAAACCCTCTGTTTTTCACATTTACTTTACTTTTCGGGTTCTGTCGGGCCTTCCTGTCTAAGTTGATAAAGTGAAAGTTCTATACTTTGTCAGAACAATTCAGTCTAAAACAATTGCGGACACCAGACACAAAGATACTATCTGAAAATGATTATCCAATGGAGCCCAGGGACTGTTGGCCCTTGCAGTCTTTAAAGGAACACTATAGGGTCAGGACCCTATAGTGTTAACACCACCATCTAGCCCCTTGGGCCCCTCATGCTTCCAGAAATATAGTAAAAATCTTACTGTATTCAAGCCTGAAACTGTAACTCTGCATGCTGTTTGCCTGAAAAAAACAAAACAGTCTGCTGACATCATCAGAAGTGGTAGTCTGATCCAATCACAATGCTTCCCCATAGGATTGGCTGAGACTAACAAAGAGTCAGATCGGGGCAGAGCCAGCATGATTCAAACACAGCCCTGGCCAACCAGCATCTCCTCATGGAGATGAATTGAATCAATGAATCTCTATGAGGAAAGTTCAGTGTTTGCATGCAGAGGGAGGAGACACAGTGCTGCCCTGTGCTCTGCTGACAGCAGATCTGAGTGCATTGAGGAGTTTTATGCCTCAACCAACTCGGAAGTCACTCTGGTGGCATTCTGAGTGACTGCAACTGGAGGTGTTCCAAGCTTTCAATGTAAACACTGTATTTTCTTAGAAAATACAGTGTTTACATGAGAAAGGCTATAGTTCTCACCTGAACAACCTCATTGAGCTGAAGTTTTTCAGGTGACTATAGTGTCCCTTTAAGGCTCCATTGATGACACAACAATATAGCTCAAGAAGGTCAAAATTACTGTTTATATTAAAAAAACAAAACCAAACTGTTTATACTCTTTAAAGTCATACCAGACCTTAGAGTCATGGTGTCACTCTATGGTGTAAAACTATTTTCTAAATGTAAAATTTAAATGCACCTCACATGTTGTGTAATAAATATGGTATATTATTTCATCTCATGACACAAAGAAGAATAATTTTAGCTCCTGTATTTAATTTAGTGGGATAACATAATCACAGAGTGAGTCTCCAAAGATCACTGCATGACAAGCCTTGCTCACTAATCTAAACTAAATAATGAACAGGGGATTCTAATTTACGTGAACTAGATATACTACATACATTAGCTATGGAAAGTTAATCAGGACAATAGCATTGAACCGGAGCATGGTGACATATCAAATTAATTTAGACACATGCTAATACTTTGGAGACTTATTTAGGAAGTTGTTTTGAAATAGAAGATGGCTTGTAAAACCGACAACCACAAAAACGGTAAAGTAAATTGCAAAATGAAGGTCACAGTAGATTAACTGGAATTTTTTATTGTCTCAATATTGTAATTGTCTACTCACCAAAACTCACTAGTGACTGCATCACTAAGAGCTTTAGAGAAAATCAATCCAAAGGGGAATAATAGTATGTCTACAGTTATACAGCAATAGGTATAAAAGGTTAAAAAGAAGTCAAATGCTGCAATCACCTAGTGTAGGTCACCCAAACCACACAAAATACAGTGAATACAAATAAAAAACTGGTGAGAGCACACTAAAAATGTATATAAAATTACACACACGTGCAATTTTACCACAAATAGGGTGAAACCTAAACAAAACAGAGAATAATAGACCATAGTGAAATCTGTATATGCAATATTTAAAACAGATTAAAACAAATTGGTCTCAATCACATATATATTATAGTGGGCTCAGACTTTCAGCGCCTTGGAATAAATATGGTTGATGAGATCAAGTACTGGAACTAGATATATGGATATTCCACTGGATGCTAAATCTCCCCTTTGGATTGCGAGAAAGCAAACAAAAGGTAGGTAGAAGGTAATCAGAAAAAACTTTTATTAAACTATAAAAAATATATAGATAAAATGAAGATCTCGAATAGGTAACTGCACTAACGCGTTTCGACACAATAGTCTTTGTCAAAGTGCTTCGTAATGTCTCTGCATCGATATCCATTTTTAAATCTTCCAAAAGGCACGTTTTTATCCCTCCACCTGTGTTCTCCATTCCTTTCCGGGTATTTCACTTACGGTTGTATCACTTTCGGGTCAGCGGGCAGTGTGCGTCTCTGGTGACGTATTTCCTGCATATCCGATCACATGATCAGGGTAAGTTCCTCATAGAGTTCATTAGGAACAATTCCTATCATTGCGCAAGTCCATTAACTTGTAAATAGTATCGGACATAAAAAACATTTCAGTAACTTAAATAAGTGGGCATACTTGAGATATCCATAAAAACAATAATGCATTTAATGCATTAAAAACATATAAATAATAATTTATTATAAAATCATATAGATATTAGACAGGCGGCAAAAAAAGAAGAAAAAGGGAGAGAGATTAGTTTAGAAATAAAGAATATAAAGATATGATAAAAACATACCAATATAATACTTCTAAATACACATACACACTCCTGACAGACACATACACACTAGCTAACAGACATACACACTCACTGACAGACACACATACACACACACTCACTAACAGACACACACGAACTCTCACAAACAGACACACACACACTCACTGACAGACACATACAGTCACTAACTGGATTCCTTTATATGTTTGTTTTATGTTGCCACACCCTTTCCTTTCCCATTAATCCTTTTGTTTCAGTTGGTTCCTGCAGGCAGTTGTTTCATGTCATCTGTCCCTTTCTTTGTAGGTAAGTACTGTGTGTGTTTTATTGTTTATTTAGTCATGCATAGCTAGGCAGTTAGTACCCACCGTGCTTTGAGTACTTTGGCGCAGTGGTGGGCTGCAATCATCGTGGCCATTTATGTATGTCTAAATATCCAATGTTTTACATACATAGTACTTAGTTATGTCTCCTCTTGTTTTGCTTTGCATCTCTGGTCTTGTTTTATTTTGTCTTGTATTCCCAGTTCATGTACAGCCCTGTCCTGCCCTGTTCATGTTTCCCTCATGTCTTGTGTACATGTTCTGGGTTCTGCTTTCTGTCCTGCTCCAGTTCTGGGTTCTTCTAGTCTTGTCTTGTTTTCTTGTTAGGTGCCTGTTCTCTTGCCTTTTTTCTAGTACTGGATACATGTCTGCTGCAGAGCCCCCTATCCAGTTCCTGGGAGGTCTGCATAGCATCAAGCTCCAAGCTCTTGAGATCTGCAGAAGCTGCATCAGGGCCCTGGTATGTGGCTGCACAAATGCTGGTGCTCAACACCAGGGAGCGTGTAGTTACCCTGCACGAGGCCTTGATAGTCCATTTCTACGCTGAGACTCCCTTCATCAACATCAGGCACTCAGGGGTCCCAGTCTCCGTACCGCCACCCATTACACTCCCCCAGCATCTCCTCTTCTTCGCCCTTCTCTCCCCAGAATCTCCTCCTCCTCTCCCCCCAGCATCTCCTCCTCCTCTCCCCAGATGTTCCTCTTCTCTCCCCCAGCATCTCCTCTTCTCTCCCCCTGAATCACCAGGAAATAATCCAGACCAAGATTAAATTATCTGCAAATTTAAAAAGCGCTATAACAACATTTAATAATACTTAAAAAATATGTATTTTACATGATTTATGTGTAAATAGTTAGTGGATAACACAATCTATGACATTGTGCATTACATTTTCAGATCATTATTTATTACACTGTTGCCCCTGCACTTTGTGTTACATCATAGAACGAATGGTCAGGATAAAATGGAACTCAGTGTCAAGTACCAGTTTTTCTCGACATTTTAATGTGTAAATCTAGACATTCATGGGCAGCAGAGGTAAAAGGACACTCAGACTTACCTGCTGTTCCAGCACTGCTCCCTCCGCTAATGCCGCCGGGAGACAGGAAATGTCATCAATGAGACGTGCCATCTGAATTACGTCCTTTCCTGTTTCCCGACGGCATCTGCAGAGGGTGCGGAGGGTGCGGAGGGTGCAGTGCTGGAATAGCACGTAAGTCAGTGCTCCCTCGCAGCCCTCCATCCCATTCACCCACCAACGATACGAAAGCAGAGTAGGCGCCTGCTGTTTTGGGTAGGCAGGTGCCTACTCTGCATTGCTGCCTGGGGGGCCTAAGGCTGCCGACCGGTGCCAGTGGTGCCCCCATAAAGTGTGCTGGCCCTGAGTAGCGATCCGGCGAATGCCCACAGGGAGGGCTCGGCGTGCCAGCTGTGGCACGCGTGCCATAGCTTCGCCATCGCTGGTCTACAAAAACCCTCTATACTTTACTTGTTAAAGAGACATCTCCTCCGATTTCATATATGGGACACTAACGAACGAGTATTATATTGCTCCTTTAAGTGACCTTTATAAGTGACCTTGTATGTCATTCACTCAGTGCCTCGATATGTAAACCGTATCATAGCCTTCATTTGTTCTCCAAACCAATGCATGTACTGATGTCTTCTTACAAACAAATAATTTCAGCTGCAAGGCATGTGGCATTAAAGGAAACTGCATAATATTCTCATGTCTGATTATCTTTATAATGTAAACAACTCTGATCCAATCTTACTAGTAAGGATTATTCCGGTTAAAAATGTGCGTGACATTTTAATTATCACATTGAAGTCTTGCTGCAAGCAGTGAGACAGATGGTGTCCTGAATTTTATAGCCTTGCTAGCATTTCCGAGGCAAAATTTACTGTTTACTCATCAGTAAGCTTTCAGGTCTCATTGCGCACTTATTTCGCTTTTTTTCAATCCTTAATTTATTTATTTTAGGTGACTGAATTGTAGCAGTAGACACATATAATCAACACCAATAATAACAACCATCTATTAAAGCCTGTTACCTATGTTCTAGAGTCAAATCTTTTGATTTAGAAGGAAATCCATGATTCATATTTCTTAATTTGCTAAACAACTCATATTAAAGGAAGAGTTAGAATTATAAAGGATCTAATGAAGTGACCAATTGCCACAATCCCTGTCATTCAATCATGGTTTGTGGATTAGAAGACGAGATCACAACTATTTCTGTATACATGCAAGGGACTCAATGATGGGCTGCTTAATTCAATGACCAATATGGGCTTTTCCCAGTCTGCCATTCTAGACATTTCGGAGTTATAGTCCCCATAATGACCAGTCACCTTTAGGGTAGTTGAGCATTATGGGAAATTCATAGTTACCAAACATCTGGGGTGCCATGGTTAGTGCTCGATGTACGGGACCAGCTGTAAGGCTGTCAACAGAATGACAAATTTGTTTATTTACTAAACACCAAAGTGTAATGAAATAAAAACTGAATTGTGACAGTAGCAGTTGGAGAGTTTTTCCAAACCAGCTATTTTGTTTAAAGGACCACGATAGTCACCCAGACCACTTCAGCTCAATGAAGTGGTCTGGGTGCCAGGTCCCCCAGGTTTTAACCCTTCACATGTAAACATAGCAGTTTCAGAGAAACTGCTATGTTTACATTGCAGGGTTAATCCAGCCTCTAGGGGCTGTCTTCCTGACAGCCGATATAGACGCTCCCGCAACGCTTAATGGGAAAATCGCTTGAGCACGCAGAACGTCCATAGGAAAGCACCGAGTAATGCTTTCCTATGGGTGGTTTGAATGCGTGTGCGGCTCTTGCTCCACTTGGGAGCTGACGTCGAAGGGGAGCAGAGGCCAACAGCGCCAGGGAGCCCGGCACTGGATTAAGGTAAGTGGCTGAAGGGGTTTTAACCCCTTCAGACAAGCGGGAGGGGGGTGCTGAGGATGGGGGGGGGGAGGGGACCTAAGGACTATATAGTGCCAGGAAAACGAGTTTGTTTTCCTGGCACTATAGTTGTCCTTTAAGGAACACTATATTGTCAGGAACACAAACGTGTATTCGTAACTATGATCTTAGACAATCCAATACTTTCCTGTGCTAATGTGCATGTGCAAAAATGCCAGGCTACACCATTCAACATCTCCTTGTAGAACATAGTTGCTACACACTGAATGTATGCAACAAGTAATGCCTTTAGGGTCCTTACGAATACCTATAAGTAAGGTATTGACTATTTTTATTTACCAATTGTTGTTGCATCTCCTGTATGTGAAAAAACTAAAAAAAATTATTTTATCCTAACATTTCATATCCTGTGTGAAATATTGCAAGATAAAGGACACCCTATACTGTCTAAAGATGTTAATGCTACAAATATTTACAAAACTGAAATAAATAAGTGAAAAATAAAAATTGTGCAAATTTGCAAAATTTTAATTGTGAAGTTTGTCTGCAAAACTGTCTATACACAAAACTTCTGTGATATGATATGATTCTATGCGTCCCTTGCTTCATCTAAGTGTCAGGCTAATCATTTTTTAACAAAATGTGCACGGTAGTGAAGGGGTTAATACTTTGCTTATGCCAACACTGACCACCATATTTTAGTTATAGCCTAATTCAATATATCATTGTTGAACACACCCGGCTGCCACAATGGAAATTGCATGGGCTATTGACATGATAGTAGAATAGAAATCAGGTTTAGCAGCTAACAGTCATAGTGAATTCAATTTAAACCTACAGTTACAGTCCAGTTACTACCGCAAGACACTGAAAAATGACACTTCAAAATCCACGCTTGAATTGACAATTACAAAGTGCAATAAGGTGTTTATAACTGTGTGTTCTTTATACAATGCAGCAGGGGGAACTGCAAAGTCACGGCAATGGTATGAGTCTGCTAATAAAAAAATAATAGTCGGGAAAAACTAAATTACAGAACTTAGCAGGAAAGCTTGAGTTCAGTTAACGCTCTTCCCCACATCTGCGCCACGCAAAGCAATTATATGCCTAAAACACAATGTAAATTGTCTCTGCAAAATGTATATAAATGCAAATTTCCCATAACTGGGACAATTAAACCTGGGGTTTGCGCATTAGATAAAACTTAATCTCGTGTTGTGTCATATTTCTAAACACACTCCTCGCGAATACTTTACATTCTGCAGACGACAGAAACTTGTTTTTATCCCAGGAATGTCTGTAAAATCATTTAGGTGAGTGAATAAATGGGTCATGAAAGTGGCTTTTATCTAATTATGTAGATCCAAGTGTTACAGAAATGTCATTAATGCGGCTGCGTGATACAGAGCACTGTGTATCAAGGGAAAAATGTATACAGATGGTTGAAGTTTTACATACTGCGTGATGTAAAACATGAGAGTTTCAGTGGATCAGAACCACAAAAAAGTGCATCCTTCAATCACATCGAAGCATCTTGCTTAGGTACAAACCTCTCTGTATAATAAAAATATCTTTTATTTAAAGGAATACAATTAATCTGTATGGACACATTGAGGATAATCAACATTTTCCACACCTACCAAGTGTCCCTATTTAGGAGGGACAGTTCCTTTTTTGGGTAAAAATCTGTCTGTCACTCTTTTTCACCAGAATGTCCCTCTTTTCTAGGAGATCCATATTGCTGGTGTGTATAACAGAGCTTCACAGCAATAATACTCACAGTAATGTGTCTTTAAACTGCAATAAATGCGTTTTGAAATAAGTCTGTGTAAGTAAGATACATTGTTCTTGTTCTAAATTACATTTAAGTTGCATAAATGATTAGAAAGTCACCTAAAATTTCTAAGTACAGCCTGGCCACACTCCAACACCTCTAAAATGAAAGTGTCCATCTTTGTCCATTTGAAATGTTATTTTTTAATTTTTTTTGGTGGTGGGGGGGGGGAGGGTGTGATTTTCTTATTGGAACTATAGCTTGATCAGGCCTTTCAGAAACTGTAAGATTTAGCTCTCCATTGGCTACATGGATGGGGTGTGCTTGTGGTAAATTTTCAGTTTTAAGCAAAGGTGAGTTTATCACCAAAAGCTATTCTGAATATATGTGTTAGCCAACCATAATGGCCATACACTAATAGCATGGGACAATGGTAAAAATGCAAAAAGTTACCAAACTCCAGTGAGGGGCTATAGCACAAATTGATTATCCATACACAAACACGTTCTAAGCACAATAGATAAGATAAATTAGTTATTTATGCCAGTGTTTATCTTTTCTTTGTCTTATTTAATCTTTAAAAAAAAAGTTTTTTTTTTTTTAAGTAGAGTAGGAGTTTTGCTGCATATGTCCACCTTTTCTGTCTCTCCTTCAAATACGGTTGTTTACTTTTATGTTTCATAAACGCTGCTGTACATATTATCATAAGTTTGGTTTCTAGGAATTGTAGTTTAGCTGTTTGCTCTAGCAGAAAGCAGACATATAAACTACAACTCCCAGAAACCCTTGTTGAGCTTGAGAAACTTTCCAATTCAGCTATTCTGGATACATTGAGGCCTGTTCATTAAGTGTTACATTGCATTCAGTTGTTCAAAGGCTGTTTCAACAGAAAGTTTGTTGTAAAGCAAATTTAGTTACGTGATCCTATTTTGCACTTCTATATTTGTCTACCATTTAGTTCGATGTTAAAATCAGCCAAATCTCTATAGGCATGTGTTAATTTAGCTATTAACAAATCTTCACTCACAGTATCATTGTCTGCAATCTGGTTACACATAATTTAAAAATTCCCAGGTTCTGGCACATATATGTTTAATTTTCAGGAGATGCTGTTTGCAGTGAAAATTAACAGCCCTTTAATATTCCCTAATTATATCCCAAATTGACTACTGTAACCTTCTCACTGGTAAGCCTCTAACCAACATGAAAATGCTTGTCTTAGTCACACTACCAAGGTGCCAAAGTCATAACCTAGTTTGTTGGCAGCTGATCCATCTGTGCATCATGTAAACAATAGCCAACTAAAACGCCATGCAGTTTGTTTTATTGTAGTTAATCTACAACACATACCTGTATAATTAAGAAATCCTTACTTCACAGCAGTAACTGGGAATCTACGCCTCACTAATTGCTTTGACAATGGCGGAAAGGTGTCTGTTTTTTTCATATGTTTTTTTTCATAATTTTTTATTTATTTCTTTAATTGCAAATCAAATACCAAAATATTTTTTTTTTTGTGTGTGGGCATATGTAAATTTCATGCTGTAATAAATACATGTATTCTCATGATAAATGTTAAAATATGTGGTAAGGGTACTCTATCAAATCCTTCTTGTTGAATTGAATCCATTGCATCTCTGTTTGGAGCTTTGATGAAGTCCAGAATCATTATGTCATTTCAAAGGTCTTAAAGGGCCACTATAGTCACCTGAGCAACACCAGCTTAATGTAGTTTTTCTTGTGTGTATAGTATGTCCCTTTTAGGCTTTTTAATGGAAACACTGCCATTTCAGAGAAAAGGCAGTGTTTACATTACTGCCTAGTAACACCTCTAGTAGCTGTCATTCAGACGGCCACTAGAGGTACTTCTTGGGGCAGTGCTACACAATGTGCAGCAGTGACGTTCAGCATCTACACTCTCTGCATGGAGGCACTAAACATTCTTCATAGAGTTGCATTCATTCAATGCTTCTCTATGAGGAGATGCAGCGCACGCGCAACAACCTCCCAATGTTTTTCTAAAAGGGATATAGTCTATGCACCAAAACCACTTCATCTTTATAAAATGGTTTTGGTACGTAAAGTATCCCTTTAATTCACAGCCTATTCTGATAACAGACATCGATCCTGAGTCAATGTGCATGTATGAGCACCACTGCTTGTTGTCAATGTGTTTCTCATTATGCTGAGAGGGTTAACAGGTTTTCATGGACACTATTTTATCCTCTAAATTTAGTTAATTTATGCTTTAAATTCACATACCTACATACCTGTTAGACTTCCTGCTTATCTACCAGCCTGGTAAAGGGCAGTGCGAACGAGAATATTTTAAAGAATGCCTTCCTGGTACTTTCTATTCCCAGGGTTCCGTTGCCAGATTTTGGGTTATGAAGCTAAACTCTAACTCTCGGAAAGCCTTGCTGTGCTTCTTGATGACATATAGAAATGCGTTACTGGACACTGCAGGTTATGAGGGAGGGACAGAAAGAGATATATGCTATACTTGTGCTTTTGGTTTCCAGTTAATGAATTTTGGGTGAGCAGCAAGTAATCCGAATTCTATAACTCCCAATCACCATACAACTGAATTACAAAACAAACAAAAGGAGGGATGAACAAGTAGTTTTGTTTGTTTCATGATTCCTCCCTCTCTGTTGGTTTCGTCTTCTCACCTGATCTGTGAATAAAATGACGCAAAAAATGTGTGTACTGCAAACTATATGCATAATATTACAATTTCAAGTAACTTTGGTTTACCCGAATTGTTTTCCCTGAATCAGATGAAATTTGTAGAAACCAAAACTCCACGTGGATGAAACCCGAACTGCCCAAAATGAACGAATCAATTTGAACAAACCATATTTTTTGCCATACACAAGTCTTAACTGTATAAATCCTACAGTAAGGAATATTCTTAAAAAGTAGCAGGTGGAACAGAAGAGGTAGGAGTAAGATGCGGAATACTACAAAGCATTATATAAAAAGAACTACGCAAATATAACTTGCAAAAAAACCTTGAATTTTTTAGGACAAAAGCAATAAAAAGGTTGTTTCGGTGTGTGGAGTGGATTCATGAATTCTTTAAAAATAACACTAGTGTTTAATTAAGGACACTATCAAGAACACAAGCTATTTGAGAATTTTAACATCGTTTAATACATTGTTGTATTTTACAATATTGGGTGCAAATAATATTGTACAGTAATGTTCTAGTTGTTTTCTAGATAAGAATGTGACCTGCATCTTCTTCTTCTGAGCAAATCAGCTTGACCCCAACAAGCTAACAGGAAATCACATGAAAAAGGACTAATGGTCACGAGGATAAACCATGTATTTCTGCTGATCTATATTACAGATTAGGCATAGCTTCCCATTGTTTACAGACTTTCAGTTAGATAAAAATGTAATGGTCTTTCTAAGCAGGGCGAATAAGATAAAAAGACAAACAGGAGCAATTCGTAAAAGATAACAACAATTAAGAAGTTAAAATGTTATCCAAGCTGGAAAGTCTGTTTATCTAAAACTATTTTACTGCATTCAAGGCTATGTTTAGAGCTGAATGTGATAATAGTACAGTTGTGATGATCTGCTGGGATTCACAATTCAAATTTCAATCAAAATGCCTGTCAGGCACTCAAGACTGTTAAGGAATTCAACAAATTCTGCTTTCTGGGTTTCTACAAACACAGCTCGGAGACAGGTCATGCTCTCTATCAGCATTGTGCAACCACACAGTAATACTGCCACATGTCCTATTACGGTGGTGTCTTCGGAGATTGGCTCTGTAGCCCGAGCTGTATGCACCTAATAGAATTACATAATGGCTGGTATGTCATCTAAATCTGAAACAAATTGGATTCACTTGTCAAGTGACATAGAGTCAAAACGAGCAGAATATCAAATATGTTATCAATAGCAAACTAAAAATGGCATGTTTAGCATTTACGGTTGCCTTTCAAAGGCAGATAAACACGTTATTGTACATATTGAACTGCCAAGCCGTCAGGATATATATACGGCACTTATAATATCAACAAACGCAAAATCCCTAAGCTGCAGATGCAATCTGTATTGTTGTGAAAGTAAGTCAATAATGCACTCATGAATTAAAGACTTTATCCAACAAGTAGAGCAGTAAAATGTACTTTGAAACCTACTTTTTGACATACTGGAGAATTATTTTTTTTCTGTTCCTAAAAGTCCATATTGAAGAATGTCACTCAAGCTCGCCATCTTTCAGTTTGCTTTCACAAATTAAATTGTTTTATTATCTTTCAACTCTAAGCCTGTACGCCAAACCATAAAAAAAAAAACACAACTTCAAATACCTTATGAAGGACTGCGAGGAGGCCTATGTTGTGGTCAGATTCGGGGCAAGAAAGGAAATGTGATGATTTTGTGATGATCGATAAAATTGTTTTTAAGGAAGAACTGCCTATATGCCGTTTTGCGCCCAAAGCATGAAGGGTGCGTGTTTGGTTCCACTGTAAAAATGGGGTAAGATAAAGAGTTAAATGAAGATGAAGGGGTTGAGAGGTCGTTCAGAAACAGTAAACATGATTGAATATTTGCTTGCTGACCTCTAGTCATGCTGTAGGTAAAGTGATATATAATGAGGTTCTTCTAAATACATTGATGGATCATGTATAATGACCTAAGGGAAGCTGAAGGATTATAGTGAAGAGTTCATAATTCAACCCACTGTACAAATAGAGCTGTCAGAAAAGGATGAAAGATAAGGGACCATTTTTTATTTCTTTATTAGGATTTCACCCTTCACCACCTCCTACACCTTTAATTCAGTCACAGTGCTGATTTGCTCAGACCATTCATCAATTTGCTGATATGATAGAGTCTGTATAGGTACACTGACCTATGGTTAGATCTTGTTATGTCACAAATGTGAGAGATGTTGATTTAACAAGGGATCCTACAGCTCACCCTAAAAGCGAGCACTCAACAGACGTAACATACAGTGCATGCAGGCGATACGGAACTGCATGACTAAAAGTACTTTTTTTCTTTTGAAAAATCCTCATGGAATCATAGTGAATGCATTTCTGCATGATTAAGTTTTGTTAGTGCAGGAAATGTTCTTTCTTTTTCCTGAAGTTACTCCTGTTCTTATATTGCGGCTTTTCTTGCATTAGATTAAAAGGTGTTATTTTTCAAACGTAAATTTAAAACGTGAACATTATCTGCTTTATCAAGTATTACAGAAACTTTTTACGTGCATTAACTGTCATTTTTTCTATATACGTTATGTTTTTTTTTGCCAATGCAACGGATTTATGAATTTTTTAGACACTTTTCCTAAGAAAATGAACCAAAATAGTCTGGCACAACGTAAAATGCTTTTATTGATGAGAACTTTCAATGAGAACTCTTCTAGTATCACCAAAGGAAGACAACAGAGAAATCCACAGATGATGGGGCAAAGGGCTTAAATCAGGACTGTTCAACTACTTTCTTTAAGAACAGAGGCAGTTAAAGGTAAGTTGCATTGTAACTACATCTGGTAAGCTAAGGTTTGTTACTCTTAATGAAGAAGAGCTTTATACAGAGCATTTTCCCACCAGCAGCAGATGTTACTGTGTTTCACACCTTTCTGGAAACCTGTACTTAAAAACTATTTTCATCTGGGTCCTCTCATGGACACCCACTGCCGAATATTCACTTTGTATTTGCAACAGGCAATAAAATGTCACCTTTTAATATCACAAATCACGGACACCCTTAGTCGTAGCACTGTGAGATAGGGCAATTTTCATCCTAAGGTAAACGCGTAGGACAAAACATCTGCTTGGTAACGCTACAAAACAGCTTGGAAAATCAATAAACTGTCACAAGCCTTTGATAAGGTCAATATATTGTGTACAACATGCAACATATTAAGCACAATATTGAAAAGAAACACCCACATCCCCTTCTCTCTTCCTACAGAAGGCCAATAAGCAACTTGCTAGAGTATACAACCACAACGTATCCCTCGACAAAACAATAAGCCAGCATGAAGCAAAAAAAAATCACTTTTACAGAAAAGTGGGACCAGAGCACAAGTTCTCTGGCATTTGTTTTGAAACCTTTTGTCTTCATCCATCTGCCCCTTTCAATTACGGTGACAGCTGACTTTTTCTGAGCAGTGACAATGCCAGCTGACCTTTAAAAGCCTTGGAGAGATATCATCAGTATTTTTATTGTTTTGATTAGCATAGGAAGGCCACACTTTCAAAAGAGACTTTCTACGCTGCACAATAGCGTTGTAAGTAATTTAATGCTTTCCTTTGCAAATCGAGGCCAGGGACATATTTATTTACAGTCTTATTTGGATTTCACTGCTGGCTGTGATCATTTTCACTTGACCGTACAACGAACAGACACAGAAAATAAAAACATTCTTACAAACACATCGGTAATTCCAGAATTGTTCATTTTTACTTTTCAATGCATTTGTTTCTGCCCTGAATCAGTACATCCAGGTAAACAAATACTGGTTCGAATTTGACAGGAGTAAAAGTATGACTTATTTAGTTAAACTTTGACTAAAATATCTAATATTTAAAGTTTATCGATTTAAGTGAGTTGTTTTGCAAAATGTAAGTTGACTCAAACTAAAAGGAGGAAAGAAAAAATACAACTTTGCCTATTAAGGGATTTATCCTGAAACTAGGACCTGCATTCTCAAACTCCACTCAACTCACTATATAGTAAAACTCCAATGTTCCTATACTGACAGACAGATCTAAAGAAAGTCTAAGCTCATGGGCACTATGTTGGCGCTGATGCAGGACATGGGACTGAAGCCTACATGCTGGATACTACTCATTTAGTATCAATATTTCTGATTATACATCCCTCTGTCTGTGGACACACCTATCTCTTTTATTCAATTTGTAAAGAGCACTGGGTAAGAGTGATAAATGAGAAATGTACAATAGATAAATAAATCAATAAAATGAAAAAAAGGTATTAAAGGGACGATATAGTCACCAGAACAACTACAGCTTAATGTAGTGATTTTGGTGTCTATCGTCTGTTTCGGCAGGCTTTCCAGTGTAAACATTGCCTTTTCAGACATCTCTAAGAAGCATTTTATGAAACCATGCAAAAACGTCATCGTGACGAAGAACTGGGCGGCTCAGGCAGCATATCTCAGCACTGGAAGGGTGGTAATTTTTAATATACATTCCAGGTCTAATTAAGTCAGTGTGGAGGAACCTTGAATCTAAAAGAGAAGAAAACACATGGACACCTGAAACACAGTTTTGATTAAGTTGAATATAAAGTTCCTTTAATACCAAACATTGTTAACTTTTGTAAAAATAATGTTAAAACCGTGTGACTAGTGTACTTGATTGTAAAGTTAACAAAACCCAAGAAAGTTTGTTTGTAGTCTGGAAGAAGTGCATTGTGGTCATCAACAGACCCTTCTTTCACTAGTGCACTTTTCCACAGTGCTAATCTAGGCCGTTGTTGTTGTACACTAGAATGCACTATTTTACAGGCATTAGAAGGTTAGTAGATGTTAGTTAGTATCTTTCTCCATCGTATTGCTGGTAATGTGTATAAGGTGAAACTTGCAACATAGGATCTCTGTGAACACGCGCCCCACAGACTAACAGGGTTATGGATGCTTTTCACAATAATGCCCTGCCCTCTTTGTAACCAAAACCAAAATGAAAATATCAACTATTTAGTTTCTAAATTTTATATTTCATAACAAACCCATAAGTAAAAAACAAAATATAATTTAACCTATATGCTATGTTAATAAAATTACTAGCAAATGCATAGATTAAAATTTATTTTGAATGTTACTTTTTGGCTTATTTATCCATTATCTCTATGCCATTGGCATAAGGTCAAAAAAGACTACATATATGGCTAACAAGCACCCCCTTCCCACACATGGCAGTGTACCATCCACAATGGCTTAGCACACAAGGCGTTGTGGGTTAACATGAAAGTCATAGTCATACGGTCAAGTTCATTTGCATGTATCCATTATGGGAACCATCTTGCAAGAGGTAGAGATGTAAGTTTTTAATTTTAAACTGTGTAGGTTTTTCATTTTAAATGGAAAAGTAATGCAATTTGACTAGCCATTTTTAACTCCTTAGTGGCCAGACCATTTTTCAATTTTCTTACCGTTAAGGACCAGGGCTGTTTTTACATTTCTGCCGTGTTTGGTTTAGCTGTAATTTTCCTCTTACTCATTTACTGTACCCACACATATTATATACAGTTTATCTCTCCAATAAATGGTCTTATGCAATGTATGATCATATACTGTAACTAAACCCCTATTATTTTTTTGCCTAGATTAGGTGTTTTTAATAAAACTAAAAATTTGTTCAGCACTAAAATGACTGTTTAGTAGATAAGCGAGTGCGCTGGATTTTCATTTTTACTGTACTTATTGGCCCCCAGCAGCACCCTAATTTAGCATGTTTAGGTGAGTGCAGCCAAACCCTTATTTTCTCATATATGTTTTACTGTTATGAAACACTGATATTCGTGTCCAGCAAAGTTTCCCGAGTAAAACAGTACCCCCCATGTACAGGTTTTATGGTGACCTGGAAAGTTACAGGGTTAAATAAACCAAATTCTCTGGACTTTCTGCCTGGGTTGTCAGGCAAGTCCCTCAAATTGTAATTAATAAAATGACTTAATTATGTTAAAATATTATATAAATATATTTGTAGAATTAATATATATATATATATATATATAAAAATAGTTAAAGTAGTTGGCTGCACCCACGGGTTTCCATAAAAAAATTACTTTTAATGAAGAGATTTCAAATAAGATCAACGTTTCAGTCCTCCTTGTGGACTTTTAATCAGGATCATGCACCCGGTTATGGAATTCTGAAGCCTGAGTGCAAGGTATGGTTATTTATTTATATATATATATATATATATATATATATATGTATATATATAAGTAGCACAGTTTCCTTGCCCTTAGGCTTAAAAAATACATACCGGGTGCTTGTAATCCAGGGAAAAATCTAATATCAATATATCAGACATGACCAGCACTCACGGTTTTCATAAAGATTTAAAAGTTATAAGTTTAATCCATTTGTATTAAAAAGTTGACAGCTCGATGTTTCAGTCCTCTTCTGGGACTTTCATCAGGATTGTTCTTGATGAAAGTCCCAGAAGAGGACTGAAACGTCGAGCTGTCAACTTTTTAATACAAATGGATTAAACTTACAACTTTTAAATCTTTATGAAAACCGTGAGTGCTGGTCATGTCTGATATATTGATATATATATATATATATATATATATATTTTATTTATTTATTTTTTTTGTCAGCTCCATTGCAAGTCTCGCGAGAGCCGTGGGGTCAGAGCATTGCCACGGGTTACCGTGGCAATGCTCCGCGCGACACTCAGACCGCGAGACTTGCAGAGGGAGCTGACAGGGGAGTTTATCGGACCGGAGGAGAAGGGAGCTGACAGGAGCTGCATGAAAGGTAAGTTACAGCTCTCTGCCAGCCCCCCTCCTGCACAGCCCATCCACTGGACCACCAGGGAATGAGAGCCCCCCTCCCTGGCCATGTATCAAGCAGGGAGGGGGGACGAATAAAAATAAATACAAATTTAAATAATAATAAAATAATAATATTAAAATAAAATATTAATAATATAACAAAAAAAATATTAATATAATAATAATAATTTTAAAAAAATAATAAAAATGCCCACCCCCTACCAAGGCTCTGCATCACATACACAAACACACTCTGCATCACACACACACTGCATTCATACACACACACACTGCACTCATACACACACACACTGCATTCATACACACACACACACACACTGCATTCATACACACACACACTGCATTCATACACACACACACACACACACACACACTGCATTCATACACACACACTGCATTCACACACACACACACTGCATTCATTATATACACACACTGTAAATAAATATTCAATTAATATAATTTTTTTGAGATATAATTTTATTTAGAAATTTACCAGTAGCTGCTGCATTTCCCACCCTAGTCTTATACTCGAGTCAATAAGTTTTACCAGTTTTTTGGGGTAAAATTATGGGTCTCGACTTATATTCGGGTTGACTTATACTCGAGTATATACGGTAGATCATATATATATATGATATGATCTTAGTACTTTTATTAACTTTAAGTTTTAACTTTTTACATTTTTTAATAACATTTATTTACTTTCTAAACTTTTGTGCAGGCATGAGGGGGACAGCCTGAGAGCCCATGCACTCCCCCTGCAGGCACTACACAAGACGGCTATTCCGGCCATGTGATCACCAGGACCCCGTGATCACATGGCCTGGGGGGGCCAGATCAGCTGCAGGTGGACTGACTGGGAGGCCAGGCAAGTCCCCATATCGCGATCGCAGGCGGGGGATTGCCAGCGATCAGGTAAGTGCAGATTAGGGATCAGACTACCAGGTATATCCACGTTCGTTAACGACCATTTTTTATCGGACATACCTGGTACATCCGAAGTTGGGAAGGGGTTAAAGAAACACTATAGTCACCAGAACAACTAGTGCTTCTGGTGTCTGTAGCCTGTCCCTGCAGGCTTTTCAATGTATATGTTGTCTATTAAGAGAAAAGGCAGTGTTTACATGCCTAGTAACACCTCTAGTGGCAGTCACTCAAATGACCACTAGAGGTGTTTCCTGTGTCAGTGCTGCACAGTGTGCAGCATTGATGCTCAGTGGCTCCATGCTCTGCATCGAAATGCTGCATGTTCCCCATAGAGATGCATTAGGGCTGCTTTTTTGCCACTCATGCGCACTAGCTTCCTAATGCTTCCATTTAATTGGCGGAGATCATTAAAATTGAGGATCTTAGCCACAGAGGCAAAATCAGGCAGGGCCAGTTGTAACAAGACCATTGCAGCATGGGACAAAAGGTGAGTGAAACTAACTTTTCAGGACGATCTAAGTGGGGTAGGAACCTAAATAGCCACACAGGCACTATATTATCAAACCATGTTTGCATTCCTGACACTATAGTGTTCCTTTACGTTTTCGCATTGCTATCTTTAATGAGCACCCTCTCCT
Organism: Pelobates cultripes; assembly: GCA_933207985.1. Lineage (NCBI taxonomy): Eukaryota > Metazoa > Chordata > Amphibia > Anura > Pelobatidae > Pelobates > Pelobates cultripes. Next base: position 57,566,098 of record OW240920.1, on the reverse strand, counting down.
CTCAGAAAAAACAAGATTTCATAAAATGCCAGGGCTCTGCAGTTAGTTATTTCACAAGGTTCTTTTTAGGCATGTGTTAAACTTTTCTTTCCCAGGCTTAAGAAAATTGTAGACCCATTAAATTAGGTTTACAGCATGCAGAATTAGTGTGTGGATACTGTGAGATTTGAAATGTTGCAATCAAGTCATAATGACTCGGATTTGATGTGTTACACTGAAGAAGATAATATGCTTCACAGATAAGACCCAAATCTATTGACATTTCTGCTTTACGTAGTTATTTTAATGAATTGTGGTTTGCTCGGCTCAGTGGGACAAATATTCTTAGGCAAAAGAAAACCTTTCCCTGAGATATTGCCCTGGGATTGCTTTTCATATCTTGTGCTATGAGCCTGGCTTCCTAAAGACAGCAGGCAATCATCAATCCTACATTTTCACACACATAATGCAGAATGTATAAGTCATTCCTGACCGTGTTGGGTTTGTGTGCAGAATACAAAAAGCAATGATGTGAAGCACACCCATGCCCACTACATCACCTCAAGTATCCCATAAATTAGGACTGGTAAAACTGCAGAACTCCAGCAGTGGTTAAACTAAAACATCTGCTGGTAAGAGAGAGGTGGTATGAAAAAAAATGGTTAAAAAACATTAGGCCACAATAGATGTGCTGGAAAAATAGAGTTGTAAAAATATAAATTTTGCAGAAATTGGGGTTCTCTTTTCTATTTTTCACTTTTTAAAGTAAACCTGTCATCCATTTGTGTAGGTATGTATTCAATCTATGCAATAACCGGACAATATCACCAGCAAGAGTATTGCTATCAGATACACTTATTTAATGCTTGGTCCCTCCACACACAGCATGGCCTCCTGGAGTATACATAGTGGTGGCAATAAGCATTCGGCAGTTCCTTGACTGCACGTGGTGATCAGCATTCCACAATTCATTGAATGCAAGTGCGAGCTAGGAGGTATGGTAGCAGGGTGGAGCGGAATGGTCGAACGTCCAGCCACTCTAGATCTCCATGTGCATGGTCTATACTGTTATGTCTACAGCACAGCAGAATAGTCCGAGAAGGTCAGATTAATGTACAGTTTCATCCAGAAGTCCTAAAAAATACATTTGCCAACTCGCAAAGATTACCTGCCCCACTACAACCCCTCAACCAAATTACTAACATAGGTGTTCTATCAGTACATAAAAGTATCCCTCCTGATATTTGCCAAGCATGGAGTCTCAATACAGCCAAGCAGTGTGCACACAGTACAGGCAGGGTTAGGCTAAGTATTTCTGGTGTATTAGACAATCTACCACTTCAACTGCTGATAGATTACAGAGGTACTTCAAGAATTCCTGCCACGTTAGATACAAACATGGTCATTTATTATTGTGAGAATTCAAAGTTCATTTTACAACTAAGACCCTACATAGCCAAACGGGAAAAATTCTTGAACTCAGTTATATTTCCAATTTGGACTTAAAGGGACACTATAGGCACCCAGACCATTTCAGCCCATTGAGGATGCCCAGCGTCACCCGAAACCCCATAAAAAGCTTTGCATAATGCTTTCCAATGGGGAAAGTTCTAATGTGAACTTGGCCATAGCCTCTCATGCGCATTAGGTCTCCATCGCTGGCTGACGTCGGTTGGGGAGGAACGGAGGTGGAGCCCAAGCCAGTGCTGAGGAACATCGGTGCTTGACTCAGGTAAGTTACAGAAAGGGTTTTTAACCTTTTCTGCACCACGGGAAGGGCATAGGGCATTATAGGCAGCTATAGTGCCAGGAAAACAAATTTGTTTGCCTGGCACTATAGTTTCCCTTTACATTTGAAATCTACTTTGAATTCCCAGTTCAGTGAATAACCCGGTTAATAGTGTAATGATTGTAGGATGGTGAGTGTAATCAAAGGATAATGACATTTAGTGCCCTCAGGGTCAAGCCAACAGAAGCCAGACATGTGGCTGTAAAATGAAGATGGCTTTGCCTCGTTTTACTCAAACCAAAGCCATTGACAGCGGTTATAATGAGCTAGGCATCGCAATAATAGCATCAACTTTACACGCATGCCTATATGTAATTTATTTTCTGACACTTAAGCCTAAATTTATTGACATGCCTTTTTTAACCAGCCGACGTTCTTACAATAACCCCTTTTATTATATAATAAACCGTAATGTATGTGTGGGCAAAACAATTATTTTCAATCAACTCTACTATAACACAGAACCTTGATTTCTTATGAAAAGACTATTTTGGGTCTGGAAGCCTCCTGATTTGTGTCAATTACATGACAGAGTAAGCGTTTGATTAATTAACTGCAATTACTGCCATGCCTTGCAATTGTTAATTTATCAACTGACAGTAATTGAGCAGAAAACTATGTTATATCCTGCCCAGCATGCATACATATTTGTAGTCTTTAGAGCACATTAAGGTAAAAAAATTAAATAAAGGATTTTTCCCAGACAATGCAAGATAACTTTTCTGCTTTGAATTGTAATATGAAAAGATGCCTCCGAGCTGCATTTTGCACAATTCACTTAATTGATAATAACTCATTCTATATTTCAATGAGAACTCTATGAAGCATTTCTTTGAAGGAACATTCTTGCTTAATATTATAGATACGTCTTTTTAAAAAAACAAAAAAACATTTTAACAAATAGTTTTTTTAACTGTAGCATTTTTGAAGACCATCTGCCAATGCTCCAAAATTCACTGTTTAGTGAATAGATCCCACATTTCAAACAGTGCACGGATGTCACGGTCACTAATACTGACATTAAGATAACCTGTACAAAAAGCTTTAAAGCGACACGCCACTGCCCACATAAATAAGTGACTGTTTGGTAGACATACCCCCAATGAATCATGCATGCATTTTATTATAGATAGAATATGTATTGGGGTCATATCTAGAAACAGTTTGCAAAAGCTGCAGATTAGATCTCTTGCCAGCCCTCCCCTTCTAAACCTGCTCAGACTTTGTGGCTGTCTATCAAGAACGCCGCACACCATTAGGGTGTCTTTCACGAACCGCTTGAACTCGCCTCTTATATGCTTCTGAATTGTTGATTTGCATAATTTCTGACTTGTGATCTTTGACCCGGCTTGTTCTTATCTCTCACACCCTTCACCTTTGCTGGTCTGATTAATGTGCTTTCTGGTTCCCTGATTTTGTCTCATTTTCTACTTTCTTCTTACACCTTATGGTGTTGCTTTGAAGTTAAGCCAAGCCACTCTAAGGCCTGGTAATACTTCTTCCTATCACTGTTCTACTCTGTGATAAGGGTCCCTATCTTCTAATATCCTGTCACTGTCCAATCACAGACTTCCCAAAGCAGCTCAATGAGAAGTCATTGCAAGGCAGGTGCTCTGAGCAATTGCTGCCTCTTGGGTTCAGTGTAACTAAGCTAACCAAGCCAGGAAGTAAAAAGACACATTGCTTAATTGATAGCCAGGGGGGTGTAACACATTTCATTTCTAAAAGTGCTCTATTAAAATCTGCACTTTTTGTAAACTGAACAAACAAGCTGAAATGTCCTATGTGTGTGGAGTGGTCCTTTAAATTTGCTCTGCCAGTTTCTCAAGTGGATGCCCCTAGTACCCCATTACTAAGGGCATCCACTTAAAGTCAATCCAAAGTAATTTAATATTTAAGAGCAGAGCAGTTGAACTGAAAGTGTAGATGACTTAATGTTTCTGTTTTGGATATTTTGACCTTAAATTTGAAATTCACTTTGAATTCCCACTTTAGTAAATAAATCCATATGTTAAACCCTACAACACTTCAGCAAGATGATGTACTTTAGGGGTGTGTTTCTTTAATTGTGACTCTATTTGCTCCCTAGCTGGAGTGATAATTTTGACAGATATTCATACCTTAAAGGGATACTACAGGGTCAGAAACACAAACATGTATTTCTGAACCTACAGTGTTAAAAACACAATCTAGCCCCCACCCGACCCATCTTGCCTCCTTAAAAATAGAGTAAAATCTTACCTTTATTAAATGGGATATATCTAAAATCGTCTTGCAAAAGCTGCAGTTCTCTTGTCTGCAGCCTTCGCACGTCCTTCTCTTCTAACTCCAGACAGACTTTCTGTGGCTGTCCAATCACAGACTTCCCAATGCAGCTCAATGAGAAGTATTTTCAAGGCAGGTACCCTAGGTAACTGTCTGCCGCTTGAGCTTAGCTCCACTGAGCTAAACAGTCAGCAAGTAACTGGACGGTTGTCTGTTTGACTTCTAAGGGGGTGTAACAAGGTTAATTTATACAAGTCACAATTTCTATTGAAATCTGAATTTTTTTCTAAAATGCTCTTCACACATAATGCATTTCGGCAAGCTGAAGTGCTTTAGGGGTGTGGAGTGTTCATGTAACATTTGACCCTTGTAATTTATACACAAATTACAGAATTTAAATTTGGTTCACAACTTTGAGGGTGAGTTTGGTAGGGGAGAAGAAGTTGATGCACACAATGTCTAAAATGTGAGATATAAAGCTGACTATCGCCAAAACTGTGACACCGTTTAAAAATGATCAAAATTTAAAAAAAAATAAGACAAAAATCTCAAGGTGGCAGATCGAATTAATGTTGCAAAGGGCTAAACACCAAATGGTTTTCCTCTGTTAGATTATATATTTTCTTTTTTTTTATAATTACATTTATGTGTTATTGATGAAATAGCAATATAATATGTTGTAATAAATAAAAAAGACTGTATATCTGAAAGAGGTTGCCATCTACAAAGCCTGTGGATGACAGGTATTTGATCGATAAACTGGATTGGTGAAACAGACAAAATGTATAGTTTAAAAGATACACTTATAATGACTGTCAGCAAAAATAATCTGTGCTCCATCGTAGAACAGCTAAAACCTGTCAATACCTTGTGTTCATTTAAAAAAAAATCTTTTCAACATTTTTTCTTTTAATATATAAAAATTCCAGCATAACCATACAGTGAGGGTAAAAAGTATTTGATCCCCTGCTGATTTTGAATGTTTTCCCACTGACAGAAATGATCAGTCTATTATTTTAATGGTAGGTGTATTTTAACAGTGAGATACAGAATAACAAAACAAAAACAATCCAGGAAAACGCATGTCAAAAAGTTATAAGTTGATTTGCATGTCAATGAGTGAAATAAGTATTTGACCCCTTCGACTTGGTGGCAAAACCCTTGTTGGCTATCACAGAAGTCAGATGTTTCTTGTAGTTGTCCACCCTGTTTGCACACATCTCAGGAGGGATTTTGTCTCACTCCTCTTTGCAGATCCTCTCCCAGTCATTAAGGTTTCGAGGCTGATGTCTGGCAACTCGAATCTTCAGCTCCCTCCACAGATTTTCTATGGGATTAAAGTCTGGAGACTGGCTAGGACCCTCCAGGACCTTAATGTGCTTCTTCTTGAGCCACTCCTTTGTTGCCTTGGCCCTGTGTTTTGAGTCATTGTCATGCTGATGTACCAATCCACAACCCATTTTCAATGACCTGGCTGAGGAAAGGAGGTTCTCATCCAAGATTTGACAGTACATGGCCCTGTCCATCGTCCCTATGATGCGGTGCACCTGTCCAGTCGCCTTAGCCAAAAAACACCCCCAAAACATAATGTTTTCACCTCCATGTTTGACGGTGGGGATGGTGTTCTTGGGTTCACAGGCAACATTCCTTATCCTCCAAACATGGCGAGTTGAGTAGATGCCAAAGAGCTCGATTTTGGTCTCATCTGACCACAACATTTTCACCCAGTTCATCATTCAGATGTTCATTGGCAAACTTCAGATGGGCCTGTACATGTGCTTTCTTGAGCAGGGGGACCTTGCGCATGCTTCAGGATTTCAGTCCTTTACGACGTAGTGTGTAACCAATTGTTTTCTTGGTGACTATGGCCCCAGCTGCCATGAGATCCTTAATAAGATTCTCCCATGTAGTTCTTGATTTCTCACCCTTCTCATGATCATTGAAACTCCACGAGATGTGATCTTGCATGGAGCACCAGACCGAGGGAGACTGGCAGTTATTTCGTGTTTCTTCCATTTGCGAATAATTGCACCAACTGTTGTCACCTTCTCACCAAGCTCCTTGGGGATGGTCTTGTAGCCCATTCCAACACTGTGTAGGTCTACCTTGGTGTATCTCGTAAGGAGAGGACATTGTTGCATTCTATTCTACAATATCTTCCATGAAAACAAAACAGTAAAATTTCAGGTATTTACGCTACCATGTAACAACCAAACATGATGATAATATCTATATATAAAACTATATTAGAAATGACAAGAAAACAAAGGAAAAAGATTAGAGTACCTTACATTACGGGATTGACGGGACTAGTCATTTTTCCCCCCAAGGAATTCATATGTTAAGAGTGTGATAATGTTTGGTGAATTGTTATATCCCTGCCCGGTGATTCATTATATTGACTTGTCTACATGCAATCTGGGGACATCCCAAAGGTCCCATAACTGGATAATGCTGCTGATTGCCATCTTGCCATTAACTCACACTATTTTTTGTCTTCTACCAGCCATAAGAGTTCTTTCAAATTATCCAACCTTTGGATTTCCAATGTAGGGATAATCATGGTGGCCACTATATTGATGGGGTAGCAAAGTTATTTACCATTTATTGGATGGATCTTAAAATGAGAAAGCTGAAGTTCTAGCTCTGAAACACATGTTATAAACACTTCACAAGAAAGCACTGCCACCATTTAACTTATACACCATGGTGCCCATTCCATCATAACCCATACAGGAGGCCAAGCAGTAGCTCTGAACAGTGACTGCCAGCATAAATAGGACTATATTCCATATAACTTTATATGTTCATTCCGCCCTTTGAAGCTAGTAGGGAATATTTGGGTTCATGCCCCTTTGCCCTGCCCTTGTTTATATTTAAATATACATCTTCTCCCACCTTTTCTTAAGTAGGGAGTACCACATTGATAACATAAGAGGCTATAAACACAGTATTTCTTACATGATGTGAGGATCAGTAGTTTCCTAATCATTCCTAGTTAATTAGCAAATAATAATCTAATCATTGAAATGTTTTTGAAATGCTTACATTTCTTAAAATAACTGATGCATGTGTGGACACAGTCTTGCAGGGAAGCCACTGGACTTAATAAAGTAGAAATATATGTGTTTTTTTATTGCATACTTAATCCAGTGTCAACATTTCAGTCTCATACACAGGCTTTTTTCAAGACAGTTGTCTTCATGCAATAAAGAGCACATTTAGTTCTTCTTAATTAAAGGGACACTATAGACTCTCAAACAACGTTAGCTTAATAAAACAGTTTGAGTGTATAGATCATGCCCCTGCAGTCTCACTGCTCACTTTTCTGGCATTTACAAGTGAAATCACCCTTGTTTCTGTCCATACAGCCCTGGCCACACCTCCCTTGACTGCATAAAAAAGATGGTTTGATTTTCAATCAGATCTTATCTTGCTTTAGAAGTTTTTATCTCATGCTCTGTAAATTGAACTTTAATCACACTCAGGAGGCTCATGCAGAGTCTAGAAAGCTATTAACAGAGCAGGAGATTAGAAATTCTAAATTAAACAGAATGCGCAATAAAGGAAGTTTAAACATTAGATATCTCTTTACAGCAATTGTTGTGCATGACTAGGGCTGTATAAACAAAATGATTTAACACCTAAATGGCAGAAAAGTAAGAAGTAAGACTGCAGGGGCATGATCTATCAAAACTGCTTCATTCAGCTAAAGTTGTTTTGGTGCCTATAGTTTCCCTTTAAGGTCAATGAGTGCTTCCTTGTATGATTGCATTTCGAGTTGGTCAGATTAGCACCTTGGCATTTGATCATTGAAGTAATCGAGTGCAGGACATCTCGGATGATTTATATATAGTGAAAGTTGGTATAAAGCAGCGTCCCCAGAGAAGCTGCTCAGAAAACAGACTTTGGTCACTCAGCCTCCCACATTTTCCCAAATTCTCACTGATAAAACTATAGACAAGATACCTGCATGCATTTTTTTGTAATAATAACATTAAAAGTTTTGAAAATCACAATGTTATTGCAAGATAGCCGGCTGCCCATGAAACTAATAAAAAAAGGGAAAAAAATAATTAATAACAATCAATAAATGTATTATTGATGCTTGTGTAAGCAATATGACTTGGTGTCACTGTAAAGGGAATAAAATAGAATATTTCTGTAACAGTGGGCTCTATTTCTTGTAAAAGTTATAAAAATAACAATGTGTTAATTTCGAATACATTACATAGTATCTCAGCTAGTTTCCATCTGAGCTACAGTTCTTATCTTGTAATGCTAGAAGAGAGAATATCAGCGCTCAGTAGAAAGAGCTGTGAGTGACAGAGCAGTCACCTGAAGTACGAGACATAAAACCCGCATCTCCATTAGGCAATGGGTTTGTGACATGCTGGGCAATGGTATCCTTCATGGCATCCGGTTTAATGTAACTGGGAATTTAGAATTCTGGCAATTTTATTACTGTAGAACGTGCAGCCAATTCTCTCCCGAAGCTGCCTCGCGTACCTTCAATTCAGTTTCAAGGTCATTTTAAAAGCATCTGTAAAGGTGGGTATGTGATCAGTTAGGAGTAGGAGAGCTCTCTGGGGATGGATTCAGATTGTGAGCTATTAACAACCTTTCAACTCAAATAAATTCCTCTACAGGGCCTGTAAACATGAGAATATAAGGACAAAGGGACTGAGAATAGCAATCGAGCTCCAGTGGGCTAGGAAGGCATTCGGAAATTGCTTTTATTTGAACTTATTCCAGTGCTGACAGCACACTGGAAAGGCTGAACATCATGTGGATCGGAATTCTATCAAACAGAACAGGAGATCTGTAACAAATTGCAAATGAATCTGCTCGCTTTTTTTTTTTTTTAACTGCAAAATATGACTAGAAGGACATAGGAGTCTATTACATGTGTTTATTGCTGTGCTGGTGCTGACTTTCTAAAGATTAAAAAAAGGCTCGAAATCAGATTATGTGCATAACATTGATAAGGTTACAATTCTCAATTCTTCATCGTGAAGGAGGAAGAGTCACCATTTTGTTAAAGGACCACTCTAGGCACCCAGACAACTTCAGCTTAATGAAGTGGTCTGGGTGCCAGATCCTTCTAGGGTTAACCCATTTTTTTATAAACATAGCAGTTTCAGAGAAACTGCTATGTTTATTAATGGGTTAAGCCTTCCCCCTAATCCTCTAGTTGCTGTCTCATTGACAGCCACTAGAGGCGCTTGCGTGCTTCTCACTGTGATTTTCACAGTGAGAGCACGCAAGCGTCCATAGGAAAGCATTGTAAATGCTTTCCTATGCGACAGGCTGAATGCGCGCGCAGCTCTTGCCACGCGTGCGCTTTCAGCCCAGGAGGAGGAACGGAGGAGGAGAGAAGGAGGAGAGCTCTCCGCCCAGCGCTGGAAAAAGGTAAGTTTTTACCCCTTTCTCCCTTCCAGAGCCGGGCGGGAGGGGGTCCCTGAGGGTGGGGGCACCCTCAGGGCACTATAGTGCCAGGAAAACGAGTATGTTTTCCTGGCACTATAGTGGTCCTTTAATGACAGATCTTTTACTAGCCCCCGTAAACGCTCTTAAAAGGGATTAACGAGTATATGCACAGGTAAGTCAATAAAAAAAAAAAACTAGCCCCATTTCAAGTTGTAGGTGACTAGCACCTTTTCCCAGCATGCTCTATAATATACACATGAGCGAAACATTATTTCACTCTGATTCCCCTGCACACGTATATGTTCATGTGTAGCACACCAGGAACCACGGAACATTTAAGATTTTCAAAAGAACTCTTTTAGATTCCTGTGGTGGCAGAGCTGTATTTACTGCTGGAACAATAGGGCATCTGCTCTCTGCTCAAAATTCTGGCTGGGTCCTAAGTAACTGAGTTTTGGGCTTGCTACACAACAACTATATTGTGCTTGTTTACTTATTATTACTAAGTAATCTCTGACCACCAACTTGAGTAGAGAGCCCAGCAAACATTACTGGGTTGTAACTTTGCTGACAAAACTTTGTGCCGCTACATATACATAGTCACTTACTTATATCCCTGCACATGAAAACATTGCTGTTCTGCTCTAACAGACATATTTATAATGTAGGGTAAACCTGCATCTAGTGGCTAGCAGTATGACAACCACTAAAGGAACTCAGGAGACCATCTGATTAGCCCAGTGCCTTGTTTTAAAGTGCAGGTGCGCTAGCCTCCCAATGCTTTCATTGATAATCTCAGCCAAAGAGGCAGAGCTAGAATGAGTAGACCGGTGCAGCAAGGGAAAAAAGTAAATATTTTTTTAATCCTGACAGCACTGACATGGTCACCTAAATGTTAACTAGGGCACTATTGCATTAGGAATCCATATTTGAATTCCTTACACTATAGTGTTCCTTTAAAACGCCACATGTACTCAAGATTTTTTTTCACACACAAATTGGTAAAGATGTAAGCTAACAAAAGATATAATGTAAGCAATAGCATTAATTGCAATAGCAATACGTTGTAGATAAGTGTTCCTCAAATAAAATTAAATATTGAAGAAGTGAAAAAAAAAGTATAACAAAAACAATATAAAACACTTAGAGCCGTCACAAAAAAAGTAAAACTTTTTTTCTAAATAGACTTGGGTCTCTGTTTTCGACAAGGTGTTATCTACAGAAAATGTAATGTAATGTAAACAGTCTTTAGATCTTGAAATTCCATCAATTGCTTCACGTTCAATAGAAAGAAGACAGACACACTATTAACAGTGAAAACAATTTTGTTTAGTAAACATAATTTCCATCATGTTATTATTTTAACAAGAAACGGTCAAAAGAAGTGTTCCTTAATCTAAAACATTACACTTAGATTGCATATAATCGTTCATTTTTTTTAGACTGATGACATTTTTTTGTGAAAACCATATCATTGAGCTTAACCCGACCTATCAATACACACACAGACACACACACACACACACACAGACACACAAAAATGAAACAAAACATACTCAGTGAATGAAATATACATTTTCTGGAGATCAGCAATATTTAGACTGAAAGCATTAACTACAAATCTCTTTCCCATGTTCACTGCCAAACTAGCAATACTGAAAATATTTTTAGATGATTAAAATGGTAAAAAAAAAAAGCTTTTCAACAGCCTAATTTCACAAGGATTAAGTGTCTCTATTTCTCTGCATCAGACAGGTCAGTAGATCAGGAAATAATGTAGACATTTATCTTTCATAGGTTTCCTTGTCCTGTGGATTTGGCAATTACTGCAAATAACGCAGGATGGAGCTCAGTAGCAGGTGAGTGAAAAATTAGATCTGACAGCACTAATTGAGCCCAAAGTCCCATTTACTGAAAATGATCTGGTGTAATTAAAAATTCACAACTGGGGACTAGTTGTGGTGAACACTATACATTAAGGGATCCCTGAAATACTCCGGCAAGAGACTTTCTGAATTCTACGTTCACAGACAAAACACTTTGCTCTTGAATGACAGACTGACTCCTCTTTGAGTCATGCAGGCTGAGTGTCACTTCGCAGCGAGTATTGACTTTAAATGTTTCAATAACTAAATGCATCTATTCTATTTTAAAACAGGCATCAGGACAATGCAACCTGCTGCCCTTGAAAAATACTTGACGCTAGCCTGTGATTAACTGGCCAGTTGCATTTCCCAACTCAATACAGAGTGACGCATCGATAATTTAACTAATTCCGTATTACGGTATACTATGGTACACAAGGATGAACTGGCCTGGGTAAACATGATTTGGAATATAATAAGATTAATGCAGTCCTAGAAGAATCGTCAGGCCTTGCCATACAGGTGATTGATCTGTAGAGGGCGCTGTATTCATAACAGCCTTGCCATGTGCAAGTGACTCTTAAAATAAAGACACCAGTAATGTTTCATGGGCATTAGACACAGAAGCTCATTCAGAGATAAATCTAAATATATATATATTAATACCTTGTCATTAGGATACTAAGTGGCAGCTCGCTAAAATGTGAAGCATCTACCTTTGCATCTACCACAAACACATTTAATGATCTGCACATACTGTGCTTTCTGGGGACTTTCTCGGCTGTCCCCATGATAGCACAGGTAAAACCTTAGATGGCAGTACACCACCTCCGAATTAAGACTGCACTGCCAGATCAACGTCAGCTAGTGGGTTATTAATATGTGCCCACACACTCCTGGTGTTAAAGGGCACTGTAACAAGTTACGTTTGTAGCATCAGTTTTGTTGTACAGAGTTGCCCTCTCATAATGCAGCAATTCACAATAAAAAGTACATAAGGTTACTTCCTGGCTGTAGTACCTCTGGAAGGAAAGAAAATGATTGCTGCTACAGTGTGTATTCAGTAGAAATTAATTGACTAGTCAAGGTCTCACGGCAAATCAATGCAAAGCAAAGCTGCATGCCTCCCAACCTTCCATATTTCGGCAAGACAGTCCTGATTTATGGTCCATTCGATGCACTTGCACTGTGCTAAGTGTACTAGGACCCTGCAGGGACTGCTTCAACAATGCTCCCTGCATGGTCTGCCCTCAGTTGGACAGTCTGGATGATTGGCTGGCAGCCTGGCGTGCATTCAAAAAACCTGACTTGCCGCTAATTTGGGTGGACCCCCTCCATAACAACATCACCGACCAGCCCCTTTTACCACCCTCTCACCAGTGTTCCACTTCTCTGGCTGCCGATGTTGGGGGCATGCAGCTGTATTAAATGCAGTTGTGACAGAGTTCTATTTTATTATGCGAATACATTTTTTCTACATTGTGCTAGCCAAAGGTCTGATAAATGTATAGCTATCCAGACACACTGAAAACAAAATTACTGTAGCACCCAGTATTCTGTATACTCTTTCCAAAATACAGTGCATACCATGTCAGATTGCAGAGGATGCTGGATGGTGGAACAAGAAAGTTAGTAATACTTTCATTTTTATTTTATCTTAAATAATATACATATTGTGATATATAGGAAATACACCTGCCTTCCTCCAATACTCCAGTACAATTCCTGAAAGAAAAAAAATCCTATAAGATTAAAAACAGAAGTCAACTTATTTCCACACTTAGCTCCTTAAGTACTCATGGGTGAATACTGTCAGGCTCCAGGGTTTTTGGTCTCCAGTCTCTGGTCAGTATACTTCAGGCGACATACTCGGATTATGATTTTGCTTGTATATATGTGTCTATGCTATGGCTTTTTTTTTCACCATATATAGTGATATTTGTATACTTGCTTTATGCACTTTATTTGTGCAACTTTTTGTTATGTGATGTATAAATAAAATCCTTTTTTGCATTACAATAATGGCGTGCTATGTTTTTTTTTTCTTGTATATTGGTTTTCCTAGTTAGGTAATAGGATTTTACAGTTGTGAACAGTTCGCTCACAACAATAGCTTTGTAGTAGAGCACAACATAGAAAATTTTCATTGCACAGTAATCAAACACTATTGTTCCTCTCTTTGTCATTGGTCTGTATTTAAATCGCCACTCAGATTCAGATAATACTACATATTGAATGAAATTTTAATATATATATATATATATAAAACTAAATTTGCATATAATGTGTAGTATAATTTGAATCGGATTGGCAATTTAAATAGAGACATATATATATATATATATATATATATATATATATAAATATCAGAAGAGTAAGGAGCAAAATTAAAATTCATAATTATTTTTTTCACTGAAGGACTCCACAAATGGTATGTGAAATGATACAATGGTGACAAAAAAAACTCTGTAACTTCATCTGGTGCTGAAATTCAATTCTCAAGATCCTCTTTCAGCCTAGGGAGATCCTTTTTGTGGTAAGAATTAAGATCAGTTCCCTATACACCGAAGAATTTATTCACCAATAGTGAAAGTACAAAACATAAGTGAAAATACACTTCAGCTATAGTCACAGGCTCATCATTTTGCACAAATTCAGTTTTCAATTCACTGCAAATTTGTCATGGGGCTGGCAGGCAGTTAAAATGTGCTCTTCAGGGCCGGACTTACGGTTGTGCAAGCAGAGTGTTGGCAGTACAAGGCGCCGGGGGCGGCCGACACAGCTCGCAGATCCTCAGTGCAAAGTGGGGCCTTGGCTGTAATGTATGAGCAGAGCCTCTGTCAGGTGATAGAACGCAGTCACACAGACATGCACGCATGCTGCCTGATGTACTGCTCAGGACAGTTCTGTGCGTCTCATTCCGGGGGAAGTGACATCATGAGTCAAAGGGCAGCACGAGCCGCACGGAGCTGCCATGATAAGCAGTACAGGCAGCACACTGATTTCATGAGGCTCCCAATCAGGTACAGGGGCACTATATATGAGGAGGGGGATTGGGGTACTATTCATGAGGAGAGAAATTGGGGTACTATCTGTGGGAGGGGGATTTGGGTACAATCTATGGGGAGGGGGATTGGGGTACTATTCATGAGGAGAGGGATTGGGGTACTTTCAATGGGGAGTGGGATTGGGGTACCCTCTATGAGGAGGGGGATTTGGGGTACTATCTATAGGGAATGGGATTGGGGTACTATCTATGGGGAGGGAGATATGGGTACTTTCAATGGGGAGTGGGATTGGGGTACCCTCTATGAGGAGGGGGATTTGGGGAACTATCTATAGGGAATGGGATTGGGGTACTATCTATGGGGAGGGAGATATGGGTACTATCTATGGTAGAAGGATTGGGGTAGTCTCTATGGGGGAAGTATTCTGGTTCTCTCTATGGGGGAAAGGTTGGGGTACTCTATATGGGGGAATAGGACTTGGGTACTATCTAAGGGGGAGAGGAATAGGATTGTGGTACTATCTATGGGGAGGTGGACTATGGTACTATCTTTGGGGGGGATAATGGGTTGAGGAGGAAAATTGAGTACTAGGAAGATAATTTAGTACTATCTATGGGGGGGGAAGAGGGGGATAGGTAACTTTTAGGGGGGTACTATCTATGGGGGGTAGAGGAGGGGAATGGACTACTAACTACAGAGTGCAGAGAATATGCAGTCCATTTAACTCCCCTATTCCACCTATGGGGAATAGGGGAGTAGATTGGACTGCAAGCTAGGGGACAGCAATGGGCTACTAGCTATTGGAGTTCGGAATGGGCTATAGACAGTGAGGGCTAGAAATTCACCACTTTATTCACATAGACAGTGCCCACCATACACAAAGACCCCTGCATTCACAAACACACATTGACCCACTACACATGTATGCCCCTTTACGCACATTACCCTCCACACACATCTCTGCAATCACACACACACACATACATATGTCCCTACATTAAAACACATTGACCTGCCCCAAATATATGTACCTGTATCCACACAAACTACATACAAATATGGCCCTGTATTTACACATACATAAAACTATCAATATAAAAATGGCTCTGCATACACACAAACTGAAGTTGTGTACATATTTAAGTAAATAAAATTAAAAAAAATTAGAAAAGCAAACACTGTGCACAAGCATTTGAGATGGTTTGTAAAGTTTTCAAATTTTTAAACCCCTTACTTAACATCCCAACATTCCCCTGCACTCTACTATCCTGCTCCACTTACTAATTTATAAACATAGAATATATATATAATGTACATGTAGATTGGATTAGCCATATTAGTCCAGTAGACAAGATGCCAAAATACTATTGTAGTATGTAAAAATACCTTTTTCATTGGACTAAAATTTTCTTTAAAGACAAGCTTTTAAGAGTTTATCTCTCTTCCGCAGGTCTAAAACAATATTGACCAATATGATAAAAGGTTGACACTTAAATGGACCTATATCACTTCAGCTCATAGAAGTTGTCTGGGTGCAATGGTCTATGTCCCTAAACCCTACAGTGGTAATTATTGCCGTTTCTGAGAAAATGCAATAATTACTTTGCAGAGTTAACTCCTCCTCTAGTGGCTGTCTCCCTGACAGCCACTAGAGGGACTTTCGGAATTGAAACAGACCTTTGGTCCGTTGTCTGACACTGAATGTCCTCACATTCTGCATGAGGACCTCCAGTGTCAGATTATTCCCCATAGGGAAGCATTGAATAATTAGGTCTCCCCGCCGGCTGACGGACACACACACACTCACTACATGGCACAATGACTTATGGGGCTGGTATACCTTTTTTCCAGGGCTGCTTTGTATCCCCAGTCCAGCCCTGCTCATGACCCATAATGACTTCATGTTAGTGAAGTTGTTATGGGCCCTGAAGGTCTCTGGCATCTCCTTTAGGACCCTCTGGCTTCTCCACCTCAGCAGATTTCCCCATGGTTGACAGTGTTAAATTTAGTGATTATGGCGTCTGGAGTGGTTCTTTAACAAATTTGTTTTGTTGGTTTGATATGAGAATAACGTTTACTGGTACTATGTAGCCTAGTGCGAT
Source organism: Pelobates cultripes (assembly GCA_933207985.1). Classification (NCBI taxonomy): domain Eukaryota; kingdom Metazoa; phylum Chordata; class Amphibia; order Anura; family Pelobatidae; genus Pelobates; species Pelobates cultripes. Next base: position 57,549,660 of record OW240920.1, on the reverse strand, counting down.
GTGATGTGTATATGAAGTAAAGTGACCTATCTGGAGTAACATCTAATTATAGATCCCAATATGAATGCAATGTCTATTACCAGGAACTAAAGTGAATGAGCACAATCATATTGTATAGCATATCACATCATTATGGTATTATTGTAATCTTGGTTAGGTAAGTGGATGATCTGCTGAGCTCTGTTTACGCAGCATCAAACAAAGAAACTATTCAATCACCTCTGACTCACAAAGTAATTGAAAATGTCATTGCAGAGACATTCCGTCTCATTGTTGTAAGTCTAGAGTGCAAGCTTACTTCCAGTGATGTGATTAAAACTGGACACATTACAGGTAACCAGTGATAGACAGCTGTGAAGGACAGAGAAACATAGAATTTGACAGCAGATAGAGATCGCTTGACTAGGCCTGACTGCCCAATTTCCTAAATGGTGTACATTCTGAAAAAATTTAGTTTGCCCTTGACTAGGTTTTTCCAGGATAGTCAAGTGTTTAGGACGAATGTACAAGTTACATGCATGGAGGTGTGACTAAGGCTGCATAAACAATAGTAATTTAATTCCTAAATGACTGTGAAATGAACAGCGAGACTGCAGAGGCGTAATCTATACACCAAAACTGATTCATTAAGCTTAAGTTGTTTTGGTCTATAGTGTCCCTTTAAGCTTCTCGGCTTGTATAGACTATACATAGCTCAGTGGTAAGTACTCCAGCTACTATGATAATAATAATAATTATTACATATTATAATTGTAACATGTGCTGTACTAAAAATATACTTGAAATCTTGGGAAACTGCTTGTTCTGGATAAATAATGTGATTATTATAAATATGCCAGGGAAGAGATGCTGTTCCATTAGGGATAGGTGGTACTAGTAAAAAAAAAATTACAGATGTGATGGCTTAGAAACTGTAGTATTACTGGAGCTTACTCTCTACATAAAAAAATAATACTGTATATTATTTGTACAAAATTATATATTAATAATGTCTTAATATGGCATGGGAGCATCTAAAATGTTCTACAATAAGTCATATAACATTGATATTATCCGAGTAAGTTCTTTGTCATGGTAAGTCACAGAACTCTAAAGTGGGTGCACTAACTGATCTCTCCTGCCAGCTCCTCAATCACTGAGATATCTTCCCAGCCCTACAATCACATTAGATGCAGTAACTAATTGACTTATATGTGTTACACATTCCCAGATACATGAATACTTTTCTTAGGATGAGCTCTGGTGTACCAGCTAGCTAAGCCATAAGCAGTCCCTAAAAACCATGGTACGATGTCTGTTGCAACAAAACAAGGGCCTTTCTATATTAAATAATTCCAGTACATGAATGTTCCAGTACAGATCCATTTTTTTTTTTTGGCAGAAAATGCTCTTTACCATTCAATTTCCCCTGCAAATAGAAAATCTCACTACCCTCGTAGAAGGGTTTCTTAATGGCACATAAAGGGTTAAAAAGTTGAGGCAAATGAGAGTGATTTGCCTTTGATCTTTCCAGGGGAGCTTGCGTGCTGTTTCTATATTATAAAGATTTGCCTTTTGCATAGTGGCAGATTTACTGGGCAGAGTTGTTCTCATGCGTGTCGAAGTTGTATTTCTCATCTAAAGGATGATGCTTTGCTGTACAGCCGTGCCGAGTTAGCATTCTGTCGATTTAATGCTCCATCGATATTGAGTTGGTCTGCCATGTTCCACTTCACACAGAACACAGGCTTGAAAGTAGTGGATAAGAATTTGCACTACCTCTACGTCACATCCACAGGGAACATTTATTTTACGTGTTTAGAAACCAAAGCATATTGGCTTGTATATTGAGGCATGTCCAAATTGCAATATTGGAATGAACTTATCTATAACCCAATATAATTTTGAAACACTATTCTGGACAGAGAAAAATGGCATCCCCTTAGAATGTAAGCTTCTCTGGACAGAGTCCTCAGTAATTTCTGTCCTCGTACGTCCGACTAGTTTTGTTACAACGACATGTTAAACCAGAGATGGCTAACTTTCTCAAATACAATATGGCTTCCAGGTTATCACAGGAAATGTAGTCAACCTCAACAGCAGAGCCAAGCACTGCCTTGAATAGTAAAGGCTCAAAACAACTAAATGGTATTCTCCTCATAGGCAAACAGGAAATATGGCTGAGAATGACTAATGTTAATGTCAACTTCAACAGTTGTTGTGCCAAACTGTAGACATTGCAAACCCATATCATGTAAAAATGTAACAAAAGTAAATCATAATGCAGTCACTGAATCTCAAGAAAGTTTTAAAAAATCCTGATTCCGCAAAACAATATGTAATCAGCAAACTGCTGGGCCTACTGAACTTGCAGTCAAAACAAAGCTGTGTATAAAGTCCTTCATGTGTCTATTAGGGAGCCTGACCTGACATCACTAACAGACCAATTTCAGGCCAATGCACTGGACATTGTGAAAATGTCTAACATGAAAATTCACATTAGGAGAGAAAAATAGGTAGCAAGAGAGGTGAGAACGGGCAACAGCTCAAATAACCTGCCCTTCGGTGGGTCCCCGCTCATATCTCAAGCTGGTTTTAGCTCAAGGGTAATCCAGACATGGACCCCTTGCTCACGGTGCCTAGAGAGATATCAGCTATGCCTCACTGATGATGCCTAATAAGGCTGAAACGATCGTCTGGGGTTGCTGTGTTTCTCGTGCAGAGGGAACTTGCTGGCATTTCGGATCTGCACTGCCCTTATGGGTGGGACAGGTCTGATATGCTTCAGATATGTTCTCTCTGTAATGGCACTAGATGAGCTAAAACCAGCTTGAGATCTGAGCGGGGAGCCACCGAAGGGCAGGCTATTTCAGCTACTGTCCGTTCTCAGTATACTCTTGCACCCTGTTTTTTTGGAAATTCACATTACCTTGGTAACCCCTTCGTAACCAGCAAAAAAACGAGTTAGATCATTCAATATCCCCAGGAAGATTGTACCTGGCCATTTATGGGCTACATGTGTTATTTATAAAAAAATGAGAATTATAGGGCAATTAAATTGAATTTATAGTGAATTTCAAATTTAAAGTAAAAATAGCTGAATTGGAAAAAATATCCAAGTCAATGCTTCCAGGTCTTCTATTTTGGCCTAAAATGTGAAATTCACTTTGAATTCTCAACAATTCCCACTTTAGTAAATAACACAGTAAATGTGCATGTTTCTACTTTTTAAATAAACAAATAAATGTGAAATTCACTTTGAATTCTCAACAATTCCCACTTTAGTAAATAACACTGTAAATGTGCATGTTTCTACTTTTTAAATAAATGTTGATATAACTTTTAATATTGCTACATGGTAGTTGTATTTCCTCTTATTTGCTAAAGATAAGAGTAAGAGATCTACTTCCTGAATTCTTTCATGTGCCATACAAATCCTCTTAAGTAGGGTTTACAACATCCAGCTTCGGCAATGCTCCAAAAGCCACACGTCAATCTTGCTGCTCATTCATTGGCTGAAAGCATCACCTGTCCACACTCAGCCAATGAATGAGCGTCTCTGCTTTTAAATTTGCACAGAATTGACATTAGCCAGTTCGGAATGCTTGTTTCTGACTCGCTGATGATGCCCCATGATGCCTCTGGAGATGGAGTTACAGAAGCAAAGAGGTTAAACTTTGTACGTAAAGCGATTAACTGTGAAATGCAGCAAATACAGACTCCAGGCACCATGACCACTTTAAATCACTGAAGTAATCATGGTGCCTGGAATAACCCTTTAATTGTAATGTATTTAATTGTGTAATAAAGTGTATAGTTTAGTATTCCCCCTTGTTTCTTCTATTTGGTGTTAATAAACTGCAAATATCAGGACTGGAGGTCCAGGTCCAAGTTTCCTTTCTAAAAGAACTTTAAGCTAGTTTGAGCAGGGTCCTTTTCTATCGTTCCTGTAAGTTTTCTTGTAATTGTCCTATTTATAGTTAAATCCCCTCCCCCACCTCCCCCCCATAATATTGTAAAGTGCCTCGTAATCGATGCTTTTGCATTTTTAGGCCTCAACACAATTGTTAAGAAGATGTGATGGTAAAATCATGTTTCCATTTTGTGTACATTGTCATCTATTTGTTTGCTTGTTTTCTATTTTAGTTTGTAAGTTATTTGATGTGTTTTAAGATGACAACAGATAAAAGTGACAGAAAGCCGTTTTATCAAATCCCGTTAAGTGCAACTGAAATAGGTTAATTAAAATGTTAATTTATTTGAATCTGCAGGATCATTGCCAGCGGAAGGTGATGTCTAATCTAAGAATTTATCACCGTAATGCAAATTGAAAGGGGACCGGGACATGATTCTGTGTTCTTAGATGCAATGTTGTTGGTATAATACCAAAAACAGAAAGAATTCTTCCGTAGAAAAAGTGCGATGAGCAGAAATGAAATATTTCCTATTCTGCAGAACTGTACAAAAGCCACACAGTTCCACTAGCAGTGAAAAGGTTACATCCAATTTCATTTAGCAAGATACCATTAATTGGAATATAATGCCTCGTTTCCACTTAGTGGTATGGTTTGGGTCAGTACAGTTCGGAAGGGTTGGAATGGTCCAGCCTATACAGGTGAGCGTTTCCACTGCAAGTTGGACCATCAGGGGGTATGCGGGGTTTAGACCCAATGCCTAGCGTGTCATTTGTCGTGAGCATTGACATTTTCCTGTCCGCCAATCAGTGGATTGTATAGTGTGACGCCAGTACCTCTGCCCTAACCGTACCATTTCCTATAGACCTACATCTGAAGGGGGCCAGGAATGGTGCGGTTTGGTTCGGTTGTATGGGCCACTTTCATAATGGAAACACTCAAAATAGCGTACCAGACCATACTGACCCGAACCGTACCGCTCAGTGGAAACGAGCATTAATGTGCACATTTGCAAAAAATAGTCGTTCCAGTTATCAGATAAGAAAAGTACTTCTCCCTCTCTGGCATGAGAACAGCTTCCAAATTGATCAAGTACTTTATAATTCTAGAGCTGGCCATCTTCCAATATTTGCCTAGACTTTTTTTGTATGTTAATTAACGACTTATCAGAGACACAGTTTAAAAAAAAAAAAAAAAGCTTTACGGATAACAAAACCAGGGATAACAACTAATGAGTTCTAAAGATGAAATATGAATTTAAAAAAGTTCAGCCTACCTCTTAACCAACAGAAATTCCCAAAGCACCTCTTTTTATTTCCAGACATTGCAAAGCGAAAAAAGATTAATATGTTTCAGATAAGTGAACTAATGTAAAGGCTCGCATTGCATTTCATGTTAACCCCTTCACTACAAGCGGTTTACAGAAAAACCATCCGAGTAATTTGGGTGTCCTGGAAATTAATGTTTGAATGTTTTTTTGTTTTCAGTATGCCTAGATAGCATATTATTTAATGGGAAAAAAGCAACAATTTTGTCTGGATAGGAAAATTTAAACAAAAAATTAATTTGCCAATTAACAAGGCTACATAATGGAAAACAGAGTTGTAACTAAACATTCCTTTATGTGTTTTAGACTTTAATCCTCTCACCTGTATATTGTCCAATGTGCACTCAGTTCTCAATTGTGTGTGTATAGATACATAAATACACACACACACACACAAAATTTGACGCCCTGCGACTTCTGGCTTTTCCCAAAACTAAAATCACCTTTAAAAAGAGAGAAATTTCAGATCATACATACACACAGAGACACACACACACACGTTATTCAACAAAGAAGGAAGTGCACTCATGAGATTTACTGTAGTAGATTTTTACTGCTTTATTTCATGAAAAACAGACTATAGCATACCTTTTCTTGCTTTTCCTGAAATAAAGCAGTGAACATTTTCTACAACAATCCCGTGAGTGCACTTCCTTCTTTGTTGAGTGTGTTAGCCGGCTGGCAGTTGCACCAGGGTGAAGAAACATAATTTATTAACAAGTGTGTTCAGTTTCTCTGCATTTTATATATATGACCTTACACATACCGTATTATCCTCACATTGCAGCCATGTAGGCACTTTAGACACGCACACAAATACACGCGCATACGTACACACACACACACGCACTGAAACACGCATGCATATATAAACTTTGATACACGCATACACACACTCCCTGTAATACACGCACCTATACCCACAAACAAACTGATGGAGAAATACACAATAACACACAGATACAAACACATAAATTGACAGATAAATTCACACAATAACAGTGTGTGTCTGACCTGTGTATTGTGCCTGAGAGTGTGTGTCTGGCGCTGAGTATCCTTGTGCACCTGTGAATGCATATCTGTGTGCATGTGTATCCATGACAGTGCCTTCAATGCATATTGCTGTCTGTGTATCTCTGTGTCTGTGAGAATATGTGTGGAGGGAGCTGCTTGCAGTGTGTTGTGTGTATGGGGGGGGGCTGCTTTTGGTCTTGCTGAGTGCATTGTGTTTGTTGTGCTTTGTTGTATGTGCAAGTTATGATTATGTGAGTATGAGGGGTGGTGTGTTTATTAGGGTGACTGCGGCAGGGTGTTTGTGACAGAGTGACTGCAACAGAGTGAGTGTGACGTGACATGGTGACTGTGTGTGTAGGAGGTTTTGATGTGACAGGGTTTCTGTATGTGTGTGTGTGTGTGTGTGAGGGGTGATGTGAGAGGCTGAATGTGTGAGGGGGTTGTTGGTATGTGGGCAGTGAGGGGGATTCAAATCCTTATTCCCTGGTGGCACGGTGGATCCGGTTTTCCTGGTGGTCCGGTGAGCTGCCAGCTAAATCTGCCAGCTAGCTGAGAGCAGACCCCTCCGAATGCTCTCTTCCAGTTACTAACTGCAATCGCCGAGCACTGCTCTCAGGCAAAGGGTAGCTTTCAAAGTGATCAGCAAATCTCTAAATCTCCCTGCTGACACGTGCTGTTCAAGGGGGTTGTGGGGGAGCTTACCAAAGTCACCGCTTAAAAGGTAGTGCTGGCTATGCTATCAACAAAATCATTTCAAATTAACCCCTTAAGGACACATGACGTGTAACATGTCATGATTCCCTTTTATTCCAGACGTTTGGCATTTAAGGGGTTAAATTTGTTTGCAATGAACAAATTTAATTTGCAGTGATTATATTCATGTAAACACAATTCTATTTCGTTTATACATGATTGCTGATGTGAAGTAGTTAACAGTTTTAACATAATTTACTACAGAAATCTTGAGTCTTTTCACCCCTTTACTATCAACAAACTGGAAAGGGACATAAAATATACTGCCATAAATCAACCTAGATTCACATTGATCAAATAATGGTCCTCACCCAGCTTCAAAACAAATTTCTAAGAGCAATTTAAGTAAGTTCCTCTTCACAGAGGCAGTGTTTTTATATAATTCTCTCGCTACTCTAAAGGTAATGTTAGAGATCAGTATGTGTTGTCCCTAAATTAGGAGATTTTCAGCACACATTAGGGCTTTGTGCAGGCTGTATGAGTAGCCTGTAATGCCTTTTGAAATAACATTTTCTGATATTAGCCAGGCAACGGTATTTACTGTCTGTAGGTATAATATCCACTACAGTAATGTTTACATTTTGTATAGAATTTTGAGAGTTCGCATTCCCAAAAATGCTAGCAAATTCCTTACAAACACCCATATCACCCATATGAAAGGTATTTGACTATGTTAATGCATATAGTGTACATTTATTGAATGTTACAAATATAGTATTTGCCTCCTTATGCTAAGTTATAGTTTAAATTGTTTTTTACATATTATACATGTTACAAACTGATATTTGCCATTCTATGGCTATTTTCAGGATTAGAATCAACTACATAATATTGAAAGACAAGAAAATATATGTCCCATAATCTAATATACTCAGCTATTACCCTATTACTACATTTTTATTAGCTTTGTTTATTCAAACATTATTTTTTATTAACCAACATTGAATTTTAACTTTGCTTCATTAATAAAGAGTCCTATATACACAGTTGCAGCACAGGTATATTTTTAAATGACAGACACTTTGATTTAATTACGCATCTTACATAAAATATCACATTATGTATTATCGGCGCCTGGGAAGGATAATTAAGAAGCATAATTGTGATGGCTACAATTTTTCTACTTACAGCGTTTGATCAAGGAAGGTGGCCACTTGGTTTTTTTTATTTTTTTTTACATTCCCAGAATACAGATTTTTTTGTGTAATTTATTTAAGATAGGTTGCAATTCTTGCTTGACCTTTCTCATCTCATTTACATTGAAGGTTCCTGTCATCTCAGTACAAGCACTGAATACTTATTATTCCTAATCTAATTTATTGCAATTAAGTGTTTAGCTATCTGGGACAATCTTCGCAACGGTAGATTGGGTTCTGTAAATGAGTTAAAAGCAGGAAACTTAAAGTAACATGAAATCAGACAACAGCAAAATCCTCCCTCTGGCTGTTTTCTGATCCATTTACTGTACACTCGGCAAGTTAAAATCTTAACACTTTTAAATGCCTCTTGTAGAACATATTGAATTCAGTTTCAAGCATTTATTATAAGCTGTAGCTCTGGACTGTTCTAAGTAAAATTAGAAATGGAACAATGTCATCTGCAACTTTAAATCTGGCTATGCATGGCAATGTGTTTTTCGATCACATATTAATTGTTCTATTAGATAAAAAACACACTATAGGGTCAGGAACACAAACATGTGTTCCTGACTATATAGTGTTAAAAACCATGTTAGCCCCACTGGCCCCACCTAATGCTTTCCAGTAGGCAAGCACTGCATTGGCTGAGATCCTCATTTCTGATGATCTCAGCCATAGGATGCATCTCTATGGGGAAAGCTCAGCGTTTACAAGCAGAGAGTGGAGACGCTGAATGTCAGTGCTGCACATTGTGCATTACTAACCAATGAAGCACCTCTAGTAGCCATCTGAGTGAATGCCACTTGAGGTGTACCTAGGCAGTAATGTAAACACTGCCTTTTCTCTGAAAGGCTGATGGTACATTAATGAACAATAGGACAGGTTAAAAGGTAGTGGAGTCTCATTAACACAAGGCAGGGATTGCCTGTAGGGCAAAACAGGTGTGTAGTAAATGGTGCTAATAATAACTAAAATTGCAGCTAAAATACACTGTGGGATTAATCACGTCAAACCCACCAATAATCAAGAACAAACAATACAGGATAGTGTACAGCGCATAAATCAGTATGGAGTATATTATAAGTCCATACCCGTAATCATATAGTGCAACACAGTGGCCCAAAGATGTATATAAAAATATGTTTATACCAATATTCTGTAGTAGGTATCACTGCATGGATAGAACACTTCTTTATGTAAGCTAGCTTCAAGTTCTAGTACATAAATGTGAATTCTAGAGTCTATGAGACAGGCCTGTAGCACTCCCAGGAGGAGTATAGATTGCAGAATAGAGTATGCTAGTGCTGTACATAATTGCAGATTCACGCAAATCTTAAAATTTAAAGCTTAATTTGACCCTAAGTAACCTTCCAGGATACATCATCCTAATTGACTTTCACTCTTAATCCCTTGGCTGCAGAAAGCTTGCCTGACAGTCACTTCCCATTTCGCATTATAGTGACTTCTGTGCTTCAGTACTTTTTTACAATTTTTATTTTTTTCAGCCATTATCACAAGGTTACAGAATAAAAGGAACAAGTAATAATATTGTACAGACCAACGTTACCCAGTAATCAATACAAAATGTCCACAATCAGGGATTTAAAAGCACCATTATGTCTTAATTCCAAAGTTCTCGTACTGACGGCTAACTATTAATGTGCAAAAACAAGTGTACACAAAAACACCGCATGACAAGGCCTAATATCGCAATTGGTTCTCCCCAGCTGTTCAGACCTTCTATAACCTCCGATCCAGTACCAGTATTATATATATTCTTACCAGTTCTGTGTTAAATTTATATATGCTTATTTTAATATTATTTTGTAATTTTAATATTTTATTGTACCCTGTTGTAACAATGGAATGTTTCAGGGCCCAGGACTTGAAAATGAGACATATATTAATGTATCGTTCCTGGTAAAATATTTTATAAATAAAATAAATAACAATTCTGAGTGATAACTCAACGTCCCTTTCGTATATCTCTACTAGGTATGAAAAGAAAGAAGGATAATTTAGGAGGGATAAGGAAAAGAGCGAAAGAAAGAGGACAAAAAAAGGGCAGTGAAAAAAACCAAAAAACTATTCGAAAGGATACCACAGGGAAAAGTCCACCAAAAAAGTCTAAATTGTCTTCAGTGTGGCTCAGTAGGAGTTAAAAGTCCACAATTTTGGACCTTCTGTAAAGCAAAAGCCCAGATTTCAATACTGAAACAGAGAAATCTGTGTATCGTGTTATCACAGCTCTGCACCCCTGACATAATGAAGGATTTTTACATCCTGGGCTGTACAGATAGCGCTTCTTCTTCCTTTAATCATTAATATTTTGATGATCTTTATCTCGGGGATTCTATGTCTTTTTATCTATAATGTCAAACCTTTTTCTTCAAAACCAACATTTTTTAATAGTGCAACATTGTACACTCATATGTCTCTTCCTGATAAAAATCCAATTAATAATTAGCATAATTAATAGTCATGCTTTCTCTACCCCCACAATTACACAAGCAAAATTACAAGAACCAGTTGTCTGAATACATTTGTTGTTATATATATACACACACACGTAATGACATCGGTTCTAGTAAATGGGGTTCAATCAGGAAAGGCAGAATTGTAGTAAAATAAAAGCCGAATTACAAAATGTAGAAAAAAAATAGCTTATTTGGAAAAATTATCCAACTCCACTATAGTCACAGTTTGGCTATTTTAGCCAAAATGTATGTGTGTATATATATATATATATATATATATATATATATAGAGAGAGAGAGAGAGAGAGAGAGAGAGAGAGAGAGAGAGAGAGAGAGAGAGAGAGAGGTGTTGAAGTTATGGTAAGGGTTACCCAGCTTATAAATGCACAGGCCGCCCCTTCCTCTGGGCTGATACTGCCTGGTTCAGCCCACCGACTGCTCTCTTTATCAAGCCATTCAATATTTTACCCGAACGTTGGTTTCAGAACACCACAACCGACTTACACCACCACTGCTATAACTTGGCTGCAAATATAAAAATCTATCTATCTATTTATCAGTCTATCTGTCTGTCTATCTATATACAGGTAGGAGCTGTAGGAGCACAATTCAATTGTAAAAATTTTAAAGAACAATTTCCTAGTCAAAATATGCATGTAAATTAAAGGGTAATCAGGAAACCTGCGTCTGACCATTTTTATGGCTCTTCTCCCTCTCCGTTCAATCACAGTGTAGAAGAACATGTTTGTCCTTTTAACAAAGGTTTTCTTCAAGTGTAGCATATAAACCTACTTTTTCAGTATGTAATTACACCGTGCAAGACAGGCTAATCAAGCACTACTATCAACTCTGGTGGAAAATAACTCAAATTAAAAATACCAGTGAGTGGGTGTTTGCAAATTTATTTTTTTTTACAAAATTGTTAAACGATTTGAGACATATTATATTATAGGAAATATAAAACGTTACTGTCACGCTTTAACAAAGGGTTAAAATGAGCTCGTAAAAAAGAGAAGTAATTTTGCATGATCAGACGTTGATTAGGTAAGCAGTAATAATACATAGTTATATGTGTACATTATAATGAGAGTTATATATGGAACTGAAACAAAGCATGGAACTGAGATTTGTTCACTAAATGCTTAATTTTTGTGAATAGAAAACCAAATGGCACAATTTAGGCTCTGATAGCTAAGCATTGACTAGGTGAGTTCTAAAACCAGTCTGGCCTGCTTGTAGGGCAATGGGAAAACTTGATTTGCACACTGGTTTTTTTTTTTTAATGAAAAACACATGAGCATTTTTCCAGATATGCTTAAAGGAATACTGTGCTGTCCACATAAAAACACTGTTTAGGAGGCATAATTAAATGAAAACATGCATGCAAAAAACAGCTTGCAAAAAAATGTTCTCTTGTCTGCAGCCTTTGCAAGCTCTTCCCTTCTAACCCTAGCCAGACTTTCTGTGGCTGTCCAATCACAGGTTTCCTAATGCAGCTTGTTTAGAAGTCTTTGCAAGGCAGGTGCTTTGGATATTTGCTGCCTATTGAGTTTATCTCCACTGTGCCAACCAAACCAGGAAGTAATAGGACTGGTTGTCTGATTGACAGCCAGAGGGGCATGACAAGTTTAAAAATGCCAGTTTCTTCTACCTATACACAATGGAACATATGTCTGAAGCTCAGAATGGTAAGCACTTACCAATACACTGTAATTTGTACGACAACACCTGCCATGTATGTATACCTTATTACGGGTACTCGTACAATTGAATATGCATATACCCTGCTTATTGTTGTGAATACTTGATATGCATGAATTGATACATAAAGAATAATAAAAAAAAAAAAAAGTGCCAGTTTCTATTGAAAATTGAAAAAGAGGAAACACTCCTCACATATAAGTATTTTGGCAAGTTAAGGTGCTTCATGTTTCTGGAGTGTGCATTTTAACCATAAACATTACAGTTTATATAGTTTGTGGGTTATGTCACTGCCTTGCCTTGCTTTTTGAAAAACCCAATAGTTCCTTAGCTGCTTGATCCAAGGAGATGTTGGACTGCCATTTTGGGGTCAAGAAGAAATTTTTTCCTAGTTTGTTGCAAAATTGGAAGCGCTTCAGACTAGGTTTTTTGCTTTCTTTTGGATCAACAGCAAAAACATATGTAAGGAAGGTTGAACTTGATGGACGCAAGTCTCTTTTCAACTATGTAACTATGTAACTATGTGTCTGTCAGTAAGTGTGTGTATGTCTGTCAGTGAGTGTGTGTGTGTGTGGTTGTCTGTCAGTAAGTGTGTGTATGTCTGTCAGTGAGTGTGTGTGTGTGTGTGTCTGTCAGTAAGTGTGTGTGTGTCTGTCAGTGAGTGTGTGTGTGTGTGTCTGTCAGTAAGTGTGTGTGAGTGTGTTTCTATCAGGGTTTGTGTGTTATTAAGAGTGAGTGCCAGTGTGTCTATTAGCAGGACCAGCCTTTTGGGTGTGCAAGCTGTGCGGTCACACAGGGCGCCATGACAACAGAGGCGCCCGGAGACCAACACAGCTCGTAAGTTGGGGACACCAGCATATTAAATTTAAATGGTCCACCAGCAGAAGGTGCAGTCAGATCATATCCTCTCCCTCGTGGTTGCGGCGCTCAGTTAGTGAGTCAGAGCACAGACTCAGAGATTCTCAGCCTGCGCTCTGACAACATTGGAAGCCGGAGCCGTGAAGGAGCGGGTATTATGGTCTGAAACAACAGGACGTGTGCATCCTGCTATTCACCACCAGACTGCAAGGGAATTGATATAGGATACCACCGGACCACCATTGTCATTTGAGGGGCATTTGTGACCAAACACTAGAGTGAGGGGGCACTACAGGGAAGAGTGTCGCAGCTTGGAACACGGTAGGACTCAAGACAGTTAGTTTCTGCTTTAGAATGCTGCTTTGAAAACCTCCAAACTCTAAATACTCCCCAAGTATGTGGCTGGCAAAGGAGCTGCGGAGTGTAGGTGGTGTTACACCAGCAATTCTCTGCTTAGTATAGCTACCTACCCTGTCACATAACCACACCTGAACACCAATTCAATTAACCTACCAATCATCCTGCTATACACAAGCAGTCGGTGTGTGACTTCTGTACTTGCTATTGTTTACCTATATATTTAAGTGACTGATTGTGTTGTGTGTCTATGTATGGGACTTTTTGTGTCTTTTAATGTATGTGCTTCCAGTTTGACTGTTCTGTCATCCACTTTGAAATCCACTATGAATTCCTGACAATTCTCACTTTTGTAAATAACCTGGTATGTTTGTATGTGACTGTGTATGTTGGTATGTGCCTATGTATGTGACAGTGTGTGTCTGTGTATGTATGTGAATGTGCGCATGTCTATGAATGTATGAGATATGATCTGTGGATTTATATGTATGTGTATTATTGTGTATACTGGGTGCATACATCACTGTACATATACAGCAAACAAAATAAGGAAAACTATTTTACAGAAGAAGCTTTGCATTAAAAAATAATTGATATAAATGAGTTCATAGAGATAATTGTTTAAGAGGGCGTCACCAAGTCTAGAGCGGCTACTGCACAGAGGGGAAGTAGGAAGGAATACCTGCCTCTCCAACACTAGACATTAGGGACCCTGGCCTCCTCTCCTCCTCCCAGTGCTCATGAGAGCAAGGGCTGTGTGTATGTGTCACTAAGAAACTGTTGTTACTTATATTGTGTAAGTACGTGACTGGCTGTGTGTGTTTGTGAATGTGACCGATACAGTGTCCATATGATAGTGTGAATGTGTGTGTGCATTGTATTGTGTGTGACTGTCTATGTATGCATGGGGCAGTGTGTGTGTAATTGTGTGATTATGTATGTTGTGATTTAGCGCTGGACTTCCTTGTTTTGTGTACAACGTATATCTGGAGATGTGGTCGGTTCCTTGGAGAACTACATTTTGTGCTGTTTTTGTTTTGCCTTTTAAATTATTTAAAAAAACAAAACAGAATTCTGTGACTGGAGTACAATCCCTTTTATTCAATATTAATGTGTTTAGTTGTGAGTATGGTTATGTCCATATGTATATGCATCTATGCATGTGACTGCATTTATGTGGGGTGCAAAAAAGGGTTTAAAAGGAATTAAGAAACACACAAGAAGTAACAGTGGGTTAAGAAACAAGACTGTAAAAGGAAATAATAGACACACAAGGTGGGAATAAGGGGTTAGGAGAGACATTAATGAAGAATCAGGAAAAACGTACAAGGGGTTTAGGATGTATGAAGTAACATACAAACGTTTATTCTAATCTTTTGGCATTGTAAGGACTAAAGTATTCCAAAACAGCTGAAATGGAAAAAAATATCCAATTAATTTCTTTTCAGATCAGCTATTTGTAACGGATCACCTGGCACCCCGACTGGGTACCTCCGTTGAAGGATGCTTCTAGCGCTTACAGAGGGCTCCAAGCACTCCGGCAGACACCACAACCACCGTAGACCCCACGAACCGCCGCAGCTTGGTTGGGGTCTCACCGTCTCCTACCCATCCTGGACCTACGACAAGGCTCCAGGTTCCAGTGGGTGAACCTCTCCTCCAAGAGAGTGAAGCAGGAACAAGCTCTTAAAAGAGCTTAGTAGTGATTAGCTAAGGGAGTATGCAGAGCAAAGCAATCCCTTGTAGTGATATAGCAATTCCCCCAATAAGAGACAGGACTCTAGATTAAGGGTGAAGTAGAACTGACTGTACTGGCACATACAGCCTCTTTTATTCACATTCTACAAACATAGTACTGCCCACAGGATTTTGAAGAACAACCAATCAACACATTACAACACAGCTAACACTCCCATTCATTACATCAGAAATCCTCCCCTCTGTCTGTGATACAATTATCTCAACACAATAGACTAACTTAATTATCACAGGTAGGAAAATACAGTATTATAAAACATATCACAAGGACTCCAAAACATGCAATAATCTCATGAAAAATAATTACTGTTAAATGTGTCCCCTGTTCTGTAGTTTAAAACTACAGAATGATGTCTTTGTGTACCAAACACCGGCGAGATGGCACAGTGTAGAAAAGTCAAAACAGTGTCTGTGAGTTAAAATGGCCGCCATCCATTGTTCTCACCATGTGCTTCATCCATTGTTCTCACCATGTGCCTCTGATACATGAAATGGTGGCCATCCAGTAACTCCACAGTATGTCCCCAGATGGTTCTTAAAGGGCCAGCAGCAGCATAATAAAATACAAAATGACCAAATCAGTTCCTTAAAAGGCAATACATCCCAGGGCCAAAGTCGCAGGGCAGGAGGCTGGCAAACAGGCCCCTCCAAAAACCAGTGGCGAGAGCACTTTCACTACACTATTTTGTCCAAGATATACTGTTTTGGCTTAGATGTTAAAGTACCTTTAGTTAGGGCAAGGAAAAGGGCCAGGCAAGGGTGCTATGTGAGGATTTTTCGCACAGGGCGCCTAATGGCCTAAGGCCGGCTCTGTCTGTCAGTGTGTGTGTGTCTACCAGTGAACATTTTTAAATCAATGAGAGTGTGTGTCTGTCATTGAGAGTGTCTGTCAGTGTGTGTGTGTATCTGTAAGCATTTATGTCTATCAGTGAGTGTTTCAAATCAGTGAGATTGTGTATCTGTCATTGAGAGTGTGTGTCTGAGTATGTTTCTGTCAGTGTGTGTCAAATCAGTGAGTGTGAGAGTGTGTGACTGCCAGTGAGTGTGTGTTGTTGCAAAGGGGAGGCGTTAGTGAAGATGACCATGCCCACCTGTGGGGCGCCAAAAAAATGTCTGCACCCAGGCGTCTGTGACCCTAAGATCGGCCCTGGGTGCAACGTTTCCAGCCAAACAATGAACTTACAGATTTCTACAACCGTGACCTCTTCTAAAATCAGAAGCGATCATGGAGTTTGTGGTAACCCTTTAATTTTAAGTAAGAATTAAAAAAATAAATAAATACTATTTTAACATGTGATATTAGAACCATGTAAATACAGATTCTATTTTATTACTAGTCTTAAGGGGGTATGTCATCCACACTTACTACTAAATGACAAAGACACTTTAATATTTATTTCTACTGCAGTCCTCTAATCCACACAACAGGGTAATGATTACATTTCCTACTTAGTGGAAAATATTACCTCAGAATTAACGAGCCAGTTAGTACACTGCACTGAAACAGGATTCTGTGTAAATCTATATAAATGAAAAAAAAAAAAAAAATATATATATATATATTTATATATATATATTTATTTATTTATTTTTTAATGTATTTTTTTCTCTAACTGTACTTTTTTGAACCAAACAAACAAATTATCTCTTTAAACAAGCAATCATCACGGAAGATGATCTATTTCCAACCAAAATGAAAAATGATCTATTTCTATCGAGTAATCACTAAAATCTCCCAGCAGCAGCTCTTTCTAACGTTCACAATTAAATTAACAACTAAGCACGTTTGAGTAATAATAAATTATTTTATTCCCGCCAGTCAGGTTATTAATCCATGAAAAGCCAATGAAAATTTGATTATTAATAAGTAATTAAAACCTGAACTTATGACCAACTCACTAACTTAATTTGCTAATGTGTTCAACATAATTTTTTTTTTGTCTCTCCCCAGAATGCTTACTAGATCATAAAGACTTTTTTGCCTTCAGCAAATCAATACCAACAGTGTTATTAAACAGCATGTGTAGCAAAAATTGCTCACTACCACTCAGGTAAACGTTAAGTCACACCAAAGGGCACATAATTGAATCTTGCACCTAATTACTTTTCAATCTATAGAGCTACATCTGGAGTCATGACTCGCTTATAAGAACGCAGAGATAATGCAGCACTAAGACAAGGAACACATTTTGAGCCCGCTGGTTATTTTTTTAAGCAGTAGCGTTAAGTAATCCATTTTCACACAACCACAACAATTTCGCAAGTTTCTGAAAAAAAATAAAAATGATATGCTCAGAACAGTAAGAATGGTAATATACAGCTGAAATAAAGGAACTAGAAATGGGGTGTGTTGTTCAGAGTAATAAGAAGAATATATATTTTACTAATTCATAATAACAGTAACTAGTGCCATAGAACAGAATGTGGTACTCTGCGAATCACAGCCGTACAATCTCACACAAATGATAACTGGATATACTCACATGCGATGATAAAAAGTGCCTAGCCTCCAAGAGCTTACAATCTAGAAGACATTTTACTTGCTTGTGTGCAATAATAGATGTACGAGTGACAAACAGCAGTTCCTAATTGCTGGCAGTCTGCCTACCATAAGTATATCATAACAGTAGGTTTTCTCCATAGTAGATGGACTAGCAAGACTTTACAGGTGTGGAGGCTGGACCACAGGGTGTAGTGGAGGCTGGTCCACAAGGCTAACCACCCTTCCAGTTTTTGTTGAAACTAAAAAAAAGAATCAAATCTGTCAATAACCAATAATAAGTGTGTTGCAGAGCAGATCATGTTGAAGGGGACCATGCAAAAAAATTATTTTTTTTAAATGCCACGCTGGAGCCAACTTAGTTGGAGCCATTGAGTATCTTAAAATACCGACCAAGTTTCATAGTCCCTGTTTGATACCCCACTGTCTTCCTTAACTAGGAGATGGGAATGTTCAGTGTATAAGAGAAAATCACAAAACTCCACAGCAACAGAACAGAGCAATCTGCCATTAACTAGCACTAAATGCATGTAGAAAGTAGTTTGTAAAATGGAGATACATTGGTCTAAATTACGTTTTCCAGTTACATTAAAAGGTTAATAGTTATATCTTATATCTTTGTGGTTTCAATCACATTGGACAGCAGTTTCATTCATATTGTTTGAGGAATGGAACTACCCCTGAATGCTGGTCTACACATCCCAGATGCCCTGCAGAAGCTGCAAACCCTGAGGATCTGTAGGAAAACACAAAAATGTGTCTCTTTTCCTTTTTTACATTTTTGAACAGGTATTTTTTCCATGTATATTTTGTTTTTTTTTGTGGTTCTACAAAATTTGAGGGTCTATTTTTTGTCCTGACGCAAACTAAGGGTTTTCCAAAACACCTAAGATCGTTATACATCTGTTCTAAAAATAAAAGGTTTAACCAAACAAAACTGACACAAAATAATAAAATAAACATTCAAATGCCACCTGTTTTCCTATCATTTTCCATGTAATGGGTTATAGGTTTTTTTCTTTCTATCTCTCGATTACAGGCTCACACTAATGCCTACCTACTCTGTAATTTCCCTGTACTTAACATGCATTAAAATGTACTTTGAAAGTACAAGGACTGTATAACATGCTAAGAATTATTCCTGTGTTCAGCATATCAAAGGCAATGCACAATGCTAGGCCATAGCCTGTAGCCAGAGTTTCTTTCTATCTGCCACGCTGAGTTCTGATGAATCAGTACTGCATGATAATGAACTCGCTTATACAGGCTCCCTGGTAAAGGATTGCATTACATTAGGGTGCTAACATGGGCTGTTTTGTAGGAATCATGTATTTAAAGCTCTCGGTGATGGCTATCAGAGAAAGATTTATAATCCTGCTGCCTCTTTGCATGCTTGGCTGGCACAGAAGGGCCGAATCAGCAAAAATGGATGTCCTGTGCGATAGGTGAGTTCTCTGACTTATCTTTGGGTAGATCATACACAGCAGGGATAACAGATGGAAAATCTTGAGTGCAAATTATCCAACAAAGAAACCAAAAATTGCTTTGTTTCACTACTATAAACTTAGCTCAGTTTATTTGCGTATTAACTAACCATTAACATATTAACGTACTTGCCCAAAGTCTCAAATGAAGTCAAACAGTCCAAATTTTCAGACCCTCATAGGAAATGTCCAATCAAGTGCAGTGTGAGAACGTGTTTAAATGTACCGGCTGATTTGCTAAGGCATTATTGCTTTGGTTGATTGCCTTGATGAGCTTACCATCTTGACATCTAGCACATTAATGTGACACACACGCTCTGTTATCTGAGCATATTCCCAGTGATGCATATTGTGTCAGTACCATGGCCAAAAGCCCTATCCCATCCCAGTATTGGCACGTATCCTTATCCCCACTCTTTAATTGTAAAGTGCTGCGGAATATGATAGCACTATATAAATTATAATAATAACAATACACAGATATACAAGAATGAGATAACTGTAAGTACTGTATACTGTTTGCAAAAGTAGCAATTATATTGACTTCATGTGGTACTAGTGCATTTAATAAGGTTCCCCCACTATTATCTGATTACTTTTCTCGGGTGTCTCCAAAAGGAGCACAACAGAGCTGTGACAGACCACCCGGTCACCTTCTCCCAAAAGGACTATTATCAAGTGCTTATTCCTCCTCCAACTCAGCGCTCCAATCCGGCGCGCCCAGAGGACCTCGGAGGCCGGAGGGGAACTCGCAGAGGCTTGGAGCACCTGAATAGGAGCAACCCACAATCTTCCTGAAACTTCAGATGAAAATGTTACATCGCTCTCGGTCCCAGAACCAGTAAACAGAGTGCTTTTTGTAGGGGTGTTAGAGGGGGTGGTGAGGCATCGAATGACACAGAGGACTTGAGGGAGCTCCATGTACCAACGTAGAGCACAGTCATCGAAAGTGACTGGGACTTTCCACCCAGCTCTATGGAACTCTGCCCCAGATAAGACGAAGCTCACTGCCCAGTCAAAATTCATTATCCGGACTATTGAGGCTAGGCACCTATGAATCCGATCGCTTTTTGGATTGAACATCTGTCTAGGGGAGAGCTATCTGGGGGTGGCACCAGCTTAGGGATGTGGGTATGAGAACTTATGTTTTTGATTTGTATTACTGTTTGACGCCGAGGTGTCTGGCTGTTAATATAGTTAACTCATCAGGTTCAGACACCAAAGTGCCAGGTATTGTGAAATCCGATTTTTCATCGGGTTGGGGATCAAGGTATAAAAAGGCAACAGTCACTCCAATAAAGTGTACTTGGTTTACCCTTACATTAAGCCTCGCATAAACTAGACTATAATTACTCAGGAGCTATTCACCAAGGGGAAGGGAGTCCTTGGTGGCGGCACTCTGGTCACATAGGACTGGTTC
Organism: Pelobates cultripes; assembly: GCA_933207985.1. Taxonomy (NCBI): domain Eukaryota; kingdom Metazoa; phylum Chordata; class Amphibia; order Anura; family Pelobatidae; genus Pelobates; species Pelobates cultripes. The sequence goes on along the minus strand of OW240920.1, from coordinate 57,528,979 downwards.
GTCATAAGAGCAAACTTTCAAATTGAAAGGACAAGGGTGTAAAATCAGGACTGTTCATCAGATCTGTGACAGTTGGGATGTATGCCTCCTTAATTTAGCTTAATTTTTTTTTTGATCTTATAAAACAGTTTCATAGTATTAGTAACAAACAGCAATATTTCAATCGCTTTTCTTTAGCCGAAATGTATATGTCTAAACGTATACAACACATGTTCCTCCTCACAATGAGCCATCAATTTTATATACAAAGCAGTAGAAAGCGATATGGCTTTATAAATGTTTCTTAGCATTGAAGAATCGTAATTGCCAACAATTGCTCACAGAGTAAAGTATTACAGTGAATGCAGTTACTGTTGCTGTCAGTTTTAGATCTGTGTCTGCAATAAGGGATGAGATCATACCTTAAATTTATTTTATTAATCATTTTAATTCTTCATCAGTGCTGCATCAGTCACACAGAGTTATAAATGTGTTAAAAATGAAGTTTTACCGCATTCTTTACTGTTCATGATCTTTCTTTTTGTTGCCTTCGTAAAACCTGATTTATTGAATGTTCAACAACATTAAACAAACTTAGAAACCAAATGTCTCTAGGGAGCAAATCAGTCTTGCTTCAGATCGATGCGATTTTTCACTGGCAGGTAAGAGAAACAGGTTTCTAATGACTATTATACATCTATGAGATGTTTTTATTTTTTATTTTTTTTCTGATGTGTGAAAATAATAATGTATACAAACCTTTACATGCATTGCCACTCATATTCTGCATTCGATTTTTTTTCTGGGAGACCTCAGTGACATATTCTTCATACGGCAGGCAGTAGATCACTAGTTGCAGCTGCCCAACTGTGTTTAAAAGGCTATACACTGACAAGTTGACCCAGTGTTGTCCTGCAAACAGAGAATAAAACCTGCAGAACATAGGTGCTAAGGTCAAAGTATTGGTATTTATTTATTTTTTATCCTGGGTTTGACAGAACAGTCCCAAGTTCGATGATATGACCCCGTCCCAGTTTTGCTATTTGCGTTCACCATATTCAAGTCACAATTAGGAAAAGATTCAGATGAACCATTTTGTCTGAAAATGAAATTTCGTTTGGGACCTCCAACACTTGTTCAATCAACGGTTTGGCTCGTCAGAATATGGTCCACCAATAAAAATCAGGGTTAACCAAAAAGGGTAAAAAAATGGGCAAATCAGTGTACTAAAAAATGGATATATAATATAAATATGTTGTGTATATTTTGCATTACACTGACAGGTGCATTTTCTTGTCATTTGGTATATAGATCAAGGGAGAAAAAGTAACCCATAGAGGGAAAGAAATGAGGAGCAGTGAAAAAAAAAATCTATATTTATTTACTACATATATTTATAAAATGTCTAATATATAAATATAGATTTAATTTTTTTTTTTTTACTGCTGCTTCTTTTCTTCCCCCTCTCTTGATCACTTCTCACTTGATCTGCGAAGAAAATCTATTTTTTATGGTTGTCCACTAGCGCTCAACCATTACTTTTTCTTGCCATGGTCGGAACTCCAAATACTGGATCACATGTTCAGCCATCACTCGTCGTTGCTCGGTTATACATGGAGATTTAGAATTACGGAATTCGTCAGATCAGCCAATCAGCTAAATTCAGACAAATTTAAATTTGTCAAAAACTGAATGCACAAGGTTAGTCCACATGAAGCACTGTGCAAATGTGTAGCCATGTTCACAAGGGCATTCAGCCCACGTGCAGAGCGCGTTGGCAACACATATACCTAAGTGGGGTTAATTAGCGAGACTTGAGGTACGCCATAGGCCAATCCACCAGCATCCTGGTTTCATACCTCCTAAGGTTGGGAGCTATGCACATCTATATCAATGTATGTTATTGCTAATAATCACTGTAGAACCAGACTTGTTATATTTCTCAGTTTAGTGATGATGTGTGCTTTTTAAAATTGTTATAGAAGGTTTTTCTTTCGATTTACAATAAAAGCAAGGATGTTAATGTATGACCTAGCATACAGCTTAAACAACCAATATATAATGGTGGCTTGCGCTTGGTGCATAGACATGCTAAAAAATAAGGAAAGAAACAAGGTTGCTCACCAATATCCTAAATGGTGATTGGATGCTTTCCATGGCAGTCACAGTCAGGTAAGTTCCTGACTGTGATTATACTGTGCCCTCATGTGGTTCTGTGCCCCTAAGATAGTCAGGGACTCCAATGGAATAAACAGAAAAGAGCTACACATGCGAAATGCGTTAACCAAAAGGACACATTGTGTGCATGCACCTTTTCATATTTGTGCATGTGTAGCTAGTATCTGAATTTCTTTAACTGGATGAATCAAGCATACATGTGAATGGAAGGGCATTATTAAAATATAGTTCGTCTTTCATCGAACCAGCAATACCATTTATTTAATAAGGACAATAAAAGCCATTACTCACACAATAATTAAAATATATCATTAATCTTGATAATTTACTAATTCCAATGCAGTGTTTTAGCATTGTCATGATACTATGACCCATTTTTGATTTAGGGTTCTATTCTCATGATTTGCCACTGGAAAAAAATAAATCCTCTTTAAACTATTGTTGATTCCCTCTCTGTAAATCCAACCTTTTAAAGATGCTAACTGCATCTTGTCCCATCGCTGTGCCACGCCATGATGAAGATGTACAATCCTCCCCATTTTGTTATTTCTTGCTTGTGTTAATTAATTATAAAGCAAGTGCTTAAATTACAAGATAATGAATGTTTGTGATACAGCTTCTTCTGGATGTCAAATGACTTTTCGACAGACATCAAACAAGCATATTGTCTGGGATTCCCATGACATCAGGGTAGAAATACAACATGAGCTGAATTGCTCAAGCTTGAAATTATTATTTTAATGTGTTGCGAGTGTGCACAAGTTCATGTACAAACAAGCGTGTTAAAAAGGATTTGAAGGCAATCACCTTGCTCTGTGTTCACAGGAAGTCCTTGAAAGAAAACCCACAATTATCTTTAGGCAAACAATTGTTTTTTCTTACAATTTTTGTACGGTTGACTTAATGAGTATGGTGTTAATTAAAATCCAATTGAAGGGAATTTATAGCATAAAACAGTGTTGTGTTAGGTTTGTGATGCTCCAAAGAAGTCATTAACAAATGCTAATTAGGGTATATATATATATATATATATATATATATAAATATATATTTTTTTTAATAATTACAATAATTACTATGTTATATATGTTAGATATGATTTCAGACCAAAGAACAAGAATTTGAAATTAAGCACTATTGCTACAAAACAGAATCCCTTGTTCATTTTTCTATCGAACAGAAACCATCCAATGTCAGTACTCCTTCAGGTCAGTGCTGTTATCATCAACGTACCCTGCAGCATCCCAGGCTCGGTATGCTTTTGACTTTCATGCAGCCAATCTCCAAATCCTGCTGCATTCTGCTTAAAAAACAGAGCTCAAGTGCATCCCTTTCTAACACAAACAAGATGGGGACAGACTCAGAGCACTAACTTGGGAGCAGTAATGCTAGATTTTGGGGCAGCACACTGGATTGAAATATATTGTATAGAACTGTTGTTGTTTTGGAGCTCTGTCATACACACTATACATTATTGTGAGTCATTGTTCTGAAACTCTGTGATACACTCATGTAGATTGCACATTACTAGAATTTATTTCTTGCAGTGGAACTCTGTGATTCACTCAAACACATTGTACATTATTCTGCGTTTTACTGCTGTGGAGCTCTGATGCAGTCATATACATTGTACATTCCATTTTTCTTCTCCACGCCCTTCATCATTCCATGGCTCTACATCCCCCCAGTTCAGTCCTTACCTTAATTAACTCCATCTACTCCACTCATTCTATGCCCCCTGATCCCATCTCCATTTCTCATGTATGCTCACTCCTCCTGCTCCATTCCTTCAAACTTTCCATTCCATCTACCTTCAAACTTTTCTTTTTATCAATCACTCTTCTCACTCACACATTCCGTGTTCCACTTCTATTCAGAGAGTTCCTGAGTCAGGAGGTCTGAAATATTTATTTCAATCTAGCTTCTTTGTGGTTACATAGTTACATAGGCTGAAAAGAGACACGTGTCCATCAAGTTCGGCCTTCCTCACATCTGTTTTTTTGCTGGTTAGGCCAAACGCATACCTGATCTAAAGGATTGATGACTGACCTTTATAATTCCACTGTTAGCTATCATTGATTAAGAGATTCTTATTTAGGGCTATTTAAATGTCAATATCTGTTGATTATCTCTGCAGAGAAGTGAAACAGGTTCTCCAGAGTGCAAGGAAACTAAACCAAGTTGTCCCAACAAATGAGACATCCCAAAGCTTTCAATTAATATTTAACAGAACACTCCCACACCCAAAACAGTTTAAGCATAAGTTAAATAGCTTGTTATAGGGGTAGGGTGCCCTGTCTTACCTTCAGGGGTTATACCATTTGGTAATTGTTATACCATTTTGGTGGGGCTCTAGCACACCCGGCTGCCATCATCTAGGTCCTCTGTGGTCTGCAATACTAGGAAGGGATAGCTGGGCTGCCTCTTATTTATCAATAATCTTATTTTTCCAATAATCTCCTCCTGGACAGCTATTTATGGGATAATATCTTTCCGTTACGGATTATAATGAGATGCTTCTGATTGGAGTATCTCATCTTGGTGTGCGAGAGCGGCTAAGGTGCTGGTCCATGCCATTGTCCTCTCTCGCCTTGAACACTGCAATCTGCTTCTCAGTGGTCTTACGTGCTCCCAAGTGAAATTATAGATACAACCTAAATGAATGTAAGCCAATGGGTTAGGGTGTTGCCACTTTGGGATACAGTGTTTTAAAGCACTATGTAAACATATTTACCAAGTCTACCAAATCATGTGAAGATGGGAATAAAGATATGATTTGTTTACTGTTGAAATTCCATTTGTCTATCAGAGGAAAAGATAATAACAAGCTCGAGTTTCCTTTGTTTATGTATCAACTACATAGCTAATAAAATTTTATTGAGTATTTGGACTGCCCTGAAGGGGAGCATGGAACGCAAGCCGGATATTGATGAAAACACGTGAAGAATCTTATGGCGGCGGGAAAAGAATGAAAAACAGCTGCGGGAAGATGAAAATAAACAAACTGATTGGCGGAGGGGATGGAAATTCCCCCGAACACACCGGAGAAAATCAGGAACACACCACATTTAAGGAAAGGTTTTTAAGGCACGAGTAGATTTGATTTATTGTTACTGAGATTATTTTACTATTGTAACTGTATGGAGAGTGGTCCCTGAGGAAGTTTCTACGGAAACGAAACACATAGGACCGGTGAGCTACCACTATCTTTTACAACCAGTATCTTTTACAATTGTTATTGGATCTTATATGTAATAAATCTATTTTTGTACCTACCCATCCGATTCCTGATTTTTGATCCAGAGAGCAGCATGCCGTTGGAAAATCCAGACCTCCCTTGAAAGGTAAGGAGCTTTTATCATTTGGAGTCTGTTAGTTCTACTATTAGTGGGGGCATTGCTAGCAATAAGCAATATTATATAGTGTTGCACTATTATTTGTTATCTTTTATTTTAGGACAGCCTATGTGCAGAGCTCTGCTGAAACAGACATCTATAGACAGAAATGCAAAGCTTGGCATATAGATTTATGGAGAAAGAAACTCATTTCACCCAACTGGGCCGGTCTAAAGGAGGAATGCCAATGACACAATTGATGTCACCGATAATGCCCAAAATAGATGATCCAGTAAAGAAAAGGTACCGTTTAAGAGCTTTTGAAGCTTTCTCTGCATGTTTTTTTTGCCCTCAGCACCTCACATTTCTGTCTAATAATGCACTTATGTTGTGCTGGTTGGGAAGGCTTGCAGGATGCCAAGGAACAAAAAACTGCCTTTCTCCAACCTAAATCAGGACTGTCAGGGAGTTTAGTAACCTAGAACAGCACAACCCATAAACACGACTATCTCGCCAGATTCAGGACAAGCAGAAAGTATAGTTGAGAGGTATGTGTTGCTGTTCCTATGAAAGATCTGATCATGCTACTTCCACATATTCCTATTTTGAAACACTGAACCAGCACTAAAGACGTTTTAAAAAAATATAGAATTATGCTTCCCTAACATGTACTCATGAATGATCACGGAATTCTGGCATTTTGGAAATTATATTGGTCAGGTTTAGTCGTGGAATTGTTTTGTAATAAATGCTTGACAACACAGATATAAATGCAAAAGAAAAATTGAAAAAAAAACAGGTTATATTCATTTGAAACATCTGTCGCGCTTAGTGGTTCATCATAGCAGTGCTCAATAGCTGTGTCCCAATTATTGTGCTTCCTGCCTTGAGAAATCAGTTACTTACATGATTTGTGCAAAAGGTTATTGACAAGCTGGCCCATCTACTTATTATAATTGGAAAATCAGACCAATACCAGCTAATAGATTATAGCTCTGAAGCCTGCAAGATGTCTTTGGCTTTTGTAAACTAATAAGGTTAAGAAAAGAATAGTATGTTTGGCAATACTTTGAGTGTCATGCTGAGATGAAACAGTAGCTCATGAGTCTCATTACGATCCAACTGCAGTAGTGACCTTCAGCGTGCAGTAAAGGAAACTCAGGATTTACAGCTCATGTCAACAGCGTAATGAAAGAACTCAGGGGAAGGCCAAGCTTTTCGTTAACTTTTTCCCAGTTTACTAGTTAACATACCTAGAGCAGTCAGTAGACACCAATCTGGCACCATAGAGGCTACCTACTAAACTCAACAACTAAAAAGATATATCAAAACCATAATGTATGTCTGGAGAGAATTTGCAAAAGCGAGCATTCTAAAAGCGGAACAGTCACCGTAGAATGCTCCCGCTTATTTATCAACTACTAAATACTTCCCACAATCCAAAGTGAATTTTAATTTTCAGGCCTATATATTCTCCACATCAGCAATATTATATTAATATTATAATATATGACCTATTTTGCCCTAAAATTTGTCTAATTGACTTTTTAAAACTATTAATATTGGACAATATAAAAAATAAATTAGATTTTTAGTAAAAAAAAAAAAAGATTTGTAATTTATTTTTTGTAGTGTCTTATTTTTGTTGACGACACGGCTCACTATTTTTGCAGAAGACACTAGACAGAAAACCAGTTATGGAAAATTAAAAATATTATTTCAAAATCGAGAAAAGTAGTGGAGTCACAGGTACCTGCAATACCAAAAGGATTGAAAATACGAACAGTTTCTCCTGCACTGCAGCTCCTCCCACTGTAGTTCCAGCAATATAAACCAAATAAACATAGAAAAAATGAGGTCTGCGCTTCCAGAGTAGTGTGTACCAATGTGCTACCAAGATTTTATTTAACCCCTTAAGGACACATGACATGTGTGACATGTCATGATTCCCTTGTATTCCAGAAGTTTGGTCCTTAAGGGGTTAAAGGACATAAAAGACAGGGAAACGTTTCGGACACAAGCCCTTTTTCAATGCAAATGGACATTTTTTAAATGTACTCATCCCTTAATAATGTGTCTGCCACCTAAATTAAAGTATACTTACAGGGACACTGGATGAACTATAAGTGCTGTAGCTTATTGTGGGGATTTCAAGAACAATGGGCTGCTTCAGCATCTAGCCTTGGAGATAACTATTGTATATCTTAAGCACACTGATGAATAGTATATCTTATCAGCTCTATTTCTCTATTAAAAAAATGAAGACATAATTAACCATTATTATATTGCTATAACTTAGTTCAAATGAGATTGAAATATATATCCACATAGCATTACAATAATAATAATAACACATTCAGATAGTAACTACAGAACATAAATACTGAAAAAAAAAAAAATAATTATTATTCATAATAAAACTCCTTTAAGAAAAATCCCTTTATATTGATGTTTATTTTTACTTTTAGGTTTATCCTTTTTTTTTTTTTAAAGGTATTTTTTTTTCTTGTGGGAAGATGTATCTTACATTCCTAAATTTTGTTAAATGCCTTCCTTACACTTTCAAACATTAAATCTATTCAAACAAATTTATGCTACACATATTTCTTTCTTAAATCTGCAGGTCTTGTACAAGACAATAACGTATCAAAATTCAAAAATATAATTAATCTTTTGCGTAGTATAACAAAGGTGTTAGACATTCAAATCCAATGAGCTCAGAATTAATCCTCATATTAAAACAACACTTCCAAACAAAGATAAACTGGATGGATGATATATATATATATATATATATATATATATATATATATATATATATATATATATATATAGATAGATAGACATCATTATTATTATGCCCATGGTATGCCAAGAATACAAGTGCCATGCAGAAAGTACTTCCCCAAGAGCACAATTTGCCGAGACAAGGGTCTGGCCAGGACAGTCATTCTAGTTCTACTTTCTTCATTGTTCATCCTGGCGTGTGTTCATGCTAGGATAACTGAATACTTTCTTGGGGTGGTCTCACTCTTCTTTCTAGGTGGGACCACCTATTTTGGACACCACCATTGATACAAGTGACATCACTGGCTTTGCCCTTTAAGCCCTCCCACCCCTGTCCTGATTTCATACCTCTCAAAGTTGGGAGTTATATTTAATCATATCTTGACCTGAAATTTCTATTCAATTATTTCCACTTTTTGTCTTTTCCTGTCTAGATTTAAGTAGCAAATCCCCTTTGGTATTTTCAAAAGCTATTTAATAGGTTTTATGTATAATTAATAATCAGGATGAAACAAATACAAATGTCAAATCTTCTGATTCTTTCAAAATCAAAGCATCAGAGGAAATGATTCTACATTCTACATTATGCTGTCTCATTGGTATATTTCTATTAAATGCGGAGTACGCAACTAATCGCTATCTTAAAGTATTCTAGGAATGTTTTTTTTACATATTAAAGTCGTTATTTTACTTTCTTCAAGCCCTACTGCCACTTTTGAAGTACAATCCTAAGAATAAACATTACTGTTTCGTAACAAATAAAATATTGTATCTGTTGTCTCAATTGTCATATTATCACGAGAACATCTATAAAACTTTTGTACAATATTGTTTGATAATCTTATATTCATCCCTAAATATTTGGGACTCCAAGGTCCTACATAATATACTATTTATCGTACTAGATTAGATATAGTTGCAACGGGATGTTCATTATTCAAATGTTGTCTCTGTCTCTATCTGGAGTTCTTAGTTTTAATAAGGAAGCCTTGAACTGATGATGTCAACTAATGCTCTCCAACTGGCTTGCCATTGAAAAAACGGTGTTGGAAAGCTATGTACCTTACTCTTGCATTTTGCTCAATTAGAAGTTAAGGATAGGCTAAGAGTATCAGCAGACTCCATCACGAGTGCCCTGTAGGAGGCTTCCTCATTAAAGACAAGGACTTCCCCAGAAGAAGAGAGGCCACACTTCCCAGGACTTCCCCAGAAGAAGAAAGGCCACACTTCCCAGGACTTCCCCAGAAGAAGAAAGGCCAACCTGATGGAAGTCCTCTATCCAACTATGGAGTTCAACCATTCATAAGTGGTTTAACCCCTTAAGGTAAGATGGCACCCAGGACTTTCACGCACCATAACAACTGATTGACACAAAGTTGTCATGGTACCCAGAGTGTCCCTTAATAAATAAGTATTAGTGTGGTGTGAAAGACAAAATTATTTAAATTATTAGATTATTAATTAAATACACACTTCTTGATCCTGTAGCTGGCCACCTCCCTCTTAGCTCCCTATCAATCATTAATATAAGCTCCATCCTTATCACCTGACAATCACCAAAGAGAAAGCATATGGATAAAAGGAGAACTGAAAAAATGTTGCCATGTCTCCTGCTTATCTGCTTATTCTTTAATATGAATTTGAAAGAAAACTGAGCATCATATAAAAAAAAAAAAAAAAACAAGTTATGGGTGATTTTCAATGTTTTATTCCATTGACTGTTCCCTTTTTAAATTCAAAAAGCTTGACAGGGGACAATTTATTGATTTTGTAGATTCTTTCACGCACCAGTTAAACTATATCTAATATAACCTCATGCCTCCACAGTTTGCAAACTGACACAGCAGCCAGAAGGGCTGTATTCATTTTAGAACAGAAAAAAGGAAAATGCTTTCTCATTTTCCTTTCTACTCAAAAAGTCACAAAAAACAGCAATCTGTTAATCAACAGATGGCTCTCACCCAGAGGCAAAAAACTATCCAATACGGTCAAATAAAATACACAGCAGAATTATTATGTTTTTGACATCATTTACTTTAACCTAATTGATCTGCAGCTATATATAATAAAGGTTCAATATAAGTTTGTCTAATCATTATGAAGAGCTACAATAGAGATTGGTAAAATACATCTATTACATAACTGAATCCCAAGGTAAGCAGCTTTAGTGCGAGCCAGGTGTACTTTATTTGTGTAATTGTTTATTTTATTTTATCTGAGCAAATAAAAACAAATTTCAAAATCTTCTCTTGGGTCTGTATGACACTGATCTTAATTATGATGGGGAGGCAATGTGTATAATTAAGAAATTAAGTAGATTCTTATTTGTATATCACATTTGCATCATCTTAAATAAACTTAACGTAAATTGCTGATAACATGTCAATCTAAATACAATTTAATTCAATTTAAAGGTCTAGATAAAAAATCTACCCAGGCACCATAACTACCATAGGCCCCTGTAGTGGTTATGGTCCCATGGGCAGCCTGGTGCTATCTTAAAGTAACCAAATCATTTAAGAATGGTATAATAACTTACCTGTGTACTACTGGCCCAAAGTCGCATCCTTGCTTACGGATTCTCCTGCAAGGAGAATTCGGTTAGCTCCACTAAACAGGTCTTTGCTGGATATCTTTCAAAGACTGAGAGAGTCGAAGCCAATGAGCATAGTCCTGTGTTAGACTATGCTGAGCTCATTTAAAATATCCAGCTTCTCTTGCAGGAGAAGCCATATACAGGCCAGGTGCTCAAGGGATCTACGTAATCCGGCTAAACATTCTTAAACGGTTTGACTACTTACTCTGAGAGACTGCCAGGACACTTCTGGCACCATAACCACTACAGCAGGCTGTTGTGTGGTGCCTGGAGTGTCTCTTTGAACACTAAGGATCGACTGATAGTTTATGCAGTCTGTGCAGGACTTTAACGCTTGTTGATGGCATAAACCATCATGGGTTAAAAGAACCTACAGGGTTAAATCCCTGCTGGTACTAAGGAGCCCCAGGTATCATTGTATCCCTGAGCATGCCCTCTGTTAGCCTTTCATGCAATGTATAGGCATGCTATCAGGAGCTCATGCCATCAATAGCCTTGCTCCCTGCCACCTTACTCAGCCTAAAATCATGATTTACTAAAGTTTGAATGAAAGGAATGTCAAAGTGAATTGAAACTGAGTTTTATTGTGGTGACTTGAAGAATTTTTCTAGTTCGGCTATTTTGGTGTTAAATTTGAAACTCAGTATGAATTCCTGACAATTTTCACTTTAATAAATAACTTTGATAGCGTTCTTCTTTGGCCATTTGCAGTATTGAAAGATGTGGCATCTACCATGATCTTCTCATTGAGTCTTTACTACACTTCTGGTTCTTGTGGGTATTGGACAGGAGCCATCTTGACTTCATAAAATGTAGCTGACGGACACAGATTAAAACGAAAAATCACAGACCAACTACGGAATTACAAAAACAAAAGCAAAAACAGTTCATTGCTTTAGACGTTCTTCTATGTTCATGTCTGATCCACAAAAACTAGAAGGAGCTGCCAACATTGTCTCATACATTACTTTCCAAGCCACAAATAGTTTTGTTTCCTCAAAACAATGTTTATTCCTTCTTAATTACTCTGGCTAAAAGAGAGGAAGGGCAGAGAAAAAAGGATTGCCTAAAAATGCACCTCCTGTTTCTTACCATTGCCAGCCTACAGAAAACGAAAAAAAAAAAAAGTGTTAAATAAAGAACTAGCTTATTTACCGTGATGGGGGAATGCGGCAATAGAGCTTATCAAACAGAAACAGTTTGATGTAAACCCAGAAATTAATTTTGCAGCCAAAACTGTTTAAGGAGAGCAATGCATTTTCTTTTGTATGGTGCTTTCCAGACGAGCTTGCCTACAGCATTAAAACAAAAATATATGAAGTCGTCTTTTACTGTAAGAGAATTTTCCTGTGAGTGCCATTTTACAATCCTTCTCTAGAATAACTTAAACAGAACATTACATCACTGACTAGCACAATTTATAGTTTGCACTCAACTTGTAATAAATGTGAATTGGATTTAAAAAAAAAACCCAAAACTTAATAGTTTGAATTTTATAAGAAGTGTTGCGATGCCTTTTTTAATATTCACATAAAATCCGTAAATTAGGTTTATGCTGCTTCTAGCTTTTAGCTGTAAAAATGAGATTTTTGTGTTCGTTAATACTTTAAAATTATCTTATTCTGCGGCTCTATATTTCTTTAAAAAAAAAAGAATAAATGCAGTAGCACTGATTCCCAAGGAATTTTAATGTTTAAAAATAAAATGTTATTCGTTTTTGTATGGAATGAAATATCTCAAACTTCAGGGCGAGGTTTAGCTTTTAGTAAACAATTAAATTCATTACTCTTTTTAAAAATCATTATTCAAATAATACATCGAATGGCAGAGATTTAAAATTGCTGCAAAAGTCTAGGCTCGGCAGCTTCTGCAATAAAATATTTACAGGGTTATTCGCAAAGTGAAGTTTACGGTAAAAGAAGCTCAGATGGAAAAACTCGCTAATTCAGGTATGTATTTAGTTTGGCTGCTCTGGCCTTATATCGTAAATTCACTTTGAGTTCACTTTAAATTCTTACTTTAGTGAACAGTCCTGATCGTTCCATTGTCTGCTGCAGATATGGAACTTTGATTTTGGTTGGAAGAGGCTAAGAACTCTCGAAGGTTTCTTCAATGGTATGAGTGTTGAGCATTTAAGGGATATAAAATCTCGGTCTCTATTAAAAGGACTGACTCATTTGAGAGTAGTTTCCTAAATAAAAATAAAGCTATTTGTAAGTTAATAAGAATATTTTCAATGCAGCTTGATTTTTTTTGTCTACACTCTATTGGTACACAAACACTTTACTACAATTGAAGAATCATAACATGAACATATCCAGGTCACCAAAAACAAACAGTAAGCAGTAAAGGGAATCAACACAGTAAAGGATGAGACTATATTTAAAAGAAGAAAAACTACCACAAGAGGACATAGTCTTAAATTAGAGGGGGTTTAAATTAGCACAGGTTTAATATCTGGAAGTATTACTTTACTGAGAGGGTAGTAGATGCATGGAATAGCCTTCCAGCTGAAGTGGTAGAGGTTAACACAGTGAAGGAGTTTAAGCATGTGTGGGATAGGCATAAGGCTATCTTAGCTATAGGATAAGGCCAGGGACTAATGAAAGTATTTAGAAAATTGGGCAGACTAGATGGGCTGAATGGTTCTTATCTGCCGTCACATTCTATGTTTCTATGTAACAAAAACAAATATGCAATATTTAACACCAAAACAGCTGACTTAGGAAAAAAATTTAAACATAATTTTGAAAAAACCCAGTTCTAAATATTTTCACCTGTGAAATGGTATTTCTAGTTCCAGAATTCTATTGTGTATTTTACAGGAAAAAAAAAACAGATGTTCTAGTTTATGCACAGCTTTGGAAATGCTGGATTGCCTGAGCCGGACATGATCAATAATAACCAACAGGAGTCATTGTCAATCCCCTCCCCCGTTGTTTTAACTATGTTAATGGTTGTTTGGAAAAGTCAATTAGGTTTAGTCACTTTAATTACTCACTGAAGTCAATCATGTTTCCTTGCACACCAAACAAAGATCATCATCGTTCCATTTCTTCACGCTGCTGCAATTATTATTCTGTTTGTTTGTTATTGTGAAATTATTTTTACTGCAATCTAAAATGTCATCTTTTTTTCTATTTACCAGTTGACGTTCAACATTTCCTGCTGAATGACACGAAAATATAAATACAACATTTCTTTTCTGATGATATACTTAAAGGTATTTTGTATCAGTGGTTATAAGGTATTACTTCAAATTAAAACTGTTGTTGCAGTGGAAATTCTATAAAACAAAGTCATCCCACCTTGGCCATAAATATGTTTGATGTTTTTTAGAATGTGCTAAATGAAATTAAAAAAAATTAAATGTATTGACATATTTTCCTATAAATAAAGTTCTACCTCTCCCACTACCAGGAGACAAAGTATTCATGAGATACTCAAGCCCTTTTTAAAATCGTCCCTCCATCACACAACTAGGGGATACAGAAAAAGAGCGAGAGCATAGCACAACATATATTGATCTACCAATGCCAATTAGGACAGTAATCTGTTAGTTTTACTTTGTTTTAGGTACAAACTCAGCAAATATTTGGAAATTTGGTGAATGTAACAAAATTGCCAATTTACCCTACTTGCTACTTACACTATATGAGATTAGGCAAATGTCATAAAAGATTTCATATACCCAATTACGTCACCAATTGCACATCTCTGAAAGATGATTTTTGGGGATTTATTAATGCAATATTTGAATTACTGATCAATAGGAATTCATTCGTAAGCCCCAAACAAGGATGAAACATTTGTTCTTGCCATTTCTCCACGAACATATTCAGAAGCATATTTGTTTCTTCTTGCAGTGATCCACAGAGATAAAATAGATAGCACCCTTGGTTGAGTATCTATCACATTACAGAGGTTTATAAATTCACCAAAGTAAGATTTTTTGGGAATTGTAAGTGAATTCATATTAGTCAAACTGAGAAAAATCCTCACGTTATCTATGCTTCTAGTTTGGCTACTTTGCCCTTAAATTGTAAATTCACTTTGAATTCCAAAGAATTTTTACAAAAAAATGAAAATCCAAAGAATGAAAATCCTGAATGCTGATGCTATAAATTGTCAGAATAGGGAGGAGATAGACAGACAGACAGACAGACAGACAGAGAGATAGACAGGCAGGCAGACGGACAGAGAGATAGACAGGCAGACAGACAGACAGAGATAGATAGATAGACAGACAGACAGAGAGATAGATAGATAGACAGACAGACAGACAGAGAGATAGACAGGCAGGCAGACAGACAGAGAGATAGGCAGGCAGACAGACAGACAGACAGAGATAGACAGACAGACAGACAGAGAGATAGACAGACAGACATATAGATAGTTGGTTGGATAGATAGATAGATAGATAGAAAGATAGATAGCCCAATCACAAATGGCTCATCCTTTGATGTAACAGTACATCATGTTTAAAGTCTCATTGTAGACCCTTCAAAATATTCTAACAAGGAAGACAGTCTAGATCAGTAAGACATACACTTGAAATGTGTCAGATCAATAGATCTATTAGGGACTAACTAACATTACATTGCAGTTAAAATATACTTTAAAAAATGAAGAAAAAAAAACTGTTAGATTTGAGCAAGCCCTTTAATGACCCGATGTCCTTGTTGGCAGGGTTACAAAAGGTGACATGTTACTTCTGACATTTTCTGTTATTCTAGACTTGGCCTTTTCTATTGAGACTTCAAATGACTCTAATCTGATATGAACTCTGACAAAGATAAAAGAGCCCAATATCTTTCATATCACGTCTTCTGCTATAAGCACAACACAAGGAAGCATGGTTTAATTCACAAACAAGAGCAGGGCTATATATGTAATGAGTTCTGTCACTTGCTGAAAGCTTTTATTTTATTTTTTTCCAGGTTGATCCTCCGATTATCAACCTATTTTTAGGAGCCTTTGGGCAAAATATTTTCATCGTAGAATCAAATGTTCAACAATAGCAGCAAATTGTCCAGTAACCTTTGCATTGTCAGAATGATAATATGAAAGAGGGTCATTTAAAGATCACCGCATTGTCATAGTACTAAGCAGAATGAAGTATTATGGGTACTCATGGTTCACCAGACTGTTTAATAGCAGGCTGATGCTTCTGTCTTCATCTGAACCTCTTTCAAGAAAGGTCACAGTAAGAACCTACTTTTTGACCTTCGATTTAATAATTTTCAGAACAGCTATTGCTGCTAATACTTTTTCCAGATATATCCTGGCTTCCAGCCATCAAGCCGGCATCTTAAATGTTAATTCTCTGCAGTGC
Organism: Pelobates cultripes; assembly: GCA_933207985.1. NCBI lineage: Eukaryota > Metazoa > Chordata > Amphibia > Anura > Pelobatidae > Pelobates > Pelobates cultripes. The sequence continues at coordinate 57,512,769 of OW240920.1, read as the reverse complement.
CTCCAGATTTAGACACTCACCCACATGAAAAAGGGTGACAGGTTGGCTGAACTAAGATATTTCTTTCGAGGAAGGCTGCAATAGACTAAAATATTAAAGACTAGTAAATGGAATGTATTTTTTATTGTTAATACATAAATAAAAAAATGCAATATTAAGTCATGGCCATATGCATCATTGTCTAACATAGCATAGTATGTGGTTCTGTCACTGTCAGGGCTAAATCTAACTACCATGGAGATAGCATACAATGTGTGCCTCTATCTATACTAATTCTCCAACATTTGGTTATTCAGTTAAGGTTCGATGCCGGAAAATGTTTCTAATTGGCTCCTAATCGGTAGATACCTAAATCGTGTTGGTTTATTATAAACATGTAATAGAAATATAATATAGAAATAGAACCTCATACATATGTACATAAGTGAATCTGGAAATAATATTCAGATTTTAACGGTAACTCAACATTTATATATGTCAATATTTTTAGGACAACAAGATGAATAGAAGCCTGTGCATCTGGATGGCTATAATTATGGATGAATATGCTATTGACTTGCTTTAAAATTATCTACAAAATACTGAGCCCCATCCACATGCCCAGATCATCTCTACAAAAAAATTATAAGGCATCCAGAATGTCTTCAAAAGTATGATTTGAAATCTGCTTAAATAACATGAATACAGAATGGCCAATACCATATCTTCTGTCTCTTGTGAACAGTGATTTTGTTTATTTTGTTATTAGTTAGCTGCTATTAATTAAAAAGACGTGTTACAGCATCAACATTTTGGAACATTCCTATTTATTTACTTTCCTCATCCAACAGCAGAAAAAAGATAAATTCAGACAGCTTAATAAATCATTCATGATATGGATAGGAACCGCTGTTCTGAGCCAAAAACTCCATGATAATTAAAATATTAAACATTTATACAATTGTACAAATAAATTGTCAGTAAACCTGTTATGCTTGGGTTGTTCTTCCCTCAAACTATCCCAGAAAGTACATTTTTACTAAATCAGCATATTTGTCCGAGAGAAATTTGAAGAGGCTGTAAAATGAACCAACATTTGTCAAAGACATATGAAAACATGGCAACTTAGAGTAATCTGGGTGTTTTTAAATTGTATTTATATATTTTAAATTCTAAATGTAACAATGAAGACCTCTGGTTTCTTTCCAATTTATGTACCTAAAGCATACATCAATAGTTTCTTACATATAAAAAACTAAAAAAAAAAAAAGGTGTGCTGTGCCTTTAAGACTATAGTAAACAGTTATAAAAAGTATTTATATTATGGTATGTGCAATAAAGTTCAACTAAAGTGCATATATCTTATATACTTATGTGCTTAAAGCTCTTGTGCAATAGTGCCAAAAAAAAAAAAATACAATAAATATATATTTATTTTAAAGTGCTACAGTAATTTGTGCAAAATTGTAGTGCAAAATGCCACACTTTACTTACATATTGATACAACAAAAGATGTTTAAAATATTAGTTGACTCCAAATTGGGAAAAACATGTAAAAAAAAAAAAAAGAGCTAACCACATAGGGCAATATTGCAAAATATAATAAAGATATGGCTATATAAAGGGAAGCATGGTGTAACTGTAATATCTCCAAGAAGTACCACTGTGGAATTGTTTACTATAGTGCAGGAAGAGGTGAGGTCGAGTATTTCACTCACCTTGCTTGTGTGTGCCACTGCTGTAGGCTGGAGCAGGTCTTTCTGGGGGACTTAAGTCTGCTGGGCTTGCTCTGAGCTCCCCCGTGCAGTGTGAGTGATGTGGGAACTGAGAGAGAGGCCTTGCAGGCAGGACAGGAGGCAGCTCTGCCAGAACTCCGACCTGGAAGAGGTGAGGGGAAGGCATTGAGTTCTGGCTAGCTGTGCAGTTGGATGGTCCCAATGAAGACAGCGTGACCATTCAACTGCACCCCACTCTGCCCCTTACTGAGGTTACTGGCCGATCAGTGAGGTATGATAATTGCTACTTAGTATATTGGCGAATTGGCAATATACTAAATAGCAGTATTGCAAGGGGAGACAGTTCTGTCAGCCAGGGTTGACAGAGCAGCCGGGCCCCCTGGAGTGACCGCGATAGTTTCACCACTGCTATAGGCACTGTAACCAATTAATCTCACTGAACGTGTTATAGTGTCCCACCATTCAAGGAAAAAAACACTTTGAGCAGTTTAATACCAAATAGGGTCTCTGGCCAGTAACAACCCAGCTCCCAGACATCCAGGAACTCCAGGCATCGAGATGCAGTGGTTACAGTGCCTAGAGCGTCACTTCAAGGTCAACCTGGGAAGAACATAGTTCACTGTTATGAACCATGATTATGGTAAAGTATAAAGTCAAATTGGTATGATTTTACTCCATACCTCATGCTCACTCGTACATGCAACTCTTTTTTTTCTTTCTAGAAAGGAATGTGTTTTATGGTGACACCATAGGCATTGCTGGGGGGAGCTTTGGGTACTGACACCCCAAATATAGGAATCTTTAGCCCCCCCCACCTTTACAGTTGGTTGAAGAGAAATTAGGATATTAGTGCATTTATTTTAAATCAGACAACTGTATCTCCAGCCACCTATTATAAAAATAATGATCATTACTATTGTGCTCTGCAAAGCTACTTAGGGGGAGGAAGGCACCACTGTTGTAGGGCAGTACTGAGGAACATGCTTTTGCTGAACCCCCATTTATTTAGGTAGTATGGTGAAGTAGCATTGAATACCTGGCAATTCTTTAACGGAGTATCAGCAGCACGCTGCACATGGATAGACAGGAGGTATCATAACACGGAAAGATGGGGAACTGTCATGACATATCCCCACCTCTCTGTAGTGTAGAAGATATTGATTTGTCCTTTTGGCTCAAGCCCAGGTGTTTCTGTAAACTAGCAACACCACCAAAAGATGCCTCCCTGACTGTACATGGAGGGAAAGTGAGAAATGAAAGAGTAATTATTCCCCTTTAACAAATTATGCTAATGAAACATATTGTAAATTTCTTACACGAAAGACACTTTCCATGTAAAATAAATGTAAGAAGCTGTATGTTTTTATTTTTGCATTGCTGCTGTGTGCTATTTTCCTCAATCACTTATGCGAATAGCTTTTTGGCATTATGATAAAATTGCAAAGAACACATGACATTCCTATTGATGTAAAGTAAGGCAGACATCTCACAGCCTCAGCAGGATATAATGTCTTGGGTAATACAATCCATTAACAAAATGTGCAACTGAAGCTAACAAGGTAAATAGAAAAAAGAAAAAAAAAAAGGATAAAATATTGTATTCAGAAGACAAGCGGTGCTTCACGCATAACTCCTGAATATCTTGTATCTGATAAGGCTGTCCCAGTTTGGTATGCAAGTCTCACTGTATTAGTCCTCTGGGTTTTAGATCCTGGAGCCCTGTGGAATACTTGGGATCTGGAGCACGGAAATGCTTATTTTTGCATTATGACACTACCGTCAAAGGACTGGAATGGAACATTTTCCCGGAAAGGGAAAAAACAGATAAAAACAACAGTAGCATAGTCTAGAACCAATTAATGGGTTAGAGGCATGAAGTGTAGTCTTGTGGTCAGATCTAGGTTTAGGAAGGTAGAACAATCACTTAGTACGTCAGACCAGGCCTGTGATTCTAACACAAGAGAACTAGACAACATCAGAAATCAGTAGGTTCTAGGAAGGTAAGTAATGCTTCCACACTAGAAGACTGTGGCACTAGCAAACACTAAATAAAATGACTGAGAAAAGGTAAAGTACTCAAAATGATATACGCTATGCAACGCTCCCAAATGAGACCTTCTGGAATATTGGCATGTCAGTGCGACCTTCAAAACCCACATTCCACAAAGGAATAAACATTGGACTGCTGAGGATGCATGAGAACAGATTGGAGGACCACTGTTGTAGATAAGAGATATTATGATGCTTTATTTTGAGAAAGCCAGAAAGAGAACAAAATTAGATTGCATATTTCTGTCCTTATAATTAGAAATGTTACTGTTAATCAATTCAACATCCACTTTTTAAACCCAAAGACAAGCATACATGCATTCGGTGTAATAGTAAAAGTATTGTCAAAATGCACAATTTTGTTTATGAAATCCTTGTTTTCACACTGAATCACAGTGGAAAGGACTGTCAGCTAGTTTGATTAAAGCAGAAATAGAGAATAAAAAGATGTATTTATACTCCTTCCGTGAAATCATTTTTACAGGCAGATTTGTATAGTTCATTTTATTATTTTTATATCATTTCCCAACTTCTGTCAGAACTAAGAAGATAATGCTTCAGGTTTGCACTGGCTCAGAGACTTTCTGCAGAGAGATTTTGGTCGTGAAGTCAAACTCCCTTGAGTGCCTCACTTATCTGTGCTGGACTCTAGATCATGTCTGACAGCTTGAGCTGACATATTTAAGGTTGAGCACCCCAAAGCTTCCAACTCAGATAAAATGAAAAGCACAGCATTGGCTTTTTAATGAGGGGACAGTTTCTGCAACGACACCATTGGGGACGGGACTTGTGCCAGGGTAAAGTACAATACAGTCAAAAGAGAGTAAAGCAGTAAAAAGCTGCAGATGTAGACAATCATAAAACATAAAACAAAGCATAGTGAGCCAAAAAAACACAAAAAAACCCAATTTTAATATTATGGGGCCCGTAGGGTTGCCACTTACAATCTCTTTAAAACTACCATTCTACCGTAAACTGTTATAATTTCCCTGTGCCCATCACAAAATACTATGGTCTAAAATTGGAAAATTGCAGATTAGTTTTTTTTTACTTGCAAATTCCAAGTCTGGTAGTCAATAAAAAATGCATAATTAGTTGTATGTATTCCAGTATCATCTGAGGAGATTCTGACAACTAAAATCATCTGCTGACTATGAACAGCTACAAAACCATAGAACATAAAAAAAAAAAATGTTAGCGAAATTGAATGTCTAAAAATATTGTGAAACTATAGGATTTAAATTAGCTCATTCTTAAAAAAAAATAAAGTATAGAATAAAAAATGTGGCAGATTTTAATGTTGCTTAAATATTCCCGGCCATTAAATCTGGTTGTAAAGTCGCTGCTACCATTACAGAGCTACTGTACATATATTTAACAAAATGTCTTATCACCAAGGACTGCTACTGGATGGGAATAAAGTCCAGAAGAAAAGAACTTAAAATGTAATGTGACACTCTCGCAAGCCATAAGAAGTGCACTAGATGGGTCACAGATTGAAAATGATGGATGTTGCTCACTTTCAATATAATTAAATTTCCTTTCTCAAAGAAGAACCATGTTCAGATGAAAGAAAAAAAAAATAAAAGAAAAATGCTGCATCATGAAAATACAGAATACTAACTGCAGAAAGAAAAGAAGATACAGCCAGTGTGTGCGTTTCTCTCTCTTTTGCTGTAAAACCAGATAATGGGAAATAGAGTCAGCTTAATCTGAGAATACAAGGCTAATCCAGAAGGTGAAATGATTCTATAATTCCAAAGATATTTTTATGGGTATCTCCAATGTTTTGTGCACTAAATTGGGAATAATGACTCTTATATCACAGACAAATCCATCCTCAGCCATTCCATACAGAGGAACTGGTGGGGTGGATCTGAATTTTAAAAAAGGTAGTATCTCTTTAAACGAGGTACACTTGGCGGTGAAGTCAAAAATATTAAATTAAATGAATTAAAGACAAAACTGTAAAAAACCATTAGAAAACAAACAAAATACAAATATTAGAAACTTGGATAAATCCTGTGTCAAATTAACATTGTAAAGTAATGGACACTTTTCTAAACACAAATATGGTTTAGGTGAAATCTCAAGTATTCTCAGTTGCATTGATTTGTATAACAGATATTTAGAACCAAGGAATTAATTTTACAGTTTATATCAATCTACAAACTTCTGTGTATCAGTGAATATGGTGTGGTTTTCTCAAAATATTAGAGAGAAAAGTGTGAATAGTTTGGAAATTAGAGTGAATTACAAGTGAATCGTTAAGCCAAAATAGTCAAACTGGAAACATTTCTGACTTGAAGGATATATTCAGCTATTTTGGTCTAAAATTTGAAATTAATTTTGAATTCATTTTATTTTACTTACTTTTCTCACTTTATTAAATAATCCTGTGAATGTTTACCAACCTTACCTCTTGTGTCACTTTACCCCATTCCCTCTAGAAAATAAACTCATTTGAGCAGGGCCCTCAACCCCTCTGTTTCTGTGTGTCGTCATGTCTCGTCTTGTTGCAAATGCTTGTCTGTTAGTCCACCTATTGTACAGCGTTGCAGAAATTGTTGGCGCTTTATAAATAATAATATGAAATAAAAGACAAAAAGGTCCATTCATTTAAGTGAGAACTGTCTGGAATTCAAAGTGAGTTTAAAATGTAAGGTAGTTTAGGCAGAAACATAGCTGACTTTCTATCATAAACATGAAATTCATTTTGAATTCCCAAAGATTCTCACTTGAGTAAATAACGATGTAGATATGAGTAATTTTTAATACAAGACTTGTGTGTGGTATAAATGGTTATTTGAAATTTTAGTGGCACATCATCTATTATTCCCATATCATCCATAGTAATGATATAAGGCAGTGCATCAGTCTGTGTCCACTTACCTTTAGAAACAGAAACCGGATCCACGATGGAAATTCGAAACGCAATGCAAGAGAGAAGAGAAGAAAAAAAAAACCTGTGAGTTGCCAAAACTACTTATCTGCACAATAAAAACTTACTTTTAATCATTAACGGTTCCCTTGAAACACAGAAAGAGTCAAGTAGCTACACCAGGTACTATAATATATCATTTACATTGACATCACAGCAGGTACATGAAAATGCATTGCTTCTGTGTATATTGTGAAATAAAATCCATTAGAAGAAAGAAAACATAAATAGGACATACAGCGAATAATGATCAGGTAGTGACTAGAGATTATGTCTATAATTACAGGATAAATGTTATATCTTCAGCAATTTCTCCTTTTAAAACCTTATTGTTTGTGATTACAACGGCAATCAATGGATTATTACATTTTAGATGTCCAATTAAGAGGCAATATAATACAAAATACGCACACAACTTTGAAGCATTCTAAGCGTGAATTGTAACGCACATTCTTACATTTATACAGTAAATACCGATATATATATATATATACATAAATATTTATATATATTTATATATATATCACATAAAATGTGACAAAGATAGAGCACATTATACAATGATAAAATAAAATAATGCAGAGCAGTAGTCGTTGCACTGGGATAGAACACATAGAATCCCATTATAAAAGCATGTAACTGCAATTACGGTGTTAATTGTAATCTCAAAAAAGTGAGCACATACAAGTTTTGTGCAACTAATACCCCAAAAATATCCCTACTCAAAAGGGCGAACCATTGAATAATAAAGGGTGGAAATGCCTACAGGGATTGTTATCATATCTCGATAATTAATTATCAGACGTTTAATAGAAATGTACATACCTTCCTTATAGCTTTAGATATAAATAGGACTTTGAGTGAATTTGGCTAATTCTGACTGTGTTTATGTTTTACCGTCAGCCTGATACTTTTAGGAATCTGCTGGTCTATAGATAACCATTTGGGAACACTGAGACACTAGGGACACAATGTCTCCATGTCTCCCAGTGTCTCCATTTCCACACTCTCAGTGTCCCCAAGTGCCCCCATGTCTGCAAGTGTCTCAGTGTCCCCATGTCTCTCAGTGTTTCCAGGTCTCCCAGTGTCCCCATGTCTCTAAGAGTCCCCTATTGTCCTAGTGACATGAGGACACTGGGTGACATGGGGACACTAAGACACTAGGGGACACTGGGTGACATGGGAACACTGAGACACTAGGGGACACTGGGTGACATAGGGGCACTAAGACAATGATACAAAGGGGACACTGGGAGACCTGGGGACACAGACACTAGGTGGCATGGGGACATTGGGCGACATGGAGACACGAGAGGACACTGGGAGATATGGGGACACAGAAACGAGGGGACACTGGGCGACATGGGGAAACTGAGACACTAGGGGACACTGGGCAACATGGAGACACGAGGGGACAATGGGAGACATGGGGCACTGAGACACTGTGATACATAGGGACACTAGGAGACCTGGGGACAGAGACACTAGGGGACACTGGGTGACATGGGAACACTGGAAGACCTGGGGAAACTGGGAGACTAAGGGACACTGGGAGATTAGCGGACAATGAGACACTGGGCGACATGGGGACGTTGGGCAACATGGGGACACAGACACTGTGATACATAGGGACACTGGGAAACAGGGAGACACTGGGACCAGTCCATCTATACAGCAGATATAAGTAGTTTTTTGGTGATTTTACAGAATTTTGTATTTAATGTCATTTCTTGTGATGTCACACATACATAATTAATTCAGCAAATTAGTAAGGACGGTATTTTTTTCCAAGAAAGGTGGCAACCCAAACTACTCTTCACATACTCTTGCTTAAGTATGGAAACTTAAGATGGATGTATGGGAACAAAACTTGTGTGGACTGGCTGACAATGAAATTAGTTAAGGTAATGCAGACTTTGGTCTGTCTAACACCGTGGCATGTCCCCTTTCTTCTACACTCACTACATCCACCTTTTCTCTGTCCCAGACTGTATACCAGGCCTGCTAGTAAGACGGTAAGGAGACAAGTGGACATGTGAGTGCTAGGGGACAGTCCTTAGAGGAGCGAGTGCAGCATTAGTGCTTAGTTGGTCAACCTGCATGACTGGCAGGCAGCCTGACATGTATTCATGTCAGACTGGCCTTCCAATTCTTTGGGCAGACATGCTCCCTTTTTGGGCATGTTAGCCCCTTTTGGCAGTTCTGGTTACGTGATCGCGTCAGTAGCCCAACTTTTTACTCCGAGGACTTCCTGCCTCACGGGACACTGCTGTTAGGGGGTATAGATTTACTTGAAAGATGAAAGCATACATTAAAGAGAGATTAGCATAGGGTGTGTGTTTTCTTATAGCTGCATCCTATGAGTTTCCCTCCAGCACCATCTCTATCAGATACTGTTTTAGTGTTTTTGGTCGATTAGATTCTGTAATTAGGCCCATCATAATTGTTTGCACCAGGCCCACTGGGCTCTTAATCTGGCCCTGAGTTTAGATACATACTTGTTTAATTATTAAAAATTATGCTTGTAGTGGTTGAGTTTTCTATAAATATTCTCTTTTTATAAAAAAAAAAAGCACCATTCATGTGATATAAAGGCACCATGCAAATCCTAAAAATCCTTTGTTCTTGTATTTACACGTGACAAACATGATGCTATTTTCCTCTGTAGCCTAGTGGTTAAGAGCCTGTTTTTTTATGCCACTGTACAGGTTTCAAAGCTAGTTATTGGTATAAAATATTTTCTCTTTCTTTATTTTACATTATTGTTAAATAATTGTTTAATCAGATGAAAATGAACTTTGCTTGAGATATTAAATGCAATGAATATATAATTAAATTGATCAATGAAAATGCTGGTTTTCATTTGCAAAAAAAATCAATGTATTAGGCAAACATAAATCCACATTTCGACCCTGCTGGTTCTTTATCAAGAGTTTTTATGGATTGACACATAAAATAGAAAACCTATTTACACTTGCATGTTCCCTCTACAGAAACTCAATAAGTGAAATAAATGTAGTTTGTACACATTTCAATAAGGATATTAGCTAAATATATTAAGATAATATACATTTGATAACTATATTACACTTGTGGATATCTGATGAGCAGGAATTAAATTCACAATCCTTACAGTATAAGCTTAGGGCACTACCTTCAAGCTACTTTGCATGAAATGGCTTTCAGTGAGATTTTAAGACTTTTGAGGTATTGTACATTGGGTATTCAATTCAGGCACCCTGCTCGATATTACATGGGGAAATTTTAAAAGTTACCTCTACGGAATTCTGAGCATGTCTCGGGTACTCTCTGATTGGGTAGATTTAAAAATGACCTAACTTCTACACATAGTGAAAATGAAAGGTACAAGCACACACAGAGTATATATAAATGTTACCTGTAATGTATATACAATTATGGTAACTGATAGTAGTTTTTTCTTGTATACATATACAAGGGATACAGATTGCCTATATAGAAATATAAACAAACAAGCAAAACATAGTGTAACCTGTATATAAAATAAAGTAAAGTGGATGTAAAAGCTGATAAAGCTTATATAGGTAATGATATCTATACATAATTACATAATTAATTGCACATGAAACATAAAGACCTCCCTCTCCTTATATGGTCATGACCGGATGTGTGTTGCCACCTCCAATATGGCCACACATCCAGTCCGGACAAAACCGGACGCCATCTTATTGGGCCAGGCTATCATAAATAGGAAAATATAAGATTTTTATTCCACTGTTACTAGTAATAAATATCAGATTAAATCTTTTATTACATCTCACTCCTCTAATGTGATTTATCTCCTACAATGTAGCTGTGGATACCAATATGTGGGGAAGACATCTCGTATAGATATCATTACCTATATACGGTTTTGCATGCATTTGTATGTTTATCAGCACCTGAGGAAGACCATATGTTTATGGTTGAAACGCGTTTTGCACTTTATCTTGCTTTTAAGAAGTTTAAAAATAAATTCATTTTTATATATATCTTCAACTCTTGGCTCCTGATTTGAATTTCCATTATCCTGGGTAATTACCAACTGGAGGATCCATTCAAAGGAAAAGACCATCCTTATTCTTGGGAAAGGCATTTAAGCTGTATAAGTCCAGAGCCTACTTCTAATTGGCTCAGAAAATTGTGAGTGGTTTCAGCTTTAATATCCACTTTACTTTATTTTATATACAGGTTACACTATGTTTTGCTTGTTTGTTTATATTTCTATATAGGCAATCTGTATCCCTTGTATATGTATACAAGAAAAAACTACTATCAGTTACCATAATTGTATATACATTACAGGTAACATTTATATATACTCTGTGTGCGCGTGTACCTTTCATTTTCACTATATCTTGGTTTTTGAGTATGTGTGGTGACGCTATACTCGTGTATTTGTTTCCCTGTGTAACGAGAATATACCCCTACATGCAGGATCCAACTAAACAGAGGCAAATACAGAGGAGAGATACGTCTACCGGACCTTAGAATGGCCGGACTCGACTTATATATGAGGGGAGACAGAGCCAGGAACAAACCGAGGTCAAGGGCACAGAGAGACAGCGTAAACTAGGACAAGCCGGGGTCTGGTACACGGAAAACAGCAAGCCGGCAAACAGTACAGATAAGGATAAAGCGAAAACGAAGTCAGAATACGAAGCCAAAGTCAATACGAGAAAACACAACTGAACACCAAAAGTGCTAAAGGGAACTGAAACAGAAACCACGATAGGGCAACGAGCTAAGGGAAAAAGGTAAGTTTAAATAGCTTTTAAACGAAAGTGATTGGCTCCTGTCACTTCCACACCCCCTATAGGTAATTGTACAGGGAGTGTGGTATGACAGGAGCCAATGGGAGCCTTTTGGCAATTAGGCTCCCACTGTCTCTTTAAGAGCGCGCCCGAGACTCGCGGCGCGCTCTTAGTTTCAGGCGGGACACGTGACCGCTTCACGCGGTCACTGCCCGCCTTCCATCTAAAGTAGTCGGATGAGCCGCGTGCGGCTCGTGCAGCCGCAGAACCGCGCGCGGCTTGAAGAGAGGACCGCGACCGGCCCCCGGTTAAGGTAAGTAACGCTACACCCTGAGCACAACCTATACAATTTGTACTATTTGTAACTTCTACACATGCCCAGTTGCCTTCAAAGCTTATGCTCACAGCATTCATTCATGCTTGGTGAGTCAGTTTGTGCCGTAGTAGGAATGCAGTGCTGTATGGTATATGTTTAGCATTTATAATAGACATTGAAATTTATCCCTTTTGGAAAGGGCAGTAGTTCACTCTTTTACCACTGACAATAGATGTATTTTTATTCATCATGACAATCATTACCTGGTGTGCTGCCCTAAGTGCCCCTATTGATGTATGGATGTTCAATGTACAGATTAATAAATCATAAGGGTCATTTTAATTTTATTTCTGAGTAGAACAAAAACAATAACTTATTTAAGATTTCCCTTAATGAGTACTAAAAATCTATGCAAGAGTAGGAAAGGAAGGCAATTATTTTGTCTAGATTTAGGATAATTTGCAATTGATGTTATTTAACGGTAAAATACAGGAAACAGACCTTTCCTTATTAGCACTGAATACCTCAATAACACATGCAAATGCTAATAAGTAACAGTATGTCAGGCAAAAAGCTGAGAACATTTAGGAGGTAAACATATGGAATTAAAAGCAAATTAATAAGACGTCACATTTCAATGTGTCATATAGCCGATAATGTGAAAATAGAACATGGCAATTTATGTTCATTTTAGATTTAATTTGATGGACTACTTAGAATATTTCATTTAAAGAAAAATGGCATAATAGATGTTTTAATGATTAAATAAATGATGTTGAGACACTTATTAAGGTATGCCCCTGGGAAATATATAAATGTTCTATTCGGTATGTATTATTTTCATGTATAAGTATTTCCTAATAATCATGGTTACTTGTGATAGCAGTAGCACTTTAATTACAATGTTAAAAGTAGAAAAGTGCAAATGGCTCTTCTGTTTAATATTGAGGGTGAAGCAAAAGGAAAATAGGAAAAGGACAACGCAACATAAGAAAATAATGATTGCTGCAATGTTCAAATAGCTAAACCCCTGTTTTAACAAGTCTATATGTGTACTGGAACCGATTAAATTAGCAAAGGAAATGTATGTAAAATTATATTCTGATAATCTTTTTATTGGCAATGAACACTCCTTAAAATGTGGAGAGGCAGATTCAAAGTCCAAGTACAAGAAGGGGGGCTGACAAATCTTGAGGAGGTACAGATGATAAAAGAAAATGTGTTAATAGGTATAGTATATGCACAAACAGACACGCTTGTACTCCATCATTTGTTTATTTATTTATTACTGCTATTTATAAAGCGCACACAGATGCCGCAACGCTGTACAATTAGTGGACAAACGTACAACATACACAGACAAATACAAGAGGTAGATTTTGTGAACACACTCACTGCACACATTCTACCCACATATGCATACCTCTCAACATTGGGAGGTATGAGATCGAGACTCTAGGGAGCTGGCCCTAGAAATGTTGCCATTGACACATCTTGTGCCAATTTCAACATCTACAATAGACGGACCCCCCCACTGAAGGGGCATGTCAGCCTGGTGTCATGCTTGGGTTGGGTTGTCCAGGGACAGTTCCCTGGTGTCCTCGATGTGGGAAACCAGGGAACTAAATTTGGACAGCAGGACAAGATCTTCAAAAATAAACAATCCTGACAAAAATGGGACAGCTATGAGGCCTGCATATTTATAATATTCTCATATTTTTAATTTCCATGTTTTTCTCCACAGCCACATATCTCTTTTTTCTGTTTCTCTCTACCTCCCAGCCATATCTCCTTATCTCTTTCTTCATCTTCCAGGCCGGTTTCACATCTCCTCTCCATCTCCTGGCAACTCTGTACTCCCTTTCCCACTCTAATCACAGCCCCATTTCTCATTATTTATCTCATACTCCTGCCACATATCTCTCTCTATCCAAAACCCCATCCTATATCATCCTCGCCCATTCCCACTCCAGGCCCACATTGCCCACCCCAGACAAATATTTTTTCTTCTCAGTGTTCTGAGCAGAAGCGTTCTGACACTCTGTGCGGGTGGCGCCATAGCGAGAGAATCTGGTGTCCGGATCAGCAGGGAGCAGCGAGCAGGCAGAGGAGCAGGGTGAGTGCTTGCTAATATTGTATTTTGTTTAAAAGTGTTTTTCGTGCAGGGATCTTGTAGAGTGGGGGAGGGGGCATGTTTTTTTGTAAATGGGGGTGCAGGGGCTTTTGTAAGCAGGGGCAGGGGTTTTTGTGAATGGGGCAGGGGGATTGTAGGGGCAGGGGTCTAGCAGAGGTGGTGGGCAGGGGTATTGTAGAGGGGGTGTAGGGGTTTTTGTGAATGGGGCAAAGGTTTCTGGGAATGGGGATTCGGGGGGGTTTGTAGAGGGTGTAAAGGTTTTTGTAGAGGGGTGCAGGGCTTTCTGTAGAGGGGGCAGGGGTTTTTGTAGAGGGGGTGCAGAGTTTTTCTTGATGGGGCAGGGGATTTGTAGAAGGGGAACTGGGCATGGGTTTTGAATAGGGGGGGATTGTGCAAGGGGGACTGGGCAGGAGTTATTATAGAGGGGGTGAAGGGTTTTTAGAAGAGGGGGCAGGGGTATTGTAGAAAGTTTTTTTTGTAGATGCAGGACTGGGCAGGGGGGGGGGAGGGAAATGCCGAACATAAGACCCGCCCCGGGTGCCAAATGCTCTAGGTACCCAAATCCCCGTATCCCTCTTTTCTACTCAAAGTCCCTTTTTCTTGGGTTGGTGTTTCACTGTACTATATCTTCACTGTACTATGTCTTTATACGACACTAACTTCATCTAGAAAATGGTTTGTGTAAATAAGACACATTGATCTAAATTACATTTTAATTGCAGGAATTCTTATTCGTAAGCTACCTAAAATTTCACCAAAAACAGACACCCCTGGCCACTCACAACCCTAAAATTGAAATGTCCCTATTTGTCCACTTGAAACACTGGGAGGTATGGGTTTGAACAAAGAACACATGATACATTCTAAAGCCTGGGGGTTTACAGCATATGCAGACACTACATATTTATTTTTAATTATTTTAATTAATTAATTGTTTTACATATATTGAATTTATCAATGAATTAAAAAAAAAAAATGTTCCAGAATGGAGTGTTGCTTTAAGACTGTGTTTATTATTGTGGATATATGTTTGGTACTATGTATAATCCTTCCTGCTGTCTAATAAATTATAGGATCATTCAAAGAACAACTGCTCTTTTTGGTTAATCTACAGTAAAAGCTCACAGGGAAAGAGATATAGTATGCAAAATTTCCTTTATGATCCCCATCACCCAGGAATGGGAAGGTGTGTAAAATACTTTACTGTTAAGACAACCTTTTTTTTTTACTGTTTTTAAAAAATAGGAAGGAAATAAACACACTTGGATTTTGTTAAATAGAAGCTGAGCTGCAAGTCATCAGCTATTCCCCTAGATACCGATAACGGTCGCGTAGAATTAAATCAAGGAGAGCTTGAATGATTGTGTTTGCTCTAATGATACCGGAGAAGAAATTGAAGACTGGGTAGGTTATATTATGCAATTCATATAAGAACATTCCCAGAAGACTTTCTTAACATCTACTGACAAAGCTTAGACAAATCCACACTCTTATTTCATTATAATCTCTGTTTTGGGATTGAAAGGTCATGTTTTTTTATGAATTTACCCAGTGCTAGGTAATCTCTACCAATCAGTCTGCTGCTTTGAACCGTGAGCTCATGGGATTTGTGGTCCCTGATTAAAGGCTTAGTAATTAAAAAAGCAGACACATTAAGGAAGATGAGTGATGCACAGGAAATGTAAACTCTCAAAAATATGAATATGTTAAAAACTCAAATTTCTTATTTCTTAAATTAAAGATATGTGCAATGTTGGGATATCATAGGAGATAGGTGGCTGAGCAAGGGTGGGCACGACATACCTTGAAACTATCATCAGTCAAAAATTGCTGTCCCCTCACCTATAGTAGGGTGCCATAGCCATAATGATCTTTGGGTCAAAGTTTGTTAATGTCAATCTAGAAGTCTGTATCCATGAAATGTATCCATGTCAGATGGACGAAGATGTGTTTTTTGTCACTGGACCTAGCAAAGGTAATGTTATGTGATCACAATGTTGATAAATACCTACCATACAGCATGCCTCCCATCCACTCCGATTTTGGGTGTGTTCACCCTAGGCTGACCTAACAGTTTTTCAGGTGAACTCACCCCCGTTCCCTTTGGGTGAAGCCAGTGATGCAATCAAATCATAACCCAGCCCATTATCCCCCTCCCATCGGCATCCCTTTTCTTGCGACACCAATGTTGGGGTTATGATACAGGCTTATTCACTAAACTTTGAATTTTAAGAATTTATATCCAGAGATGTTTTAAAAATTATAGCTAAAGCTAGTATAGCCTCAATTTCTAATTTTTATATTTAATTTGCAAACATTCTGGATTTAGTGACTGTTAGCGTCATATCCCTCATCTATGTCAGTTGATAAAAGCCACTGTTATGTCAAACAGGTAAAAGAAACACAACACAGAAACCTCTTCCATTCTCTGTTTAACCTCCCCTTCCACCTCCCAAATTGGACAGATTCTAAACACGTTTAGCTGAGACCAAATGCACCAAAATATAATTTGTGATGACAACGCTATAACCCTGTCATGTTTCCTTCAGGCAAAATACACATATTTAAAGATAGTACTGTTAGCTATGCTTATTCCTAGAAATATTCAAAAAATTAATAATTTTATGGTGAGTATGCAGTATTGTATTTTTTAAGCCGGAGTATACTTTGCAAGCACTGCAATAAAACCATAACACAGATCTTTTTTCTATGGTTCCCTCTGCTAGCATTTGGCTCTAAAATCTGTCCCTTGAATAATTACAAAGACAAAACATGGCTCGCTTCTTTGTCATTCGGAACAACCGCAAGCCTTAAATATGCTCCGAGGATTGTGGCATGTCTTGGATAACTGCATAATTTGTGTGTGGTTCTTATACTCCTATTAAAACTGCGCGTACAGACTTGTTTATCACATACTTGTCTCCGTGCGCTGCTCTGGGAAGAATTAGTGTAATTGCAAGCTACTAATATTAAGACAAGGCAGAAGGCATCACAACATATTTTAGCATTAATAAATTACATTATATGCTAAATAGAGCAAAAGAGTAAATTTAGCAATAAAACTCCTCACTTAGAGTCTGCAATGCATGAGGACGATGCACTAAATATTAGAAGATACTGTATGAAAAGGGATGTGGCTATAGCTATGTAGGTGACAAGCAAAAAAAGTGAAACTGTGTCATCGAAAAAAATTCAAAGTACTTGCATTGTTTTCTATTTTTTACCAATTAACCGTTTTACCCTAGGTTTTGCTTGTGTTGCATCTGGCTGAGCCTTGAGGAAAACACAGACCATAACACCTGGAATCCTAAGATTAGCAATCATTGGCGTGGTAACTTAAATCAAGGGATGCTTGAGCTACCTAGCTAAGCTGACATTGTGCATGACTTGGGCTCAGAAGGGTCCCTAAAGGTAAAGATACCCAAGTGGTGGCCATCAAGACCTTCAAATTAATTTTTCTTTTTCTTTTAAGAAAATCTCTTCCAGGTTTACTCATTTAAAAAAAAAAAAAATTAATAAAAAATAAATTAAAGCAAATTAAAAATCATGACACACGGAATATTTGGGATTGTATCTGTGTATTGTGGTTATTTCACAAGGGGGCGGGGTATTCTGGGATATATACCCTGGAGAAGCTGTACCTCAAATATATCTGAAAGAGAAGTGTTTTTCTATCCACACCCAACACCTAGGGTGGGGTTGTGGGTTGTTTTGTGTATAAATTAAAAATCAACTTGAACACTTGTTTAAGAGCATCTATAGCAGATAGTGACAGAGAGAGTTACAGCTGTAACCATTCTGCTTAACACACAATAGGAAAGATCTGTGTCATGCCCTCTAAATCCACATCTGGGAGCTCCGACAGAGACATATCAGCACATGCACACAGAGCTGATAGTGAGCACTATAAACAAGCGCTAATGTACACATTCGGCAGTATCACCACGTTTCTTTACCGAGCCATGCATGCATGGCGACACATTTGATAACCTTTTTCAGCATTTTCCTGGGTACCTCAGAGAATAGGGGCAAAGGAAAAGCAACTGAGAAATAACAAATCCGATTTTTGTGGCTTTCTCAGCCATGAAACAGTTGAAAAAAAGTTGTTCAAGAAATGTTTCTTAACTGTTTCAGTGCTGTACTGCTCATTAAATGTTTATAGGGAACACCACTGACAAGATGGCAGCATGCAGGTGCCAAATGAAAGCACTTCTGCCAACACTAGGAAAATGATAGGTTGAAGGGACACTCCAGGCACCCAGACCACTTCTGTCAATTGGAGTGGTCTGGGTGCCAACTTCCACTATCCTTAACCCTGCAAGTGTAATTATTATTGCAGTTTTCATAAACTGCAATATTTACCTTGAAGGGTTAAGTCCTCTTCTAGTGGCTGTCTACTAGACTAGACAGCCACTAGAGGACACTTCCGTGTTCATAGAACGCTATGTGAGAACCTCCAGCGTTGCCAAAATCTCCAAAGGAAAGCATTGAAAGCATTATTCAATGCTTTCCTATGGAGAGGTCTAATGCGTGCGCGCGGCACTGCCGCGCATGCGCATTAGGTCTCCCCCGCTGCCGGCCGTGCATGCGCAATAGGTCTCCCCCACTGGCAACTTGGGATGGGAGGTGGGAGGGAGAGGGGACCTGCAGTGCCAGGAAAACGGTTTGTTTTCCTGGCACTGGAGAGTCCCTTTAATGAAGGATGAAGGATTGAACCCATAGATAAATTAATTTGTGGAGAAGCTAGAAAATAGCAAGTAGGACCTGAGTCTGAAAGCACGATATTTGCCACATTTGGGAAAGTTGGAAGCTAAGAAACATATCATTCATTAAATTTAGAACCACTTTATTGATTTGTTTATAGTTTTTATGTTTTATTTTATCTTTGCTTTTTGTTCAGTTTAGCTGTAGATTCTTGACATTATCTATTACTTTTACTTCATAGACTGGTGTTCATTTATATATATGGTTAAATAATGATGGTTAAAAATAAAGTAGTAGGTAAAGTAGCAATACAAACACCTGCATACATGTTAAGAACTAGGTAGTAAATCTATGGGGTAGCATTATCATTACATGGAACATTCAGTACAAAAAAAATATAACATTTGAAGATTTTGGAACAGCTGTATGTTTCTATCCATCTACCTACGTATCTACCTACCTATCTATCTACCTACCTACCTACCTATCTACCTACCTATCTACCCATCCATCCAATAACCTAGATGTCGAAATGATAATTATTATTACATTCATTTCTATTTTTACAGTTTAGCATTGGACAATCATAGATAACATCTGGTGTTGTAGCTGCTACTGCTGACTATAACTCCCATGTGGCCCAGCCAGCTCATTACTCTCAGCTAGCCAAGAGGCACTTACATGTTGACTATCTGTCCATATTTCTATGCTTAGTCATTTCCTTTAGAAAACATGCTAACAATGTATTACTTAGGAAAGGTGGCTAACAGTATTTAGAGGATAAATAAAATCATGCCAAAGTATTGTTTTAAAGCATCAATCATGAAGATTGTGATGGCATCCTATGTCATATCCATTTGTTCAGTTTGTTCCTGTGTGGCTCTATACCTTTAATGGTAACACAGTAACAACTTAACAAGATTAATGGGCTTTTTAATCGAAGATGCACCTTATTTGGTGGGTATGCTAGTCGGAGCCTGCAAATTTGCTTTAGTCTCTTAGGGACTTAATATAATTAGTGCGAAAAGACCGCAAAGACAAACACAAAAAGAAGGAACATGATAATAATAATAAAGACCTAGTTCTATTTCACTTTTTGCTGTTCGTTACGGGAATTATTATCTAAACAGTCACTTAAGCTACATTGACGAGGATATGGCAACAATTAAAGTTGAAAACACTACATCTGAAAAAAATATCCATCAAATGAGTTATTAGAAAACACTATTGTTTTCAGCTTATGAAAACTCCCTGTTTAGTGAAGATTTGATTGATTGACCGAAATAAGATGTTTTATTTGCACAGATAGTTCCTTTATGTTTAACTGGTTTTCTTACCATATTCTTTTATTTTTATTTGACGTTTTGAAAAAACGTAAGCTCATAGGCTGGGT
The DNA here is from genome assembly GCA_933207985.1 of Pelobates cultripes. NCBI lineage: Eukaryota > Metazoa > Chordata > Amphibia > Anura > Pelobatidae > Pelobates > Pelobates cultripes. The sequence continues at coordinate 57,492,745 of OW240920.1, read as the reverse complement.
CCCCCTCCCCTACAGTAATCAATTTTTCTCTGTAAAATAGAATTTTGCAAATATGCTATATTAATCAAAGTAGTATCCTTTTACACCACCAAAAAAACGATCAATGCATAATAATTAAAAAACATAATTCTAAAACAGTAATCAATATGTGTGAGTGGGTCATTATGACTAACCAATAATTGATATTGTAATGATCATTGAACTATTGAAAATGTTGCTTAAATAATTCAGTCTTACGGAGGTGTGTTGGCCACAAGGTCATACATTTTCATTGATATTGTTTCCTTATAACCCAGACTAATGTCAAACATAACAAAGAATTTAGTATCTGCGAAATGCATCCAATAACACTGTCACCTTTACCAAACTTCCTTAGTATGTCATGAAAATGTATATAATATTGGGCTGTTACAGATTAACTACACCATGAAAAACTTATCGAAGAAAATGTTTTTTTTCTCCTGCTAGTGTTTCTTATTTAATAGCACGATAAAACATTTTGGATCCTGGTTTCAGTAGTCTCTAGACTTTGTATTTCCGTTAATACAGTGTATGGATTGTCCCTTTAAGGCAAAGAAGCAGTTGGAAGTCTTACTTAGAACTCACATTCACATTAACTAGAGAGGACTCTCCATCACATGCTTCAGTTAATTGTGTTTCAAGTCACATGACCAATAGTAGATATTTTCTGTTTTATTTGTGTCAATATGTTCTACTTAAGTTGGCTAATCAATTTAATTTCTTAGATCTAATTCTGAAGTGCTATTTATCTTTATCCCTTCCACTTACAGCACCTTCAGGTCATTCCAAATAAAGCAGCTGTAATTCAATTAAAAGTGCATTAAAGTAAACTAAATTAAAAAAAAAAAAGACTGAAAAAAATAAAAAGTCTCCTTGTGTTTATACATTTCGGTTGTTGCACTTAGAATAAAGCTATGTTTAACTGGGGATCTGAAACTGATGCTCTACCGTTGTTTTTATATAGATAGAGATGGTATCTTTCCGCGTTGCATTATTTATATCATAATTATGTCTTAAGTATTTTATGTTTGGCACATCTGCTCTGCTCGTAAAAAAGGAATATTGTTGTCATAGATAATAACAGATTGCAGTTTTGAGAAAGTCCGGAGCCGTTAAAAGTTGAATTAGCATTAGTCCACTTATGAGACAAATTCACGTGCTTAAGTTTTATATATGGATAGAAGTCAGATAGCAGGAACATTAAAAAAAAGATAAATTACAGGGTGCTGAATATCAGAATACTTAATAAACAAAAAGAAAACCAATTAGAAAGAGTTCTCTAAACTGGACACTCTACTTGCAAAATGTATCAGAGAGCTCTTAAATCTTAGCTCCACCCCTTGTCTTCCTCTTCCAACAGGAAGAGATTGACAAGCTAGGGGAATATGGACAAATGTACATTTACCATGACCAGAGCTCCATTAATTGTAAAAAAAAAAAAAAGAAGTTTAAGAATATTTAAAGAACCACAAATATTTATGTAAGAGATGTAAAACACCAATAGCCATACCTCTGTGGCTTTCGCAATTTACCCAGAGCATCTGTCTTGATCAAAATGCTATCCTTCAATAATAATCTAATATATACGCCTTTCATAAATAAGAATGCATCACCCTATGTAATTTTCCAGAAGTCCTGCCTAACATGACCATCACGTACCAGAAAAAAGACAAAATATATATATATCTGTAAGAGTATTGTTACTCAAATTTAGGATGGCAGTGAGCTTGTATCTTAGTTAGCTTAGGCAGGCTAAGGATTACGCAACTTTTATTTCATCAATATCCACAGGGCCACAACAGGACATCTCTGACCTATTTAGTAAACTGCATTATTATTTACAAGAATATACAGCACAACTATGCCACAACGTACTGTTAGCTATTAGACATATCCCAGATTACAAAAGACTGTCAGAAAAACAAGATTAAAGACCCTGAGAAGGCAGACCAAAGGCTAGCCAGAAAAAGGGACATGTGTAATTAGGGGGAGTGTAGATTCAGGGCAAGGAACGTCTTGAGTAAGCAATAGAGGTGAAGCCCTGGATATATATAGGTGGCCATTTTCTGTAAGCCACCTTAATAATCTCAGCTTGGAAGGGCTTCCCTCCCTTTGATATATGGTTTATGGTTTTGTGTTTCTAATTTGTGTTTCCTGTCAAAGCATACAGTGAAAAAGGTACCCTTGACAATCAGGGTTGGACCAGTGGTCCAGTGGTCCAGTGGAAAGGATGATCGGGGCTGATCCCTCCCCTAACCTTGGTTATGATTATGGGTAATGTATGTGCCAGAGGTCGGCAAGTGGTTAGCATGGAATTAATGTGAGGCCAGTTGTGAGGCCGGTTTGTGTATAGGACAAGGGAGGAGGGCAGGTGCCCAGGATCAGCAGGAATGGTTGGCAAGAGTGTTGAATTGGAAATGTTTTTGGTTACATTATGTTAAGGTATGGTGTTTAATAAAATTGAGATAATTTATTGATATTAATAAAACTGTGGCCTGTTTGTCACCATCAACGTCTTGCATCTGTTTATTAAAATAAGCTAAAAGGGGTATTCACATCCCCACTACCTTCACACAAGCTCTTCCCCAAAATGTTCTATTTGTTCAGCCCCCATTTTCTCCCCAGCTTGTTTTAATATTAGTGCTGAAAAGTATTATATATATTATAGTATGTCTCTTATCAGGCTCTCTCTGTTTATAGACCCGCTCCCTTTTCGCCCATATCTCCAAGTCTTAGAAGCAAAGATTCCCTATTTTTGCTCAAAATAAATATAAAGTAAAATACATATTATATTGTATTACTATCAAAGACTGAAATTGGTTCCATAATAATCTGTGGATAAACATTTGCTTTCCTTATTTTAGCATCAGATAACACAGAGCGTGACAATAAAAAAGGCCAATTGGCCCTCAGAGGCATTGCAGATTATTCTAAGGAGCATTTTATTCCCAAGGACATTTTGGTGTTGGAGAAAATCACATTGCTTAGCAGAACAACTGCCACCCTTATTCCTACATATTTACCACAAAAAACAAATAAACATCAGAATACTGTGTTTTTTTCTTTTATCCAGGATAAAAGTTTAGCAAATTTATGACAAGGGTTTAAAGATGTTTCTATCAGCTAAACAATGTGTTTTTACAACCATATTCCAACAAATACCACTAGTTAAATATTCTTATAAAATAAGTTACCACAAAAGGTGCAATGTATACTCCATGACCCTAACCATTATATACTGCATTGAACACGCCCTAAAACAGAGTTTACAGTATGAACAGATAACATAATATTACCTACACATTTCTGTCAGTTTAAGAACCTTTTTTTTTTTTTTTTTTAAACCCCAATGATATAGGGGACCCAATGGCTGCATATTTTCAGTAACACTGGGTAATTGATCTTGAGAGATCTTGCTGGATCATCCTCCATTTTAGATTGATTATCTGGCAAAACAGGAGAAAATCAATCTCTAAAGGCGGACGAGCCACCCTTGCAGTCTGATAATTTATCGTTTCATCAGTTAATCAATTTCAAAAGGAAGATGATCTACCTTTAGAGAGTGATTTTCCCTCAAAACGGAAGATTACGCATTAAAGAGAGTCAGCAGGATGGCAGCGGGACAATCAGAAGATAAACCCTGATCTCCTTAATTGTTATGTAGTGTTATATCCATAAAACTATTTTAATTAGCAAACAATATCACTATTAGGTCTTCATATCAAACAGTGTTATGGCAGTGTTTAGAACTGTCTTGTACTATATCTCAGTCGAAGGCTGGAAATTTTTTTTTTTTAGCGTGGTCATTTTGGCCTGACTTTGGCAACTCAAGTCTCAAGGCACCATGGATTGGTGGTTAGTTGGTTTTCATTTTTCCATGAAGTTGTTCAGATAAAGGCTTACTGCACAAATACAATGATTAGGCCTTTATCATATTGTCAATTCCACCTGTTTTAGAGATCTAACTGAGCTAACGAATGGATAGCAAGAAAAGTTTCAAATTTGTGGAATATTGAGGATAAGGTATTGACACATTTAAACAGAGTGAACATTTTCATCTGTATGTTGTATTTGCTTAATTGCTTAATTAACAGGTATTGTATTACAATTATTTTAGCATGTATTTACATGCTTCAAATGAATCGATTCTCAAACCACCCCTCAAGGCAAACAGACCGTTCACATTTTGTCATTATCCCAATTGAAATACAATTGGGAGATGCCTACATCCTGAAAAGCTGGTGCATTGTAAAGTTTACTTTATGTGAAAATAAGTTGCATCAAGGATATTGGGGCTTCATAAATTAGCTGCCATTATGCTGAACTAACCGATATATGGGTTGAAAAGACCAGCAAAGCATAGTTCCCTGTGCCAAGAATGACTAGAAAGGACACTTGACAAGTATTCATTATATAGATTAGAATTTATTCTAATGTTATATGGACATAATTATGGTCTTACGGTATGATCTTACATGTGTTAATACCTGTGCCATATTACTTATTTCAACTATATATCAATGTGCAATGTCGAAATACATAAGATCCAGGCTATTGCTTAGTAACAAATGGCAATCTATCAGTTTAAATCTCCTGCTGGAGGCTGTATGTAACAGTCTGGATTACAACGGCTGAAAAGGACCAAAGAGGGAAAGCTCATAAATGACCATAAGAATACAGAAGAATTATGGAGACGGTGAAACAAAGAGAAGGAAACAATGAAATACATTTATACACATCAACCAAGTTAAAAGGATCCTATAGTGCCAGGAAAACGGGTTTGAAACCCCTTCAGCCACTTACTGTCAGGTATACCTAACATTCATGCTGCCGCCGGAACCCACTTCCGGGTTCACGGCGCTTAGCTCCGCCCCTTTTTTCTGACGCGGTCTTTCCATGATACTTAGGAAGACCGCGCCAGATTCAAAGTGCTGGATTATTCACTCAGGTGCGGCAGTGAGATCAGCTGCTCTACTCGATGCTACCGGCTCCACTTCTCAGACCTCGGCTTGTAAACGGATTTCTACCTTCTCATCTCTCAGACCTCGGCTTGTAAACGGATTTCTACCTTCTCATCTCTCAGACCTCGGCTTATAAACGGAATTCTACCTTCTCCTCTCCCAGACCTCGGCTTGTAAACGGATTTCTACCTTCTCCTCTCTCAGACCTCGGCTTGGACAAACGGACTTCCTTTCTCTCACTACTAAACTGCAGTTTGTTAAAAGAGACTCCTTCCTCTTCCTCCATTGGGTGAATTAACCCTTCCAGTGCCAGAGTGCTTCTAAGTTAAGTAAATCTTTTGTCAAGGAAAGCAAGTCATATCAATTAATTATAGTATTTAATTTCTTTAAACTCTCTGTTGACAAATAAGGATTGCTGCTAAGGCTAAAACTTCATTATTAAAATTCAAGTTGGAACTAACTTGGCATTTTCCTGATTATTATTTAAAGATACAGTCCACTGATTTCACTCCAATATAATAGGAGGTGAAACTTACTGTTCCTGCCCTCAGAAAATTCTGCAGTTGAGTTCCAATTAAAGAGGTATTACACAAAAGCATCACACTTACCTAACTCAAGCGACGATGTCCCTCGGCATTGGGTTAGGCTCCGCCCATGCTCCTCCCATTCCTATGGGGAAAAGCTGACGCTGGAGATCCTTGAGGACGTCCAGCGTCAGAGAATGGACCAAAAGTCCGTTTGGGTTCCAGAAGCGCCCCCAGTGGCTGTCTGTTCGACAGCCACAGAGGGCAGACTTAGAGTTGCAATGTAAACATTGCAGTTCTCTGGAACTACAATGTTTTAGATTGCAGCACTAAGTGCAAAAGGGTCACAGCACCCAGACCACTTCAATTACCTAAAGTGGTCTGGGTGCCTACAGTGTTCCTTTGATCGGTTTTACTGGCAATGTAAGAATACCCTCCTTTAAAAGGAAATAAATGCTGACACTGAAAAGATAAAAAAAAAAAAAAAACATAAATATTCCATATACAATATACAAAAAATGTAAAAATGTAAACAGAAACATGGACATAGAGAAGTAGACAGCTAAAATGACATGATTTCCCCACCAGGTCCATTATCTATGTGATACAAATCTGTTGGCGCTTTATAAACACCAGTAATAAATAAATAAATATATAAAAATACAAGGTGTCTGCTACTGGTGCTGTGGGCACTGATTATTATCTATTATTTTAAAGATACTGTCAAGTTTGTGTTTTATTGCAGAATAATGTATTCATCCCTGTAAACACTATTAATGTATATATATATATATATATATATATATATATATATATATATCAGTTAACAACCAGAAACACTCAATAAATCATCTTATTTTGCCAATTGAACAAGACATTTAGCATCATAAATGTATAAGTTGTTTTTCAGACACACAAATTATGTTACACACACAATATTAAGCTCCAGTCCTTTAAAGTTTCTTAAACCAATCTCTTTAGGAAATCCTGCTTCTTCTGATTATTTCTGCGTTTTCTATTTTTCAAGGTTATTCGAAGAACCATGACTACTTTATTGATTTGAAGTGGTCATGGTGCTTGGAGTCTGTGCGTGCAGTATTTCACTATAAAACGCATCACATAGAGAGAAAGAACATTGATGTCTGAGATACAGTGCTGAATGAGAGTTCCAGGCTGCTAATGTCAGATCTGTGCATAGATAGAATGCCGTTGACAGATGACAAATGGCAACACGGATCTCTACTTTTTGCTGCTCAAGTTCTCCCACACAATGGCCTTTGGAACATCCCACCCTCTGTTGCAAGAGAGAGTGACGTTTCAAGGGTGGACTGAAATGCAGTGAGAACTTGGCATGGGGTCGCACGTACATTTTGTTTTATTTATTTAATTTTACAGTGGGACCATGACAGGAGAGGTTTCTTCAACCAATATACTGTATGTGTTCAAACTCCAAATGGCTATGTTACTACTTGCTCTGGAAGGAAACCAGGGCTCTCCTGGAACCATAACCACTACAAAGGTGGTTATAGTGCTTGCAGTGCTCTTGTACGAAGGACCTTCTTCATTTCTGTCTGACAACTTGATTTTGTTTGCTACTAACTTGATGTTATGTATAAGTAACACCCTGCCGAATATGCTGACACCATAAATGATAATGGTAACACTACAATTGGAGAGGCAGTATTAGTCCCGAGTTTGTAATACTTAATGATTATGCTTTGATTTGTATGTTGAGCTGTTGATCTGTTTATGTATGCGTGACTGCATGTAAATATTTGTGTATAACGTATTCTTAAAACCCTATTCAGTTTCAAAAATGCTGCTCCCTAATTTCCTTCCTAAAATATAACAGAATTTCTACACCAGGATGCAGTTTTCTTCCACGAAAACGATTTCTCTTAGCAGAGCTTTCCATGTGTTCTGCAGATATACTGCTGATTTATCATATACGCATGTCCAATAAAAATGACACCTGAGGTTGCAGTAATTCACAATAGCTCAATAAACAGCTGGCCCAACAGGAAGCTCCGAGCTTTGCCTGGGCAGAATAAACATGTACTTAGAATTGGCCTGAGATTATTGTAGTCGCTAAATAAAGCAATGAGACTGTCAGGTTGGCCATAATGTTTGATTCATGTGTTGTAAATATTAATACTCCCTGTACTAACACCACAATGTATCCCGGGCCAGTTCTGGCCATTTGCTTCAACTCAGATAAATGGCTGTGTATTGTAAAAAGCACCGTGGTATCTGCACTGCCCTTTTGACTTCCAAGGCTATCTAGCACTGAAATGGTTAAAGGGTTAGTTAAACCACTATGACCACTTCTGATTTTAGGATGATAGGAGTCTAGATACATCTGGAGTTATTTGAAATTGTGTGCCATGGGATAGTTACAAGCCCAGCACACGACTTTAATAGCCCAAAACGTCCGGGCTACCTAATGTCAATTTTGTGCATATATTACATCTGGTGTCAGTGGGCACAGCCTGTAAGGGAAAGTGTTTCTCTCTCCCCTCCTTTCTTAACTGCAGTCTCCTTCCTCCCTATGCCCTCCACTTTTTTTCTCCTACCTTCCCTCCTCCTTCTTTTCCTCTCTACTCCCCCTGTTTGTTGGCTCGAAGCGCGCATGCACTCAAATGTCAAATGGTCCAATCAAAGGCTTCCCTATGAGAAGTCTTTGATTGGACCTCTGTGTATCTCCCACAACTTCACAAAGGTGCATGCTGAGCAGCCACAGAAGTTTTGTCCTGGATTAAGATAAATAAAACGTATTTTAAAACTCTTACCTAACAAATAATGCACAATAGGGCATTCAAATCAAAGAAGAAAAAGGGTTGGAATAACCCTTTAAAAAAGGCAAAACACACACTCCGTAGCATGCATAGAAAGGTAGTAAAAGTAATAAATATTCTTTGCTTCAGTACGCATCTGTGAAATATATCATAGAAACCTTGGTCCATGACAGAGGGCCTGACACCGGGATGGGGGCTTGCCCTCTATGTCACCAGGTGTGGGGTCCCTCCACTCAGCCTGCTCTGGGGAAGTGAGAGTTCTGCCAGGTGCCACAGCAAGGCTCTGACACTTCAAGTGCCGGAGCTCGTAATACACCTACCAATGGTCTGTCTGCACGTGGCTGAGCCGCAGACTGGATAGCAAGGACACTGGACCACCAGGGAATTACTTTTAAAAAAGCTATTTCAGTGTGGGGAGGTTGGTCACTAAAGCACTGGCTACACCCCCACATTCACCACACACTGTCACCACCTACACACATGCTATCAACCTCCCACACACAATGTCACCCCCCCCCCACACTGTCAACCCCCCACAAGGTGTGTGTCTCTGTACTTCAGTGTGTTGGTGTGTGTATGCATGTGCATGTATCAAAGTGTGTATATGTGTTTGTGTATTAGTGTGTATATTTATATTATATAAATATACACACATAAATATATTATTTATATATATTTGTATTTAAAAGCTTTTTTCCTCAACCAGGGGTTATGTGGCCTTAGTCTGTATGTAGTCCTTGCCCAGCTCTGAAACCACAATTGTATTATCCTTACACTTTTGACATTTCCCAGTTTTTTCTAGCAACAACTAAAGCAGGTAAAAAATTAGTCTGACGTACTTGAGATTTTTTTTTATCCTACCAAAGGGGGAGACAGGTGATGGACACGAGTCAAATGCTGATTTGTTCACGGTCCCATTAAAAAAATAATAACCTTTCCTTTAGCTGTTTGTTTGCTTTTCTGTCACCTTAAAGGGAACACAGCAGCTAATTGAAGTTAATGGAAGCATTCCTATGCAAATGCTGGCCACCCTCTCACAAATTGTTCCTTTCCTGACTATTCAGACCTGAACTGATCTCTGGCCTTTTATATTCTAAATCGCCTTTAGCGTATGCCAAGTTCTTTAGAATTTATAAGTTCAAACCAACTCTACGGGATGACTAATGCATGAATCTGTTAACCTTTCGGGTATGGTGCTTGTATGAAATGGAGTTGGTTGCAAAACTGAAACCCTACACGGTGCTGACGTAGCAAAATGAAGAGTTAAATATATATATATATATATATATATATTATGAGTTGACAAAATGAAACATCACAGAATATATTTTCTGTAAAGCTGATACTGTAATCCCAACCATTCCGTTTTCCAGGTCCTGTTGATTTAGTTTATTGGTGTCCTGTTTTTGGCGACACCAGTGAACTGTCATCAACAAGCATACAGCGAGCGTATCTTTATACGTGCTTGTGGTATGTTCAGGGCACTAGGATGCTGCAGAGAACAGTGAAACAGAGCTCCTGGCATGATTTGCCCTGAGTGGGCTGGCCTTTGATTATAGGCAGGCAGCCTCATGTGCGTTCATGCTAAGCTGACCTGCAAGTAATTCACTGGCCCGCCACCCCCTTTACCCCACACGCATTGGCGTGCCGCTTCTATGAACGTTGGACTTGGGAGGTGTGTTATAGTCCTCAAAGGCTTAAAGTATCCCCCTCTCATTCTACCTCTGGATCTTTAAAATTAAATATACACGTAAAAAAGAACACCTGGCATGGATTTATTTGACATAGTAAAGCCTTTCTACAGTCACAGTACATTTTAAACATCTCCATTATTAAGGACGGGAAGATTGAACCATCAGAGTAAATGATAATAACACAGACAAGGTTTTTCAGTAAAGTGAGAATTCAAAGTGAATTTCAAATTTAAGGTCAAAATACAGAATCTCGGAACATTCTCTAAGTCAGCTATGCTTTCAGTTCTGGTTCTCTGGTCTTGAATTTGAAATTCAATTTGAATTCACTTTGAACTCTCACTCAACCTTTAAGAAATGAAAAAAGGTGGATTTCCTTGTTTTTTTGTTTGTTTTTTCCGTAAATTATTTTGTAAAATTTTGTTAAAAGAACAGAAAAAAAATCTAACAGCAAGGTAGAGTAGCATATGAATAAATAAAAAGCAAACAAATGAACTAGATCAGTCCAGCTTTTCTGATGTTACATTTAGAAAATATTTGCACGGAGATTGCTTGGCTCTTTTTCTTCAATGAGAACATTTCAGGATCAAAACAAAGAAAATGTTAAACTTCCTGACACATATACAGGATTCTAAATGATACACAGGATACATATATAGGATTAGTTATCAGTAAATATTTGCTGCCTATAAATATACTACATGTCTCCCTCTACCTCTTCATACTTGAAGTAGTAGTGGCAACAGCAAGCAAACATCTCTCTAAATCTGTAAGAGAAAAGAAATAACCTAAAGTACTTTATTCACTTGTTTCTTGGTGAACATGTGGTAATTCTTGTACTTTCAGAAAAGAACATTCATCCATTTGGACACTTAAGAGTTTTTCTACAGCTTTGACTGTGCCCTGGTAAGTCCTCTAAGTTTATAAAATCACTGGAGACCTGTGAGTTTCTGAAAAAGAGCCTTTCCCAGAATGGTGACCTAGGTTAAACCAAGCACAGTCAAGGTGCACTGTGATCGATCCAATTTCCAAGAATAAGTTATCCAACTTAAGCTTTACTGCAACCTGTCATGTCTCCAATTTCCCCTCAGTCTTCCCAATTATTTCACAGCCCGACTCTATCAGTGAGGGAAAGTGCACACAGGGTGCCTCTTTAATTGCACTCACGGTGCACTTGGAGTTAAAGTCATGGCATTTTAGCTGTGCTCGATGTATGGGCAGTCCTGACTGGTTGACTGACAGGCAGCCATTTTATGCTCGCCCATATACCCTTTGTGGGCATGGACATTTTCTGCGCAGTTGATTATGTCACACTCACAGTCACCCGAGTATCTTAGCAACATCCACCCACCAATCACGCTCCCACCCAGCAAATATAAGAACTGTCAAAGTTGGCGGTAAAAGACCTCAGCTGATGCAAAACCATACCAGAGATTCTAGAGATCCAATGAGAGTCATCTTACCACAAATAAACATATGCTCTGTGCTCTGTTCCTAGGTTCCCCTGTAACCAAGCAGAGATTCCTTGGAAAAGAAACTGTGACACTGGCTTCTGAAGACAGTTTAAAAACCAACGATGTAGATAATACTCAGTACATCAATGTAGCAACACTTCTTAATGAAGAACGGTTTCATTAAATTGCACCATGGTGCTCTAATACAGCCTTGTTAACCGCTTAGTAACAGCAAGGAGCTTCAATGCAGTAAAAGCAAGGTTAAGGCTTTCCAATCAGTAAAAAGAAAGAATGAAAAAAAAAAATCAATTCTAAAACCTATACCACTTACATATACCTCATTGCGGTTAAAGTGTTCTTTGATATTTTTTTCCACCAGCTTGATTGCTTTTTAAAGTCAATTGTAAGCACTTTTACAGCATCTGGAACTCAATGATTTTTAGTGCTAAAAGAGAGATGCTTTGTTCGGCATGTGAGCACTTCTTTTAGCAAAGCACATCATTAAACTGTTAAGCATCTTCACATCAAATATAACCACTCTCCCCGGCATACAGGGGGGAAAATGGTGCACTCTTACAACTCATTCAATAATACCCCATTGAGATCTGCCCCTGGTCTCTCACAACTTTCAGTTACTTAAAAGTTATATGGGCCAGACTTTGTAAACACAAATCAACACCTATCTATGTAAAAAGTGAGAAATTGTCGGACCATTACAGAAACTTGACTTTCCTGATTTTTAAAACTGGGTCAAGTTCTCTTAACCATATTATTTTGTTATTTGGTTCTAAATTTTGTCTATTTTAGTGCTTTCCCACTTTTTTGCTATTAGCAAACTTAAGTCTTGTTGGTGGGCCATAACCATGGGCGTGCGCACGGGGTGTGCCGGGTGTGCCTGGGCACACCCTAATCCACGCGGCACGCCTATGTATTGAGACCGGCAGGGGAGGTCTCACCCACTAAGGTGGTCTATATATGAAATGTCTGCAGTGTCTCTCTTCACAGGGGATACAACAACACCACTTGATCATTGTGGCCTTCTCTGGACCTCGACAGTAAGCATTAGTGAGTATCTAGGCTCAGTGAGCACTTTAGACTGAGAGAAACCCTACGCAAACATGCAAAAGCTAAAACAAATCAAGAGGGGCATCATCTACACCTCACTGATGAGGCCCAATAAAGGCTGAAACAATTTTCTCGGGTAGTTGTATGTATCATGCACAGGGAACCTGCCAACATTTTGGATCTGGACAGCCCTTGTGGGAGGGATCATTCTGATAACGGACCAGCTAAGGTTTTTTCTGTAATGGCACAAATGAGCTAAAACTTGTATGACACCTGAGAAAATATCCACTGAAGAACAACTTAATTTAGCTGTTTTTCGTTCTCAGTGTTCTCAAAACCTCTTGTTTTTACTAAAAAAAGGTTATAGCACTTGTAATAAGACTCCTTACATAGTGTTCTATTCCTGCCATCATGGCAATGTTGGAGGGCTACATACAGCTATTTTATATGGACCCCACAGATCCATAGGTTGCTGGTTCCCATCTCCATCACACCCTCATCAGTGGCAAATATCTTCATTCCAAGGTGCTACGTATGATGAGACTACAACAAATTTGCCCTTACAATGCTACCTACTCAGTCAAATTACCACAATTATGTCTACAAAACAAACAAAAAATCTTTCATTCCTCTTAGTAATTTTGCCATTTCACTAGAGTGGGAATAAACTCATTGACACGTAGGTCAATAATGATCTAATTAGAACATTTAACCGTAAAGAAAAAAAGCTTCCCTGATTGCAGCATTCTTCAAAGTTCACTTTCAGTTTTTCATCTTGAAAGCTCATCCTGTTAAAATAAATGGCTCAGTGAAGGTTCCAGAAATAAATGAGCATTTATAATAGACTTTAGGACATGAAAGGCTCGGTGATGATGAGAAAACAGATTGATAATGGCTCTGTGGGCTCCTCAGGTGTCAATAGGGCTTGTGAGAAACCGTTGCTCTCATATCCATTGCAAAGGCATTTTGATCTCTGTGGCAGACTTTATTTGGTCTTGAATGGTAAATGAATTCTAACTGGGAATCCATCTTAATGCTCGCCTATGAACACTGGAACAGGCAGCGTGCATTCCTCAATTCATCACAACATTAGCACTTGGCAGGTTTTGCTTATTTTTTTTATTTTATTTTATTTTGTTTTAACCATATGCCATTTGGGAAAGAAAATAAATGTTAGCACTTCTCTGTTTACTGGAATCTGAATGTTATTAATGGCAAAAATATGAAAATGATTATGTCTGACATATACCTTTTAGCCTTTTGAATATTTACCAACAGGAGTAAAACATTACAAGCGATAAATGATGGCATTTCTTTTCTGAAATACAAATTCACTGTGGGTTGGAGCGGAGCACATATTGGCCAACTTGCAGTTCAGTTCTTAAGTAGTTCATTAACTATAACTCTTAATCCTATATCTGGTGAACTGTACCAGGATGCTTATGTCTGTGTGTGGATAATGTGAATTACAGTTTTTTTCACATATAGAGAGGCACTTGCCTGTGGTGTGGAGCTGAAGCATTCTGAAATGTAAGTATAATGGAACAGTCATGTTTTGGACACTGAGTAGCACACTATGGTCTGAAATTAAGGCTGATATAAGTCTAAACCAAGGGTGTCCAAAAGGTAGATCACGAGATCCTGTAGCACTACAAGTCTATAGCTTTCAGAATGGCAAATAATTATGAAATTTATAATTCTAAAACACAAGTGGACTTACATTTTTTGCCAGATAAGACCTAAGACTTGTACTTTAAAGGGACACTCTAGGCACTGTAAGTAGGTATAGTGTCTGGAGTCCCACTGGCACTGCCCTTTCATAGAGCATTAAACTTTTTGAATGTTTTAATCAGAGGCATAACTAGAAATCACGGGGCCCCGATCTGAAAAAAGCCCTTGGGTCCCCCATACATCTACCTCCTACCCCACACGTCCCTGCCCCCCCACACATGCAGACAAACAGATACAAATGCAGACACATACATACAGACACACACACATACAAACAGAGACCCATACATACAGACATACATTAAGACACATGTAGAGACACACACACACATACACTCATATACACACACTCAGACATATACACATGTACACTCACACACACACACACACACATACATACACTTAAAGACACACAAACAGTCAGACACAAACTCACAGACACACTCAGACACACATACACTTACAGACGCACACACATTCACTCAGACACACACACTCACAGACAAACACATACATACACACACACACACACACACTCAGACACACATACACTTACAGACACACACATACACTTACAGACACACAAATTATTAATATTAAATGTCCACCCAGCCTCCCTACCTGCAGAGCTGGTGTGGATCTTTCTCTGGGGTCCAGTGGAGCTTCAGCCAGACGCATTGAGGGAGCTGTGTTCTCTCTGCTTTGCTCCCTTGCGGACTGTCTACTGATGTCGTGAGCTGGAATATGACGTCATATTCCAGCTCCCGGCATCAGCAAACGGCGTGCGAGAGAGCAGAGAGAACACAGCTCCCTCGCCGCGTCTGACAGGAACTTTGCCACCTCCGGGGAGCACGATCGGGGCGGAATCTAGGTGGCCCACGGTCGCAGGGGTCGTGGCTGCGGCCAGGACCCCTGCAGTGAGGGGCCAGGTCGCAGCTGCTACCACTGCGACTGTGGTAGGTACACCACTGGTTTTAATGCTAGATAAGAGTCCCCTCTGTGCTGCTTCAACTAATGAGGAAGCATTGACTTGAACAGTAACAGTTGTGATTGGCTGAAAGTGTCAGCTGACCAGTTTCATAGTATATGAATCATATGACTAGAGGGAAGTGTATAATCTCTGCCTTAAACATCATCCAGTGGGGGTGGCACTGTGGGAAGCCAGTGGCCATCATTCAGTGTTAAACTGCTCAAAAATGGCTTAATATTGAATGGTGGTGCAGTGCCAGGGGACTCAAGGCACCATAACTACTTTAATTAGATAAAATGGTTTAGCGCTTAAAGTGTCCCTTTAAGGCTGCTACCAATGCCAAGGTCCAAACCTTTAATCAAGGACATCTCATGTATTTGAAGTAAACAGAGAACAAAGGCAATTAACAAGCATTAGCCCAGGGTGTGTGTTCCCATTATAGTGCATAATATCTCTATGGAAATTCTTCCCTTGATGGATGATATATCACATCTGACAAACTATTATGTGTGTTATGTATGTAGCGCAACTCAAGCACAGGGAATAAAAACCCTTCCCGGTATATGTCTCAGTGCAAAGAATTCTTCAAAATCAAGCATTTTCAGCACCCAGAGAAATTAAATTAAATAAATCAATTTTGTTTATGTTGTGATTATATCATTTGTTTGACATACAAGAGGTGGCCAGCTGAGGTTTTCTTCTAAAAAAGTATTTATAAGGTCTGTCTTCCACCAGTAAGAAAAAAAATCCCTGCAAGTATTTAAATTGTATGAAAATGCATGACTTAGTTATGTTCATTATTCCAGGATAGCAACTTCATGTTAAGGCACTTCATATGGAAGATAAGGATGTGGCTGGTTGATTTCAGCCAGTTCATGTTTTGTTTAAAAATGAGTAGATTTAGAAAACTTGCAGAGGAAGAAAATTAATTTTTATTTTATTTATTATTATTTTTTTTAACAAATATTGGCAGTATTCGGAATGTCTGGAATGTCTCTTTAAGGAAACATTGTCTATACATTTTTAAAATCTATTTTTCTATTAAACTACCCGACAACCTGATACAAACTGAGATCCATTTATCGCATGTTTGAAGGACAATTATTGAAGAGTAAAATATTCAAACTCATTTTGTCATATTTCTTGGGATTTCAAGTATGATTTCTGCTAATAATGCTATTTGTTTGTAATAAATATACAGTCATCTAAAAAAAAAAATACAATGTATTTAGAGGGCCGTCTTTACAGTATAAGAGAATCTTCAGCAAGCCTGATTTTCTGAGGCTTGAAAACTGAGCTTACTAAGGGACACATCAGCTATGCGACGCACATGGCTTTACACCGCATGAGTCGAGCTAATAAGAATCAGCTAGTTACAGCTAATTGCTGGGAGCTGGGGAAAGTGAGCAAGGGGGAGAAAAACTGCAGCACCTGAGCGCAATTTCCAAACAATTGGGAGATTATGTTACCCTGCAAATTGTCATCCATCAGAAACAAGAAAGAGAGCTCACCCAAAGGAGTAAAATCAATATCTATTCACTTTAATAGCAGCAGATACATTTTCTCCAAAACAGGTCTTAATCAGGACGAACACTGCAGTATTGTGTTTATGTGGAATGTGAATCTTGGCCAGGCCTTGTGTTATCTGAAATGTCAAATTTGATTTCGCTGAGGAAAAATCCACAGATAGAAAAGTATTAAACCCATCTGTATTGCGCGCAGAATTCAATTAAGAGCACAAACCGTCATAATATTTCCTAAGCGTAGGAAAGAAATGCACTAATGAGAGAAAGAACGGATATCTAGGTCCAGGCTCGCCTAAGTGTTTTGTACTGGACGCGTTGACTATAATTTATTGATGTCGCTGAGCGACTTATGGAACTTGCGCATCGATAATTGTTCCGAGTTTTGTGTTGCAAACAGTGCCACCACACCACGAGAAGGCGGTAAAGAGTACTGCATGCAAAATTAGCTTCTATTGTTTTCATTGATATATAATACGTTTTGAAAGCGACACAGAGGAATTGCTTTTCTTTAAGGTCATTAAGCTTCCAAGAGATGAGCTAAGCAACGTGATGTATGTAGTTGACTCCTACACTATGTTATTAATACATATTTCTCTTTAATAAGCATTATGTGGATTGCGATAAATACCATAAAACAGGAGACAGATCAAATGGTAAGCTTAACAGCTGGCTGAAAAGCAAACAGAATTCTGTAAATTGGCACTAGAAGTCGTTACGTTGTTATGGTGACTACTAACCCGATATACTCCTGATAACATTAACTGAAATTTAAGATAGAGTAATTTGAATTAGGTGCATTCGGCCGCCAATAAAATTAATAATAATAATAAATTGGAGATTTTGTTTCACACGTCATCTCTTACATTAAGAAGTCTGATACATGGAATAAAAAGGTTACCAGTCTCATTACAATTGAAATGATTTACAAGAACATTGCTCATTTGCGAATTTCTTTTTTAATTTCGTCCAAATGAACTCATCGAAAAACCAAAGCCATCACTTACTGATTTATTTATGTATGATCTCAAGAAAAGAAATGGACGCATATCACTCAGTTTACAACATATAATGTGGCATTAACAAAAGACATGTTATGTCTAGAGTATCAATGGAAGTGTGGTTACACCGAAAACCAAGATGGGATCCAGAGATGTCAATGATAAAAATAATGGTCTTTTAATGGAATTCTGAAGTATGGTTTGGAACAAATATAATGGAGGTGAGAAAGTAGGCTGTGCCACAACTCTTCTTGAACTGCTAACTGCCACAAACTTACTCTGCTCTCTATCAGATAAGATGATCTATGTGTTAGTAAGAAACACTGCGAGTACGTAGGACAACAAGCCTGTTGACACTACTGCCTGAGCAATCAGTTAAGTTATTGCTACATTACAGTCAAACTCAAGTCAAACTTATGTCGTAAATATTGGAAGATACATGCTGAAGCAGAGATCCTTTGAGACTTGCATCTCGATGCAGAAAGAAAATTAGAACTGGTCACAATAGTCACTTATGGGTCAACACCTCATTTCAACCGTTTCATTGATTCAGTCTAGAAGGAAATTCAGTGCCCTTATAGGAACACTTACAGTCATACAATATTAATAGATACTGTGCTAAGATAAATTAGTATACAAACAGAAAGCTCTCTCACTTATAAAAGGAATAAAATATCCAAAAACCTAAATCTCTTATTGGTATTTAAAATCTTTAAATATATTTAAAGTTCATTTTTTATCAAATTGGACTTAAAAAAATAAATGTAAACAAAGAATAACAATTATATTGAATATAAATGAAATGGGATATATGAGAAAATAATACAAAAACAATAATAAATACAAAACAATGCTCCCGGAATATGTTGCAAGCACATGTCTAGATACAGTGAGGGTAAACCTCCATCCTCTACGTGTATCCAACGTGAGTCTTCTTACTCGGGATGTTGCAGCTCTTTAATTATCCAACTGAATGAAATGTGACAGGCTGAAACAAGAACTAGTTGTATCATGTTTTGTCCTTGTCACACGGGACAAAACTCAAAGGCACAGGATACTATTTTACTATTTTTCTTGATATTTAATTTACAGTAATTACACACACTATATCCACTGAAGTTGAAGACCCTAATTAGCTTGCAAGTGCTAAATTCACTTAACTTTGTATTTTTTTGCCAAATAACATTTGAATGACCATAACTTTGCTATTTTTCCATTCAGGATTGATTTGTGAAAATTCAGACTTTAGTGAATAATCCTGTACATCTCACTACATCAAGTGCAGCCATCAGGTACCTCCTACATTTAGTAACCCCATAGCACAAGGCACAAGGTTTCCCAATCTACGGCCTTTGCAAAGCACGTGGTGTGCCTTTACATGGCACATAAAACAAGACGTTGTGTTTATCGTAGAGGCCAGTGGAGTTTGAAAAAACATTTTTTTCTCAGTTTTTATGCAATCATTTCTACACATCAAGTAAGTAATGAAAATTAACTTAAAATAGATTCACCAATTATTCCTGATTGGATTTCAATTATTTTTTTAAGGTTATAAAACAAAGAGTGAATTGAAATTTTAAAGCTAAAACTTTGCAAAATTTGTAATGCTAAAATAACAATTTAAAAAGTAGTCGCAGAATCCAAAACTTCTACATAAATGTATAGATTTGTAGAAAGCACACCCACCAAGCTATGTAACCAAGAACAGGTTGACACTTTTTGTTAAACCATTTTATCAAAAACCTAGGTGAAATTCATTTTCTGGTTCTGTTTTTTCCCCATACAATTTATTTTAGGGAAATCCACATACCACAAGTGTCCCACTAAAGCAAACACTGCATATTTGTATTCTACTACTGTTCTCAAAGACAATGATACCCCACATTTGTGTTTTTCACTAATCCTGCCCCTAATCTAACCCTTAATCCAACCCCTAATCCAACCTTTAATCCTATTCATGACCCTACCTATAATCTGATGCGAACCCAACCCATAATCGAATCCATACTGTCTGATTGCATCATGAGAGGGAGACCTCACTTATGATGCTGATGCTGATGCAGTACACAGACATTGGTGCTGGGCAGTTGGCAGAGCCCAGCACCGATCCTGCTACACGGGGCAAGCAGGAAGACTCCCCAGGGTCTTTTCAGACCGTGGGGGTGTCCCTGAAACTGGTGGGACACTGTGTTCAGCTGGGGGGCGAGACATTAATTTCTCAAATTGCAGCAGCAGGGCAATCACACTATTATGTCAGTTAAAGGCGTTTAAAGAAGGCGACCCAAAAGATACCTAGGGGTCCCCTTTTTTAAACTGGGGCTCAGCTGCGGTATTAAAAAGGGCTATAAGGGCTATGAGCAGCACTCACTTTGAGCGATGCTCATAGCTCATCTGTCAGTCAGGAATTGAGAGATACCTGGGGGCTCCACGGTACCAGCAGTACCTTTACTACATGATGGTCTATGCTGTCACTGGGCATTAAAGCTCTGCACTGCAAATGGCATAGATGGCCATGTGGTCCTTAAGCGGTTCAGGTCCAAAAAGGCACATCATAAGTACCATAAATAGGTGACCCCTACAGGACAGGAGTCAATAGGCAGCTTCCTACTCTGCCTAATGGAAAAATGGGCCCTTGCGCAACACCCAGACATAACACAAGAAGATTTCTTCAACATAAATAAAAGTTACTTTAAAAAAATAGGTTCGGCACCCTAAGGGACTCTAAAGTTTTTTGTTTGTCACTGAGCTACCAAAAGGTTTCCTACCCCTGACCTAACATGTACCTAACAGAGAACGATTCAGAATTGAAGCACAACAAGCGATAGAGAATTATAAATTTCTACACTAGATCACGTGCAGTTTTGTGACCGTATCATGTAACTGACAATACAAACTATAATGCTGTGTATGATGCATATATCATTGTATCAGTTGTGAATATTATATCAATATAATATGCAGGCATTCCTTATGTAGTTACAATGTAACATGTAGTGATAATAAAACATTTTAATTGAATTTCAATGCATCTGATATACTGTATATTAAAAACAATATGGCTTCCATATTGAGCTTGGGTCTCCCTTTCTGAGAGTCATACAGAGCCTACCCCTCCCTCCCTAAACATTTCTGATATTCCCTTTAGCAGGCTGCAATGCTTGGAAGGTTGCCCTCTTTCTAAACAGCCCTTGTATTCGCTTAGTAATCAGCTACTAAATATTTCCTAAATTTATAGTCAATGGCTGGGTGGACTCACCACATGTGAATCATTTTTTTTTAAAATAGATAAAGATTTACCATCCATAAAAAAATAAATGTTAAAGAGGAATAAAAATGTCATAGTTAAATAAAAGCAGAGGCAATTTATTACAAAATAAAACCTTGTTAAATGCAAGTATAACACTGATGCACTTGATGCAATATAGGCTTCTCCCATAGTGTGCATTACTTGTAGACCTATCTCGAAGCAAAGCGAGGACACGCCATGAACCACACTCACTGCAGAGGTTTCAGAGTTAATTGAACAGGTGCACCTGAAACTCCTGCAATGCCCAGAAGTATTAAAGCACGTCATTTGGAGCGTAACTCAGGGATTAAGTGGTGAATAAACAGTAAATCAAATCAGGGTGCAGAAACAACACCGATTTACAATTCTCTTTCTGGTTTTGCCTTCTCTGTGGTATTTCTACTAATTATCATCACTAATCGAGAGAGGCAACTATCGCTGACCCTCAAATATGTGCACATCAATGCTAAGACTAAAGAGATATGGTTTATAAGCCCATTACTTTCTTATTTTGTTCACTCTCCATTTTGTAAGCTTTAATGTAATTCAATGCCCTGTTCATTTTAAATAGATACATCGTTATGTTGCTCTTTAAATCACATAGAGTCCCTTTCCCTGAAATGTGAAAATGTTTTAAAGGGGCTTTCTAGCCATCATTACTATTTAAGCTGTTTCCAATAGATAGGGTGCAAGAGATTTCCTGATTTCGTTCTATTTTGTAACACAGAATTCACTAAAATGAATATATAACCATACCGTTACTTTGTAACACCTTATGGAGAGTACAGTTTTTTCTAAACCCATACAAGATTTTGTATGGTCATCTCATAAGCCACTTGTACAGGCTATCTTTATTATATAGCTTGTACAGCAGCTGAGCACATGACAGACATAAGTAGTTTTATACTTAAAAAAACATGAATTAAGGTAATTGACATGTTTATGTAAGCATTAAAGGAACATGCTAACATTAAAATTAAATATGTATAAAATAATGTTTGAGTGTTTCTTGGTCTATTTAAATAAGTTACTGAAGTAAAACAAACAAACAAAAAAAAGTCTCTGTAAAACATAGACACCTCTATACCAGCAATGGTTCTATGTGTTCAGACTTCTCCTGTTGAAGTGAAGTCATAATTGTATATGGCTTTTGTTCAATCCAGTGCTTGTGATTGAGAAGGACTGGGGATCTACAGCACACAATGTGCAATTGCCGTGTTCCACCAAACACAAGCTTTATAGGACAAGCATTACCAGCGTATGGTATTATCATGTCTTAGCACTTTCGATTTTTGAAACTGTTAATAAGGAAATGCCTGACAGCCATTAAAGGTGGGTTCCTCTACAAAGGATTATCTATTTATTTAGAAAACATGAATAATATTTTACTTGGGCTTCATATAATTGATATATAGAAAAAGATCAATCCACGAATCTCTTATACAAAGATTATTTTTCCTGCCAAGTAATACATGTGCAATCAAGTGTAAGACACAATTTCTAACCCCTGTTCTAATGAGAAACACACATTTTCTTTATGTTTTGTCATGAAAGATTTAATAAAAATGGTGACCTAATAAGTGGTCTGGAGCACCAGAAGCCATGGAACGTGGTAAGTATATTGTGAATTCCAATGACATGTTCAAGACAACAATGAGACGGGGAAGGAGCATGAAAGGTGACAATGGTCGATTAAAGGTGATACCACAATGGACAACCCAGACTGATCCCAGGATTCAAAGCAATCAACAAACTAATCCTACAAGTATATCAATATCTTGTCCGTAAAATATAAAGAAGCATCCTTCCAGGGTTATATTTTTTTACCCATGGGTCCGAATATCCTGCCCATGCCTCACCAATCCTTGTGTCTTGTAGCCTTTTCCACCAGAAAAACTAACAAAATATATGTTTAGAATTTTACAGTGTAAAATGTGAACTAAACACTCTAGTCAATATTTTAATCACTATACCTATAATTATAATTTTTATAACTGTTTCTGATTAAAATGACAAAAATGGGAGGATGCATTCAATTTCCCACCTCTCTGCTCCCTTGTTCCTTTCTCTTTGTAACGTCTTGTACTTTGTGTCTGTCACTGATTTATTTTTCCTCTTTTTCTTTCTGTTTTAAAAGTATAACTGGTGCTTTGTTATACATTGGATTTGTTGTATTTTCATTTTATTGGAGTTTATTGTTTCAACCAAAGAACAAGATCTTCACTTGTATAGCTTGGAGGAAAGACGAGACAGGGGGGATATGATAGAAACATTTAAATACATAAAGGGAATCAACACAGTAAAGGAGGAGACTATATTTAAAAGAAGAAAGACTACCACAACAAGAGGACATAGTCTTAAATTAGAGTGGCAAAGGTTTAAAAATAATATCCGGAAGTATTACTTTACTGATGCAGTGGATGCATGGAATAGCCTTCCAGCTGAAGTGGTAGAGGTTAACACAGTGAAGGAGTTTAAGCATGCGTGGGATAGGCATAAGGCTATCCTAACTATAAGATAAGGCCAGGGACTAATTAAATTTTTTAGAAAATTGGGCAGACTAGATGGGCCGCATGGTTCTTATCTGCCGTCACATTCTATTTTTCAAAGCATTGTATCTCTTTCTTCTGTTATACATACAACTGCACTTTGATAAAATTATCTTTCATAAAACTAAAATAAAAAAGTTAATTACAAAAAATGGTTAGATAGCAATCCATTTATGTTCAGGTGTCAAAGCTACTTATCATCTGCATAGCTTATGAAATTCACAAAAATACTTCACATCAAAATATATTTAAATAATACTATGGAAAGTATTTTATAAAGTCTATCTAAGTCATATTTACTCAGTATATCTGAAAACAAATCTAGATATAGCACAGCTACTGAACTCTGTGTCCCAGTACACCTTCTAAGCTCTAAACCAAGTCCTTCTGTTTACTAAAAATATATTTTATTAAGTTTACTATCATAGTTTATAATGTAGATAGGAAAATAATGCAATGTGGTAAATCTCTGCTATCAACAGGTGTGTAGCTACGATCAAGGACAGATTTTGCAGACACTTATTAAAAATTAACACAAATGTTGCAATAAACAATTCTCAGTATCTGCATTGGTGTTAATTTGCAATCCAACTTTTGCTACAGACAGAAACAATCTTACAATTTGAAATCCACCTGGAGAGGATTGCATCAATGATTTCTTTTAGAAATATGTGGACAGATATGCCGATGATGTGCAACCCATCACACTGAAAACAATTGTATTGTGCTCTTGGTTAATTAAGTCCCTGTGGAGCCCATGGTGTGTTTTCTGCAGGGATACCATTTTCGACGTAGAGGACTCAAAAAACATCCTGTAAACATCCTCAGTGATAAAACCATCAGGGACTGAAGCTGGCTATATGCAAAAGTATACAAACATATTAGGGGGGAACAGATTCCGAAGGCAATACCTTTCAGGAGTATTTCATCATTATTATTACTTTATTGTATCTGGTATCAATATATTTGAGATCATGGGGCAAATTTGACCCTAGACTCAATTTCACACTTGAGTTCAAATTTTAAATTTTTTTAATTTTGTTGCCAAAAGTAAGAAAAGCGTTTCCCTAAAAAATAAAATACATTTATTACAAATTGTTGCATAGCATTTAAAATACCATTGTGGAAACATTATGTTAAAATAATTATTAATTAAGTACTGTATGATTATTTTTAAAATAGTAACATAGTATATATTTTTAATATACTAGAATACTCAAGAAAAAACTCCAAGAGACCATGAGTATACCATTAGGCTGAACAATGCTCCTACACCAGATAATGAACACAGCACGCATAAATATGTATAGCGCGCTTTATGAAACTTTGTATTCTCCTTTGGGTCAGGCACTTAGCAGACCAGTTTTGATGTTAGTTGAATAGCGAAGTCTAATTTAGATTGTTTATGTGACATAGTTAAAAGTAACTTAATTTGGGTTTGATGTAGTATGTATAATTCATTTTGTCATGTCAAGATTGTACAGTTGGTAAATCCAGAAAGCTGGGAATCTAAGGGAAAATGAAATGATTGTCAGGTTCACGCAGTATACAGCTGTCTCTTTTGTGTTCTACACTGAATTGCACTGTAGTACAAGGTAGAACCTTGGCTTGCTGTAATTGGCGAGTCCATGTATAGAATTATCACCATAGAATTTCTATGATGATTTAACAATTATTATTTGAAAGAGCCTTAGTGTGCTAAATAGTCTCATAATAAAATAATAATAATAAAAAAAATCTATCTATTTTTCTATCTATCTATCACATTTATTTTTTAACACACCTACAGTGTTGCCCATCAACTCTCTTTCCCGAATCTGGTGACCCCACACAATTCCATACCTTAGCGAGCTCTACATAGGCAATAATAATGACATAGACACAGGCTGCGTGAATCCTTTGGAAGTACAGTTGTTACACGCTAAGGTACCAAGAAGTATTTTATAAACACAAGTTATTAGTATGGGCCCTCACTGGACCTCTGGTGTTTAGCTGATGAAACTGGGAATAAGTGCTGAAGCATGAAATTGCTTTGAAACGATGAAATTAAGATCTATTTTTTTTTTGGAAGATCAAATCTTTTCAGAAAATACTGACAGCAGGCCTATAAAACGTTGCTTGGGAATCCAGACTGCTAGCGATGTTTTCCTAACATTACTGTGTGTTGTACACTTCATGCTTGTGTTAAGCATACACGCTTTTTATTTATTTATTTATTTTTATTGCTCCTAAATTATAACCTGCGTCGTTGCAGTACTATAACTCTTACCATGCAAAGACAGCACAAAACTGCATTAGCAAGTTAGAAGTCGGAGTTATGATCAGTGGTGTATATAGTTCTATGCTGCCCTGGGCAAGCCCATATCTACGCACCTCCATACCCCCCTTTATATCACATATAAACACATTTAAGACTCTGCTATCCTGCTGTGAGTTAGCAAGTTCAATGGTTGTGAAAATCCACAACTGTTAGAAAATGTGTTATATTAACTGTTATGCAATTAATATAATGAATATAATATTAATATGCAATTAATATCTGGCTTATAATTCTTATAACTGCAGGGGTAAAGTAGTCATAGTAGAGAAGTAAGAAATGATAAGGGGGGTGTAAATGTAAGGCAAAACTGTTTATTTAGAAAAAGAGCTGAATTGGAGAGTATTCCTAATTCAGCCAATCTGGGGTAAAATGTGTAATTCTGTTGACAATGTTCTACAATTTCCAGCTTAGTATGAACATCCCTACAGCCTCCGTCCCAAACATTTCTTTGATAATGATGTTGTAAAGAGGGGTGCAGGGGAAACCTCTGCATTTGTCTGACTTCTTGAACACAAATGGGGAGATGCTTTAACCCCTTAAGGACGGAGCCAAATGTACACAGTGTGAACGAAACAAAATGTAAACAAAACCTGGCATTTGCGCTACATGTCTGTCCAACCGTAATACACCTCTTTCATAGTAAATGCACCCACCCTTATTATATATCATTTTATTCAGGGGAAACAGGGCTTTCATTTAATATCAAATATTTAGCTATGAAACATAATTTAATATGAAAAAAATGGGAGAAAATAAGATTTTTTTTGATTTTTTTAGTTCTACATGACATTTTAACGGTCAGTGTCATAATACTGTTTGCTTTTACTGCAATAAAATACACATATTTGTATTCAGCAAAGTCTCACGTGTAAAACAGTACCCCCTATGTACAGGTTTTATGGCGTTTTGGGAAGTTACAGGGTCAAATATAGCACGTTACATTTGAAATTGAAATTCGCCAGATTGGTTACGTTGCCTTTGAGACTGTATAGTAGCCCAGGAATGAAATTTACACCCATAATGGCATACCATTTGCAATAGTAGACAACCCAAGGTATTGCAAATGGGGTATGTCCAGTCTTTTTTAGTAGCCATTTGGTCACAAACACTGGCCAAAGTTAGCGTTAGTATTTGTTTGTGTGAAAAATGCAAAAAAATGCCAATTTTGGCCAGTGTTTGTGACTAAGTGGCTACTAAAAAAGACTGGACATACCCTGTTTGCAATACCTTGGGTTGTCTACTATTGCAAATGGTATGCCATCATAGGGGTAATTTTCATTCTTGGGCTACCATAGGGTCTCGAAGGCAACGTAACCAATCTGGCGAATTTTAATGTGAAAAAATGAAACACAAGCCTTATATTTGACGCTGTAACTTTTGAAAACACCATAAAACCTGTACATGAGGGGTACTGTTGTACTCGGGAGACTTCGCTGAACACAAATATTTGTGTTTCAAAACAGTAAAAAGTATTGCAGCAATAATATCATCCGTGTAAGTGCTGTTTGTGCATGAAAAATGCAAAAAACTTCACTTTTACTGGCGATATCATTGTTGTAATACATTTTACTGTTTTGAAACACTAATATTTGTGTTCAGCGAAGTCTCCCGAGTAAAACAGTACCCCCAATTTACAGGTTTTATGGTGTCTTGGAAAGTTATAGGGTTAAATATAGTGCTAGCAAATTAAATTCCCTATACTTTCGGCATGGGTTGTCAGGCAGGTCCCGCTAATTGTAATTAATTAGGATACCTAATTATGTAAAAATATTACATAAATATATGTGTAGAATTAATATATGTATATATATACATATGTGTATATATACATATATATATATATAATTTTTTAAAATATTTTTATTTATATATAGGTGTATATATTTAGTGATATATATGTATATATTTATGTATATAGATATATATATTATTTCGTTCTACGTGTATTTTGATATAAATATATATATATTAATATCACAATACAGTTAGAACGAAATAACAAACATCTATATATTTTTTTATTATTTATTTTTAATTATTTTTTAATTTTATTTTTTTTACGTATTTACATTTTTTTATATTATATATAAATATATATATATATAACAATAATTATATATATATATTTAATCAGTATTAGTCTACGTGTAATTTGATAGTAATATATATAAATAATTATATATATTAATATTTAAATACACTTCGTGTATGTGTAAATGTGTGTGTGTGTGTGTGTATATATATATATATATATATATATATACTTAGATCATATATATATATATATAATATATATGATCTAAGTATATTTTATATTTAACTGTAATTTTTTTTTTTTAACTAATATTTTATTTTTATTACAGGACAGGGGGCAGAGACAGTGTCAGCCAGTGATTTTACATCACTGGCTGACACACAGGATCAGTGATCACAGTGACTGCCTGTCACTGTGATCACCTCCTGCAGATTGGGTAATTGGCCACAGGGGGGAGTGCCTGGGTGGTACAAGCACTCCCCCCTTCCAATCTGCAGGGGGATCTTTGTGCCAGTTACATGTGTCAGCCAATAGGCTGACACATGTAACACTGATCGCAGTGACAGGCTGTCACTGCGATCAGAGCGCTCTGAGATCGCAGTGACAGCCTGTCACTGCGATCTCAGACAGTGCAGATCGCGGTCACTGACCCCAGGGGGACTGCCTGGGGGCCAGGTAAGTCCCCCGACCGCGATCTGCATTGCAGAAAGCCGCCGGCCACGTGTGTCAGCCGATTTGAAATCGGCTGACACACGTTAAATACTGATCGCAGTGACAGCCTGTCACTGCGATCAGTGACTGCAGATCGTGGTCCCCGGCCACAGGGGGGGTTGCCTGGGGGGCCGGGCATCCCCCCCGACCGCGATCTGCAGCGGGCGAATAGCGCCGGCCACGTGGGCGGCCATTAAAGTGAGGGCGTACTATTACGCCCGCCGGCGTTTAGAGCCGGCTCCTGCAGGGCGTAATAGTACGCCCTCCGTCCTTAAGGGGTTAAGTGTTTTGTTATTATTATTATTATTATTATTATTATTTATATAGCCCCATCAGATTCCGTAGCACTGTACAATGGGTGTATAAAAGGTTTCTAAAATACTACAAGTGGGGCAATCAGCAATGAGTCAAGAAGAACACAGTCAAGAAGAACAGAACACCTTGATAAATATCCCCCCTCTTTGAAATAGTGATTATGGTGCTTGGATTGTTGATCTGTCCTGACTTTATATGACAACATCATAATGGTAGTAACTGGTTCTGCTGCATTATTTATACGAATGCTGAAGCATTAGGCATATACACCTGTTTTCCTAATGCTTTAGTATCCCTGTCTCTAGTTATATAGTCCCCCCCAGTGTGTAAATAAATATGATAAAATAAAGATTTTTACTCATCTTTTTCCATCTGACCTCTCCAACTTCCGCAATACCATGGATGAGCATGGCCATTCGGGACCTAATGTGCATGCACTGTGAGCGCTGTGCATGTATACAAGCTTCCCTACAGGAAAGCACTGATTCAATGTTCACTAAATGATTTAAAGAGACACTATAGTCACCAAAACAACTTTAGCTTAATTAGGCAGTTTTAGTGTATAGATCATCCCTCTGAAGTTTCACTGCTCAATTCACTGCCATTTAGGAGTTAAATAAACTTTTGTGTCAGTTTATGCAGCCCTAGCCACACCTCCCCTGGCTGTGACTGACAGTCTGCATGAAAACAAAATGGTTTCACTTTCAATCAGATGTAACTTACTTAAAAAAGTTTTTATCTCCTGCACTGCAAATTTTATTACATAAATGAGGTTCCTGCAGGATCTAGCAAGCTATTCGCAGAGCAAGAGATAAGAAATGTTAAATAAAACAGAATTTCTAATAAAGGAAGTGTAAACATTAGATGACTTTTTACAGGAAGTCTTTAGGAAGGCTGTGTAAGTCACATGGAGGGAGGTGTGCCTAGGGCTGCATAAACTAAATGATTTAACACTTAATGGCAGAAAAATGAGCAGTGCGACTGAAGAGGCATGATCTATATACCAAAACAGCTTCATTAAGCTAAAGTTGTTTTGGTGACTAGAGTGTCCGTTTAATCTCTCCCTCTCCTCTGGCACATTTCCCTCATGCTTAAGCACGCAACCATAACCCAAATGCTAAAAAAGCCCAACCTTGACCATAACTCCCCATCCAATTACGATCCTATCTACCTATTACTGTTTGCATCCAAGATCCTTGAAACAGTTGTGCACGCTAGACTGACCTACTTCCTTGAATCCAACTCTCTGCTTGACCCACTTCAGTCTGGATTCCACACTCATCACTCTGTCAAAACAGCCCTGACCAAAGTATCCAATAATTTAATTGCTGTTAAAGCCAGTAGTCACTATTCTCTTCTACGTTTCCTTGATCTTTCTGCTGCTTTCAATGTTGATCATTAACTACTTCTCATCCTCTCTAATCTTGGTCTATAAGATTCTGCACTTGGTCCTGGTTCTTCTACTACCTCTCCCAGCATTCTTTCAGTGTTTCTTTTTGTGGCTCTTCCTCTTCTCCGAAACCCCTCTCTGTTGGTGTTCCCCAGGGTTCTATACATGGTCCCCTACTAATCTCTATCTATAGTGCCTCCCTTGGTAAACTCATCCCCTCCTTTGGTTTCCAATATCACTTCTATGTGGATGAGAGTCAAATCTGTCTTCTCCTGATCTCTTGCCTTCTGTCTGACTGCCACTCTGCTATTTTTAATGGGATGGCTGCTCATTTCCTTAAACTTAAACTGTCCAAGACAGAACTTGTCTTTCCTCCCTCAAGAGCTTCTACTCCAGTGTCTCTCTCCCTCCAACTCAATGGCGCTACCATCAGCTCTACTTTACAGGCCTAGGTGTTCTCTTTGACTTTAACCTCTCTCTTCATGTCCAGCCTACTGTCAAAGCCTGCCCCTTCCACCTCAAAAAGAGAGCTTGCATCCACCCTTTTTTGACGCCCAATGCAGCTAAGGAGCTGGTTCATGCCACTATCCTCTCTCGCCTTGACTACAGCAATCCACTTCTCAGTGTTCATCCGTATTTCCAGTTTGCCCCATTACAGTCTGTAATGAATGTGGCAGTGAATCTCATCTTCCTGTCCTCCTGCAACTTCCATGACTCCCCCCTCTGTCAGTCCTTAAACTGGCTTCCCATAAAATGTAGGGGTCATTTGAAAATTCTGGTACTTGCTTACAAATCTCTACTCTGCTTCCACCTACCTATTCTCACTAATACACAAGTATATCCCGTCCAGGCCCCTACAATCTGCCAAAGGCCTGCATTTATCTTCTTTTCATACTCGCTCACACATCTGACTCCCACCTTCAATATTTTTCTAGGGCTGTGCAGTTCCCGTTAAACTCTCACCCAGTCTCCCGTCCTTAAAGAAAAAATATTGCAAACTCACTTCTTTAGGAAAGCATATTAATTAGACTGTTAATAGCTTTTCACCTTGATAACCCACCCTGCTTCCTCTTCTGCAACTGTTTCATCCAAAAAACTAACTCTTCATTATAAACTATTCTAACAACCTACTTTTTCTTGTTGCAAATACATGCCTGTTAGTCCTCCTATTGTACAGAGCTCCAAAATGTGTTAATGCTTTAAAAATAATATTAATAAAAATAATAACCTGCCATGGAGACCTCCCATCAGCAGAAACAGTAAACATAATGTAAGAATGAGAATAAAACATAATATATTTATTGCTACATTGCAGTACAATACAGAAGTCTGGATTTAAAATAAAAAATAGTCTGTTGATAGATAGCAAGCTGGATTCCTCACGTGTGAAATTTCAATTCACGGCAAATTATTTCAAATTGCGCAAGGATGGGTCTTCGCTATGAAATCAAAGACAATTCAGACTGCAAGTGTTACTCACTGTAAATTCTGAACTTCACAAGGTATAATGGAAAAAGTATAAATTAGGATACACTTGCATCAAATGCTTTAAAGCGTTTTTGACAGCATGTTTTAATTAACTGAAGTTAATTGTTTTTTAAAATGGTGTTTCTGGTGAAAAAAAAAATAAAGGAAAAAATAAAACAAAGTTATAATTAATTTTTAACATTGGGTCCAAAAATGACCAAATCTTAAACAAAGCAGTTTCTTTTCACTTATTTATTTTTTTAAACTTCCACGGTACTTCCTCTTTGATTAGTGCCCAAGTGCAAAAATGTAAAAAAAAGATGAATGTAACGGTTCTGTTTAAATCTCACTCGCATGCACAAGAAAACATATTCAAATGAGTGCACATGTATCTAGAAACTGGAAAACAAGTTACACATAATTAATTTAGATCTTGTTAATATTTATATTTGTTTTATAGAAAAACATGAAGTAAATCGGAAGGCAGCTTAAGATAAGAAACAAACATCACTTTTTAATTAATTACCATGTCAATGAAACTAATTGAAATGCTTCTTGAATACAGCCCCTAGCACCAGACTGTAATATTAAAGGCTACATGGTTTTTTTTCTTGCAGTTATCTGATTAATCTAATCTCAATTCTATTTATACATGTGTAAGTTCTACAGACAATGCAAGTTACATTAACACAGCTATCTTTCTT
The DNA here is from genome assembly GCA_933207985.1 of Pelobates cultripes. Lineage (NCBI taxonomy): Eukaryota > Metazoa > Chordata > Amphibia > Anura > Pelobatidae > Pelobates > Pelobates cultripes. The sequence continues at coordinate 57,460,232 of OW240920.1, read as the reverse complement.
TGCACATATACGTAGAATCACATGCTAATATGCTACATCAAACACAATTAAATTGTTGTCAAGTGTGCATTATCTACAAAAAAAAAAAAAAATTAATTAATAAAAAAATATATTAACAAAAGTGAAGTTAGTTTTTTTTGCAAAATAATGACATGGGGGACTCTGGAAAATACAAATTACGACACAGTAGCAATTGTTGAGTTATGCATCTTGTTTTTTAATTTTACTATTGTGTATCATTTACAATATATAATTATTTTTGTTTTATTTTTAATTTTTTTATATATATTTTATTTATTTTTTTAAATTTTGTTCACAGAATCTAAAGTATATTCTGATAATCATTACAGATCAAATTTTTAAAAAATGTAATACAGAAAAATTCTACCAGAATTGTTAATTAAATTCTCAGGATCTATGATGTTGAGGACAGGGGAGGCAAAAGTATTTTGTGAAAGAGAGCTTTAATTACCCCAATTACTGGGGTCAACCCATGTGCATTTCTGCTAAACCAGATTCCACTTACCTAGTTTGGCATGTGAATTGTGCATAAAATAATCATACCTTTAATAGTGTTGACTAAAATTATAAATGTATTGTTTATTATCTATGATGTTTTTTTCACATGACCGATAATGAAAGAAGGATGATGAACAATGACGAAGAATTGAACGAGCATACAAGCTTTCGCACTGAATTACAATTACCCAACATTAAACTGTCATGTATGTAATATGTATTCGAAAAACTTTAATTGAAACAATAATTCAGAGGGCTCCTTGGTTAGCACAGAAATGATAATTGCAATGTGAGATTATGATGGTGTTCATAGGAATTAATGGCGTTAAGAAATAAGATATGGGCTGGATAATGGATCATCGGAGCAGTTAATTAACCAGCCTGTAGCAGTGTCTAAATCAAAGAAGGATGCAGACAATGAAGAAAGGGTGACAATTTGGAGTAAACTGTGGCAGCACAGGGAAAATATTGTTTTGTCAAAATTACAGCCGGATAGGTTTGCAAAAATTGAAGAAAATAATAAAAAAATAAAATAGCACATTAGAAATGTGTTTGATTAAATCTCCTAGAACTATGTGCCAAAGGCAGAGGAGCTAAACTGATTTTTAGATCAAGTTAGACGATAATAATAAAGATTTTTTTAACATTCTAAATTCAGTTTACAATTACGTTCTATTCACTGTTTAAGTTAAAATCATTGTAGGGTAAATCAGGGGTGCCGAAACAGTAGAGCCCCAAATGTTTTAAAACTACAGCTTCCATGATGCTTTGTCATACTAAAGGCATGCAAAGCATCATGGGAGTTGTAGTTCTACAGCATGTGGGGATCTAATTTTTGGGCAGCCCTGGGGTAGATGGTTTGCACACATAGCACAATTTCCCTAAAAAAAACAAAAAAAACTTTTATATGTCCACCATTTAATTAAATTGATCAAATGTACTTTTTTTCTAGTAAAACTATCGTAATGAAGGACAATGCGACTGTATTATTGATTGTGTTTATTAAACATGGCATTAGCACTTGCTCATTGAACTGAACAGAAGTATAATTTTGTGTTGTGTTTATTTTTCTCTTAGAGGAGTATATGTGGATTACTTTAATGATCGCTTGGAGCGGAATTTCCATTTGCCTCAAGAGCGCATTTTGTTTTCTTTTAGTGCAACTGCTTTTTAAGACATTACAGAAAGAGATCTATTTTTACATTAACAACAATTCTAACATTACTTTCAAAAGCAAAAATGGCAAAAATGCAACATATTTGCTCAAATTGGCAGATGTGAAAGTTACAAGTTTTCTCATGTAATACAGTTTTAGTCACATAGCTCAGCGGTACATAAACATTGAATATCCAAAATAAACAAAAAAGAAAACAAACAAACAACAGTTAAACACACCAGTGAGAACATTATAGGGGTAAAAATAAAGTAAATTTACCCCTTTTCACCTAGTTGTAGATAAAGTTGTAGATATTAAAAAGGCTCATCTATGTCGTCGATGAATTATAAAAATGTACACTTTATCTACAATAAAAAATACCAGAATAGTGTAATACAATTTAAAACACCATATTAAAACATGTGGTCTATTTCATTCACAAACATAAGTTGATTGCAGGCAGTAAAGTAAATGTAGTATGGACCTTCTAACTTCCAATTCCCAGCTTAATATTACATGCAAGGAAAGGAAAAAAGTAGACACATAGTGCAAAGGTGTATTATTAAAAATCACTTTTATTATGTATTGCACCCACAAAATTACAGCAAACCAAAGGAAAATCAGAATAAAGCTGAAACGTTGTCTTCCATAAAAGTCTCTTAGGACCACACCACACCAATACAGCAATTGTTATGTATCAAAGAAGAAAAAGTTTAAATAAATTAAGTTAAAATCCTCACCCTACGTGCTTACAGTACTTTCTTCTGACATTTGTGTATGAGGAGGGCAGTGTGAATGTATGAAGGCAGTGTGTGTGTATGGGGGGGTAATTGTGTGTATGGGGCAGTGTGTATTTATGGGGTAATTATGTGTATGGTGGGGTTGTGTGTGTATGGGGGGTAGTGTATGTAGGCAGGGTAGTGTGTGTATGGGGGGCAGTGGGTGTGTGTGTATGGGGGTAGTGTGTGTGTGGATGGGTAATTGTGTGTATGGAGGGCAGTGTGTGTGTATGGGGGCAATGTTTGTGTATGGGGGCAGTGTATGTGTATGGGGTAATTGTGTGTATGGGGGGCAGTGTGTGTGTATGGGGGGTAGTGCTCTGAGCTTGCTAGAGGAGAACCTGGAGAAACTGCAGGTTAGAGCTCCCCATGTCCTCTCTCCCTCTCCCTTCCCTGCCGGCTGTCAGCAAAGTGCTAGCAGGCCGGAGAAGGAAATCTCTGATCTCAGACCCAGCAGGGGAGTGCACAGTTCCCGGTGCTATGATCATAGAACCAGGAAAATAACTCGAGGCTCCCCTGTGTGCCCGTCACACAGTTTGGGAACCGCTGCTCTAGAATGTAAGTTTGTTTGAGCTGGGCCCTCAACCCCATGTGCGTCCAACATGTCTAGCTACAAATACTTGACTGTTACTCCACTTGTTGTACAGCGCGGCGTAATTTGTTGGCATTTTATAAATATTAACAATAATAATTTGTGAAGAATGACAAAATATCCTGGAGAGATAGGTCAGTGGTTAAAGTAGCTATTATCTCAGAGTCAGAGCTTTGATTCTTGGATCAGTGATCTCAGCCTTTCATCCTTTCAAGATTAATACAATAGGTTGGGTAAAATAATACTTAAAGCTCAAGATATACTTTAAAGCTAAATGTTGGAAAAATATTTTCATATTACTCTATGCTTTATTTTATAGTTAGAAAAAAAAAACATGATACATCTCCCAGCAGCTCAAGTGATGGTATTAATTAATTTTCTGATGATTCCCCCTTAAATGTAGTCTTTTCAGATACTTTGAGACCCATCAAAAAGCTGAGCTGTCAAGTTAGCACTTGCATAAAACATAAAGACTTAGTGATAATTACAGTCAAGTTAATTACTTGTTAATTAGTGAAATTTAGAGTATCTGCTTTAAGCAACCACAAAAGCTTTTTTTTTTTTTTAAAGAAGAAAAATAAAATGGTTTATTTAACATGGCTTCCCCAGTGTAATTCACGATGAAGTGTTTGGAATATTGGTTAGGGCATAAAAAGGTGCTTTCATTTTATGGCTGGTCCACTGAGGGTAGACCACACCATACACTATTACCACTATCCAAAAATAGTAACATTTTGTCCTTCGCTGATACATGTCAGAAATGGGTCACTTCCCTGCTTTTGAGTGCTTTATCAAAACGTTAAAAAAAAAAGAATTTTCCTCTGCATTCTATCACATTTAGGTTTTGATTCCTTTAGAATACAAAGTATTCCATTAGGAAAATGCGCTGAAGTTCAATTAATCAGAAATTTGTATAATTGACTGTTAAAATATCGTTAAGCAGTTGTGCGCACCACAGAATAAGGAACTGATTCGGGTAGCTATATTAAATCTAATGGTCTACTGCACAAAAGATTCCCAAAGTCATCTTTCTCCACCTCTCTGCATAAATATTGAAGGGCATTGAGTGCTTCTACAAGAGCTCTTAGTTGGCTAGTTTCGTTGGATGCTGCTCTGCAGACAGCCAAGGAGTTTCAAAACGTAAAGACATAAAAGATTTTTTTTTTAAGAATAATATACGGGTTGGCAATTTAGATAAAATACAAGGTATATAGTGCTAAAAGAAAATCTCATTACAAAATTCAAATAGGAAGTGGTTTGTCTTAGGACAGAAATTTATATCCCGAGTACTGCAATTATTCATTGATGTATCTTCAAGAAAATTCAGACAAGGTTGCCAGATGTCATAAAATGTGCTGATCTTCCCTCAAACTTTACACATTACCTATTCCTCTAGGAATCAAGATACTAAATCAGACGTCTAACCTCATGCAATCAGCGAACTATCATCTTTCCAAAGTATGGGGAAACGCAGTGCACTTAAACTTATATTAACTAAGTAAAACATCACTATAATGATCAATCAAACTGTGCAGTACTGTGGTTTTCAAGCTATCTGAGCCTTTTGAACCCTATGTGTGTCAAGGCACATTTAAAGAAAATGCAATATATTTGGTTCTAGTAGCATACACAAAAAGATCCTGCACTCTTGCATACAATCCAGATGTTCCAGGCCCAGGGTTGGCAAATCCCAATTTAGCAGATATGATGAAAGTCACGTGCAGATACTCAGGATATTGCTAAAAGCAGATTTATTTATAACAAAGTAGCAACGTTTTGGCCTGCAGAACTGCACCTATCCATATATACCAGAAGTAGGGATAATACCACTCTACGCTGGTTAAAACCAGAGCTGGCCTTAGCACTGGTAAATGTGAGTAGGACTTAAATTGTTATTTACTCAGTCAAATCTTTTGAAACGTACTGTACCATTGGGACCTTTCTTCTTTTCTCTTATATGTACAAACGGATTCCAAGCCTTCCCTGACCCGGAATTCCCCATAAGAGAACTACCATTATCAAAACTTGGCTTTTCCCTTACAAGTGGTATTTTATTTTGATCAGATTTTTATTGTGGACTTTGTTATTGCGGACCTTTTTATTCTATTTTCATATATTTTTATATTTTAGAATACTTTTAATTTTTATACATTTTTTCTTTTTTTGTTTTCATAACTTTTTTTAGGGTTTTTGAGGGAACCCTATTCCTTTAGGTGTGCTGCCTTTGCTTGTCCTTTGTGGTTTGTTAGCGCTGACCCTTTGTTCTGTTGCTTCTTAGTCCTGCAATGTCAACGTTGCAATTTCTCTAAAACCGCAATGTTTTACATGGTAGGACTAAGAGGGATAGGACCATTTCTGTGAGCTGGATTGGTCTGGATGCCTATAGTGTCCCTTTAATGTGGGAACTGATTAACTTGACTCCACATGCAAATATGAATCTTGCGGCTGGGATTCCCCATATATGCCAAGCAACCTATACAGAAAACAAGAATCCAGGTGTAATAACACAGGCAGATGGTACGAATGACGTACCTGTCAAACCGCCATATTTTCTATAGCACTCTGTTGTGTGTGCAATTTAATGGTGCTAACAGAGTTAGACAGTGTGTACTTCCTCTAATCTTTAAAACTTGGATGTTCAGGTAAGAAAAGCAAGGTCTGCTTCTTACACTTGTAACAAAGCTCTGGAGTATTAGACATTCGTGCAGCTGGTGTGAAAAATAAATTGGGTAAACACAGGTTTTAAGCTACAGTGTAAATTGATCATGAAATTCAGTAATACAAAGCCAGCATGTATCGTGAAGCATGGATTTAGGTAATTAGAGAGTAGAAATAAATTCTAAAATAATTCCCAAAATATCAGATCAGACCCTGGGGGAAAAATGAAAAAATAATGTATAGGACGGGCACATGATGCTCTAAAAGAAATTATCAAAGCTTATCAAAAGAATATAGTGTAGAAGAAACTAAAACCAACACTGCCTGTATTTTAAATCGTTGGTGGGCAAATACAGTTCTTCATTTGTTGTTTGGCTTTAACAGACACAGTGGTCGTCTCTCCAAAAGGATTGACTGGTAGTCATGTGACAAATGCATCTGGTACTTGTGTTATTCTGACCTGAACCAGCCTTAAAGAGGAACTGTCACTCTCTGGAATTTACAACATTAAATGAAACATTTAAAATTACCTATAACTTGTGCTAACCTTTATTCATGAGATACTCCAGTTTAATTTACATTTTAATTAAAGTTTTAGCAAATGACATCATAACTCAGTTCTGACAAGGCCAAATCAGGCTAAACTTGGCAAACCAGAAGAAATTAAAACATTGTTTCATTTCTTCTAGTGTCTATATGCCTTCTCTGGGCAGACTGCGAGATGGAAAGAAAAGAGTTTTTAAGAATGATTGACAGGGATCTAAAATGGAGGCACCCATTTACAGGATAAAGAGGTATTGAATTCTATATTTAATGTGAATGTTTAATTTCTCACACCTCACCAATAGATATTTGTTACATATAGGGATACATAAACAGAATTTCAAAAAATTCTAGGAAGTATCCATTCCCCTTTAAAAGCTTCTAGCGTAAACAACCTTGACAGGACCTAGATGGTCCTGTTGATCCTATTAAGCTGGTCTCAGGATTATTTCAGTAGATGCTTATGGCAGACTATGACACAGCAATGCAGGGGTTAATGTTAACTCAAATCCCTTTAAGCTGATAGCAGCGCAAAGGCCAGCATAGGCGTAGAGTTAGTGAACCAGAGGACCAGATAGTTGAGGCCCTGATTTGGATATTATATTACATATGTTATTTCACCCTGAATGTTAAAACATGGTGCATCCTAATAGTTTACTTTTAAAATTGTATTAGCTGGTAAAACTGGGACCATGCATGTTTCTTTTTTTTATGTCCCAACCATCACTCGCATTGTTGGAGAATCAGTTATTGTTTAATGTCTGAAACACCTATTTGTTATAATGAATTGTTATTTAATGTCTGAAAGCTACATTTGCACTAGCATTATGCAATTTAGCTGCACATTTTGAGCAAATTTATCTTTAGGGAATTATGGATCATAAATGGTATCCAATAACTGCACCTTATGTCTTCAGTGAATTTATATATAATTACATGTAACCCTGCAGCCATCACCAAATTAATCCTCTCAATGATGACTAATAGTGATGAGACTTCTAGTTCTCATTACAGATTAATGCTGAAAAACATTCTTCCGTTAAAGAGTAAAGTTTGTAAAAAATCCAGTGTACTCTGTCTACTCCTTGGGTAGTACTATTGATACATATTAATAAAAATGATGTAAGATTTCATGACAAGTCCTTTATGCTAAGCAACATCATCATAAACAAAACGCCAAGCCAATTCTAGAAAGAGATTTAAGGATCGCGCTGTAAAGCCAGATCTTAGATTGGAAATTGAGAGTCCCATTTGCGGGGATTTTTCATGTATTTTGTTATGTGACATGTGTAAGCTTGGTCTAGTCTCACTAGAAATCCGATGTGAAATGTCAAATAATTCCAGAGCTAGTGTTGCTAATATGATAAAACAGAACTAATGCAATAATACCAGGAAGTGTACTAGCTACTTCTCTTCTTTGCAATTATTGACCCTCAGTTTGGAACCTTACTTGATATAAACAATACTTTCTCACTCTAATGATATTTTGTGGTTTGTAACGGGCAATTATCACCATTACAGGTCCATGGGATTGGACACAAAGAGGCACTCTGTACACAGTGTGAGACAGCGTTCCCTAATCTCATATTTTAATAACAAAGGCACTGGGAAGGTGTGGTGGGGGTGTGGGGGGGAATTTACTCCAAAGTCCCATATTCTATGATCTCATAGCAGAGTCTCCTTAATTCATGGAATACTTAAATACAGAGAGATATACTCCCTTCTCAAATTTTATTTAAAAATAAATAAAAAATAAGATTTCTTACTATACAGAGTGTTGTACAAATGAGTTAAATCATTTATAATTTAGTAGCCAGACCTACAGAATATAAGATACCATTGGGCAGGTTTGCACTTGCAATATTCACTCCATAAACATAGAAAAATAAATTGAAAATGAGCCCCATAGGGCCGAGAAACCAGAAACATGCTGTAAATTGGATGGCACAATATACATATTAATGAACCTATGAATCAGCTTAAATCATTTTGTGAGGAATATAGTCTACCCAGAACTTTAAATACATACAATACAAAGTAAATAACATCTTATATAAAACTAAACCAAAGCAGATACTCAACTCAATAAACAGAGACAACTCCTTTGGGGAGGGCATGGTCAGAGCATTTATTTTAGCAATATTTAATACAGGCAATCAGTAAATCCTCTACTCAAACGTGTACTTATGGGTCATTAACAGCACCACTACAGCGTATAGTAATAGTAAAACTAATAGGGACTTGCCCTTGCTAACCTACCATTTGAATACTTGTTGTTTACTTTTTGTTTACCTAAACCAGTGCTGTCTATACACCACTCCCCTCTCAACCACTAATATCATATAGTTAAATATTTCTTGTCTATTCAACCATACAAGTATTTGTATGGTGTGAGTTCACTCTGCCTGCTCAACCTGTGCATACTAGCTTCCTTCATATACAAGACCCGAGGTGAGTGTGTGCATGCGTACAGAAATATTCCCTGCCCGGTTAGGAAAGTAGTTTACACGGAATACACACTTTGTGTCCTTAATTAGGCATAATTATGCCTGACAAACAGTAATCTATTGAAAACTTGACAGTGCCTGGAAAGTCAAGTATAAAATCACATATACTTATACTAATATATCAGTCATCCTACTACACATTTATCATTAAGAGGGATTGGTAAAGCATGGAGGAAAGTGTTTTTCTGCTCCATGAAGATTAGCACATTGTAACAATAATCCTTTAAGGACTTTAAGGCATTGCATGCCAATGTAACAGTAGTGGTCAACACTGTTAGGGTATCATGGAACATCCTAATATTTTTTGAGCAGGTTGAAATCCATTCTCAGACCAGGGAGACACAACTACCAATCAATACTTGGACCGCCACTCTGCTAGCCAGGGCCATATTTAGTGGCCCCAGACTGACATGTGAGCTGTATGCGGCACTCAAAGTGAGCTGCTCTGATTCTGAGCCTGCCTCCAATGAGAGAGGGTCTATTATAGGGTTGTCTTGCATGTATGCTCTACTGACAGTGACCTGTGCTAGGCTTTGCCAGCTGCCTTGCACCAATCACAACATGGACAGCATGCCTGAGTTGCAGCAAGAGAGGAAGATCTCCCTCTCATGTTGCAATCACCCAGTAGATGGTGCTCACAGACCACTGTCTACTGTTTTAGATGGAAAATCACTCTGGTAATCTCAGCAGAAGGAATCCATCTGTGTTAAGGTTAGCTTTAGGAATTAGGAATAGGGTTAGTGTAAGTGTTAAGATTATGATGGGTTTAGGTGTTATGGTAAGGTAAGGGTTAATGCTATTTTAGAGGTCGGGTTAGTGTAGGGTCAGGCATAGGTTAGGATAGGTGTACAGTTAGAGTTAGTTTAATCATAAGTTAGGGGCAGTATTGGCATAGGTATGGGGGTTTCGGTATAGGGTTAACATTAACTGATAAAAAAAGTTACATTCTAGATGTGATGAAGAGTGTCCTCTTTTTCAGTTTGCAAAAAGTGCACATATGTGTAGAAATTGGCATATTTATTAATTAACATTGTTACACCCCACCCCTTCGACTGACAATCAGACAGTCCTTCTTACTTCCTAGTAACTCAAGGCAGACAATTGCACAGAGCATCTGCCTGTCAAACACTTCTCAATGAGCTGCATTGGGATCTCTGTGATTAGACAGCCACAAAAAAATGTGCTGTTGAAAAAGACAAGGGATTACAAAGGCTACAAGCTGCATCAACCCAACGAAAAATTCAAGGATTAATGCATGCATGTTTTCATTGGGGTTTATCTACTAAAGTGCTAATATGTATGTGTATATATATATAACTACAGTATATATAACAATATATATATATACATACATATTGTTAATAGCGAAACACAAATACACACATCAGTCAAGCCATAAGACTTGCTTTTCCTAGAAAAATCTCACTTTAACAGTGCTCTCACTACTGCAAGGGATTCTGGGTAGGCGTATGCAAATGAGATCAACAAAGAACCACATTGTTTCCTGATTCCTTGGAGTATGTGTCTGCTGTATACAACAGCTTTGAAACACAACTCAGGAAGAGATACAAAGCCAGTGAACCACTCATGGACAGCCATTTCATTGTTAATGCAACTCATCAGTATGCAACTCATCAGCATGCAACTCATCAGCATGAGGTTGGTTACTGGCTTGCTATAACCAACCTCATGCTTATCATGCTTATGATTTGCATTAACAATGAAACGGCTGTTCGTGAGTGGTTCATTGGCTTTGTACCTGTTCCTGAGTTGTGTTTCAAAGCTGTTGTATACAGCAGACACATACTCCAAGGAATCCATGTATAAAGTGGAATTATAAGGAAACAATGTGGTTCTTTGTTGATCTCATTTGCATATGCCTACCCAGAATCCCTTGCAGTAGTGAGAGCACTATTAAAGTGAGATTTCTGTGGGAAAAGCAAGTCTTACGGCTTGACTGGTGTGTGTATTTGTGTTTAGCAATGTATTAACTATCCACTTACTTCAGGTGGAAGTATATATAAAATTCCATAGGAATGTCCCTTTATGGAGTTAAACCTATAGAGAGTTAAAGGCTAAATGAAAGCTTGAAATTTAAATGTGGCATACATCAAGTAATATATTACTTCAGAGCTATGCCCTTACAAATGTTGCCATGCACATTTTATTTTTCACAAACCTTTGTGCACTGTCACTGTGAATAGATGGAGCCACAGGAAACTTTTTGTGGCCATTTTCCAGCATCTCATCTATCGAAGCATGCTAAGAGGCTTACCAGATCCTTTGTCACCTCAATAACAGACAGTGAAAGCACTGTCAGACAGTCCACACAACACTGAACCGATAAGTCACTTAATTAAATAGGTAAAGTGTAGCATGAAGAATTCTGAAATATTATTGACAGACAAGCAGAAGTAAACCTGGGTTGTTTTTTTTTTTTTTTTCCTTCCTGTTTTAAGAGTCGTTCTCATTGATTTCGAAAGTAAAATGCCTCCCAGGTGGCCGAGACATTTTAAAATATATAAAATAGATGCGGCATTTATAACAGAGAATTTTTTCTGAGTGCCTCCATCATTCAGCCGTCAAAACCTGACAGCCTTGAACAAGTGCATTTCAATGTCTCTCCTGGTAGCAGTCGCTGAGCATGTTCTCTGGGAGACTGGATCAGCAAGTAACAAGCCGGGTATATATCACTGCAGACATGGAGTCATTCTGGGAATAAACAGCAGCAACAAATAAAAGAATCAAAATAAAAATAATGTTTTTCAGAATGTGGAACAGAAGAATGGTCTGGCATAGGAAGTAAGAGTATGTAATTACGAAGTGGGGCAATTTTAAGTGAATATATTTTGTTTTGGTAAATATAATAAAAAAGACGGACATATAACCCATATAGTCAGAGACCTGGGAATGGAGAAAAACCTACAACTTCAATCTACATCTAAATGTTGAATCATGAAATTTGATGCAATGATAATGTAATAAACATATATCAATAAATGCTGGTATTGTAGCAACTATGAAATTCAACTCCCATGATTATTGTTGTGTATTTAAGAAAAAGTAGGAACTACCTTTTCTTAAGTAAAGCGTGATCTTTGACAATCTTTGGCAATGTAAGTTAAAGGGACATTTTACTGCCCAGAAACGAAAAATAACTAAGAATCACCGTTTAGTATATATGCCCCCAATAAATGCACACATGCATGCATTTAATTATTAATTTTTAATTGGGCAATATTTAAATTCAGATGGCAAAAGCTGCAGGTCTCATGTCTGCAGCTTTTGCAAGCACTCCCATTCTAACCCATCCCAGATTTTCACTGGCTGTCCAATCACAAACTTTCCAATGCAGCTCAATGAAAAGTCATGCAAGACAGGTGCTCTTGAGTTCAGCTCTACTAAGCGAAACAACCAGGAAGTAATAAGACCGGTTGTCTGATTGACAGCCAAGGGGGTGTAACAAAGTTAATTTATAAAAGTACCAAATTCTATTGAATTTCTTTTTGTAAAATGAAAAAAAAGAGAATCCTTGTTCATACATGAAGGACTTAAAAGCCAAACTAAAATGCTTTAGCGGTCTGGAGTATCCCTTTAAGTTAGGTTAACTTCAGTTGTCATGGTTATTTACCCACAATCCATTAGTAAATGTTTTCCAAAGAAGGGCAAACATCTTAGACAGAGGAGAATGAAACAGAGGTGTCTAGATATTAAGGAAAAAAAAGGATAATAATTATAAATAAATGCAAGTGGCAAAGAGGTAGTGTGATTAATATGCATTAATAAATATTAATAAGCAAGGGGCATAAGGAGAGGAAATTTGCAAGAAAAAAATGACAAAGTTACTTTAAATAAAACAATCAAACCCAACATAATTTATTTTTACTTTTGCAATGTCCCCTATTTATTTGCCTTTGTAATTTGTATTAGCTTATTTTTTAAAGTAGGAAATCTGTTGTGAGAAGAAAATGTAGTAGTATTTTTTCTCCATGATGCGATAAATAATTAGGGTAGAAGTGCTCTACATGCCCAAGGCCAGAGGCATAAGGGAATCAGTAGGGGGTAACCCACCTCTGCTTAAAAACCGTGATTCCCATCTTTGAACAGTCTGCAGAAGCCTCGAGTCAGGGGGATATTTTTTTTTCCTAAAAGAATGTATTATGCATTATTTATTGGTCAGTGCTTCAAAAAGAAAATCGAGATATTTCTTGCCCTTCACAAAATCCTTTGCCCACATCTTCATACCTTTAAGTCACAAGAAGCAGGTCCTTTGTTGTAGCTGAGAGATGATCGACAGAGAAAAGGCCTTTTTGTCTTGTTGAAAGCAGGTATATTTTTACCTACTTTCTTTGATGTTTTTTTATCGGCTATAGATCTTCACCACAAAGTTGTAAGGTTGTTATAACTATATCTTAAAGGGACACACAGCAATGTTTTTACTAATTGAGGGATCTTACTGGAATACTCAGTGTTACAGATATAAGTGTAAATGATTCTAAACCACGACAGAATGGAAATATTTTAATATAGTTGTGTTTTTCAGCTTGTTTGCACAACTATATTAAAATATCTCTTCTTTGTCAATATACATTATAGCAGCCTTATTTGAAGATAGGCATTTTACAGTTATATATTGTGTACAAATATACAGGTATAATGAAATTATTCAACACCCATTGAAAATCAGTATTGTCATTATTGACTTGAAGAAGTCATTATAAGTTGCATTTTCAGTTGAATGTGGGGAAACCACATTTGTTGTGTTGAGCTATTTCAATTGCTTTTGTTTGATTTGTTTAACGCAAATTGCTGAAAGTCTGTAAATTTTGACAATAAACCCTATTTTTCAATGGGGGTTGAATAATTCTGATTACAACTGCACATGTGGAAAAGCCATTTCTTTAGGAAACATCCACAGAGCATGTCTAGGAGAGAATGAAGAATAAGAACCTAGCTGTATCACCCAATAACAACAATGGTCCTGCAGCCACATGCGCACACCTGTAGGTAGGTTAGTTTATACTGTATGTGGACCAACTAGCAAATACTGATTATAGTTTAATAGGTTGGGTGACTTTCACACTATGTCTAAAGTGCTGTATCTTACATACTGTACCTTAAAGGGACACAAACACTTCCTGTGGTTTTATACAATCTAATAGCTTACCGAAAGTAGTTTTGGCAGTATGTAAATGTTCATGCAATTTTTATGCTAACATTCGTTGTACCCATCACCCCTCTAAATGCATCTGAACCTGTTACTATTAAAAAAAATGGCAATTGATTCATCAACGCAAAAATGGGTGCTATTTTGGGGCAAGGTGCTAAATAAGTCACCATGGATTCCAATGGAATAGTTATGACTTCTCACCCAGAATAGCCTTTATTTCGCCTTGATAAATCTCCCGCAATATCTTCTAATGATGAGACAACTTGTTTCTAAATTATTAATTAGTATTTTGAATTTTTATTTCTCCTTTTTTAACTTCTGCAGTTATTCAGTAGTCTACCGCAATATTTTTTTTATTACTTATGTATGACTTATTTTTTCTTATATTATCGTTATGTGTGAAGTGCAGAGACAGACTTACCCAGAAATTGAAGCTGAAAGAAGAGATTTGTTGACTGGGATTATTTGGCTGTTGTGTTTATTTATAATTCAGGAGATCAGTTATTTACAGTGCAATATAGATTGGTAAATAATTTACTATTTGCACAATACTTACTACTAGAATTTATTTTACTGATGGAATAACCAAGGCTTAGATTGAGGGTGTTTTATCTGTTATGCAGTAATGATTGTTTTTATTTATTGGAATGTTATTTTTTACATGAAAGAAACAGGTAAATATCTTGTGACGGACCCGCTGGCACTCCGACCGAGTACCTCTGTCAATCGATGCTCCTAGTGCTTGCCGAGGACTCCAAGCACTCCAACTGACACCATCAGCACTGCAGACTTATCCCATCCCTCAAGCATGAGCCAAGGCTTCAAGAGAGGTTCAAGCAGGTCTGTTTAATGAGCACACAAAAGCAACAGCACTCATGCAGCAAAAAACTCCTCCTCAGAGGAAAAACAAAATGACAGTTAAGTTCAGTCAGTGTTTGGATATATGACAGTTATAAGGTCAGACAGAGTTTTAATATATGACAGTTATAAGTTCAGTCAGTGTTTGAATATATGACAGTTATAAGGTCAGACAGAGTTTGAATATATGACAGTTATAAGTTCAGTCAGTGTTTGGATATATGACAGTTATAAGGTCAGACAGAGTTTGAATATATGACAGTTATTGGAAGTTGCAGAACTGTGCCAGTACCAAATAAAGGAACAGAACAGTCTTTTAAAACACCAATAAGTCCAAATGGTGTTTCTAACTGGCAAAATCTCCCAGGGACCATAGTCATACGGCAAGAGGCTGGTAATTAGTCCTCTCCAGGCACAAGTGGCGAGGGGCACTTCGTCACATGTCTCAACTGCTTTCTTTGACACCTTGCTCCAGTATCGGTATGGTAATTACATTTTCTCTCTTATCACTGATGATATATAAAGATGTTGACGACTTATGAGAGATGACCACCTCTTTTATTACCCTCCTGCTTGGTCACTTTCTCCTCTCCTTTTTTAGTTAAGGAATTTTCCCATCTGCTGTTTTTTATGTTGTCAATATATTTAATTTATTATTATTTTTTTCTTTTTCTTTTATTCTTTCTTTGTAATTTCTGGTGTCAAGAACCAGAACATTATATACTGCAAAAAAAACAAAAAAACACCTTTGCTATCTGGTTCCATATTATCTCAACACAACAGGCTAACCTTTAATTCTTTTTAATAAAAACTTCTAAATAAACGTATTATAGTACATTAGCCTGTTTTTAATTCTTTGAAGATTTGTAATAATGTGCTCCAGGTTGAGAAGATCATCTGTATAACTGATCATCTGATATATGGGTTTATAAGTTTGCGTCCTAGTTGTGGTTTTAGTTATTTAAATATATGCTTTTCTTATTTGTTACTACAAAATACATTCTAAATTTAAATTCAAGAAATAGCAGAAATATTTTCTGGCATAAATAAAGAAAAATGACTGCTTAGAACCTGACATAGCTCCATAAAAGCATAGCTAATCTTTTGTGATCTATCTAATAGAAACAAGCCTGAAAAACAAGGGCAAACTGAACAATTGCTTGTTAGTGGCTGTCACCCCAGTAAGGCAAGTAGAACTCTCTTCAAGTTGACTAATTCTCTATTTGTGCCTCTATTGATACAGCCTCCTTTATTGTAATACTAGAGCGTTTGGTGGTTTTAAATCCTTCCCATTTGTATTGATCCTTGTTTTGAATGTTTGTCAACGCAACTTAACAGCATACTACAAAGCGTCTATAGCTCCGAGCTAAACTCTCAGCGGCGTAAAAGGTAGCCTTGGGCCAAGGTAGACTTAAAGGGACGAATTTGTTCACAATGCAATCACCCACCTGCCATGCAATTCCTTGGGAATCTTAACGAATATGAAACACTCATACTGAGTACCAAAGGCAAGTAGGACATCTGCTGCCAGACTTAAAGCCACCAACAGTGATTTGTCAGCGACAATGAAAGATTCACACTTCACACTTTCACTGAAAAGACAAACTATATTTTCCAATAAAACTTGCATTCTAAATGTTTAACAAATTAGGGGGTAGGGTGGCACTTCCATGTGTCCAGTAAAGGTATTACATATTAAATGGTACCAAGAGACACAACTTACTGTCTAAATATGTTAATGGAAGGGCCAGAAATTACATTATGAGTGCCTGTAAGCACAGAATTCTCAAGTGCCCCTCCCCCTCATACCCATCTTTCAAACTAATAAAAGAGTAACGTTACAACATTGAATGAAAGGTTTAAAATTACCTATAACTTGTGTTAACTTTTATTTTTGACATACTCTAGTCTACTTTACATTTTAAGTTTTTCTAGTGTCTGTATTCTTTGTTTAGGCGGACTGCCAGTTGGAAAGCAAAGAGTTTTTATAGGAACATTAAAGGGTCAGGAACACAAACATGTATTCCTGACCCTATACTATTAAAACCATCACATCTAGCCCTCCTTTCTCCCCTTGTCCCCCTAAATATAGTAAAATCGTACTTGTATTCCAGTCTGCTGCTGTTGCTGCTGCCCCTGATCTGCCTGCTTGACTGACATCATCTTAAGTGATTCTCTGAACCAATCACAATGCTTTCTAGACATGTTCAATTTGTTTCGTTCCAAATGTAAATTCGGCCGAATTTAGGGCAGTTCGGACATTCGCACGCTTCCGAATGTCCGAATTGCCGAATTTACAAAGTGCTGAATTTCAGAAGTGCCAAACCGAATTGTCAAAGTGCCAAATTTCGTAAGTGCCGAACCGAATTGGCGAAGTGTTGAATTTCAGAAGTGCCGAAGTGCTTCGGATTTCTGAAAAGTGGCAAAACAAGAGAGCGATGCTTATGAATGTCCGAATTGCCGAATTTCAGAAGTGCCGAACCGAAGTGCCGATTGCCAAAGTTCTGAATTATTTTACTTACTCGAATTTCTGAACTGAATCGAACCAAATTTTTTGCCCATGCACAACCCTAATGCTTTCCCATAGGATTGGCTGAGACTGTCAAAGAGGCAGATCAGTAGCAGAACCAGCACAAGCCAAACACAGACCTGGCCAATCAGCCTCAATGAATCTCTATGAGGAAAGTTCAGTGTCTGCATGCAGAGGGTGGAGACACTGAATGGTAGTGCTGCACACTGTGGCACTGCACATGGAGACACTAAATGGCAGTGCTGCACACCATCTGAGGAGTGGCCAGTGGATGTATCATTAGGCTGTAATGTAAACACTGCGTTTTCTCTGAAAAGACAATGTTTTCTGCAAAAAGCTTGAAGGGAATGATTAAACCTGTAGTTATTCTGGTGACTATAGTGTCCCTTTAAATATAATAACAATTGTATATAAACAGCTAGTGTGTATATAGTGTGTGTGCATGTGTAGTAGTGTGTGTAAATGTTCTACGTATGTATGTCAGTTTGTGTTTGTGTATAGTATGTGTTTGTATATTGAGTGCATTAGTTTATGTGTGTGGGTAGCAGTGTGTTTATTAATGTGTGTAAAATTGTTGGTAGGAGCAGTATGTATTATTAAAACTTTACAAATAAAATGAATTAAAAGAGCTACCTTATTTCTCTACAATGTTGGGAATAATCCACAAATTAAAAAGATACTATAGGCACCAAAACATTTTTATCTTAATGAAGCCGTTTTGGTTTACAGATCATAACCCTGCAGTGACATCAGGGCCGGCGTTGTTTCCTGGTGGGCTTCCCCTGTCTGGGTCCGCAGCATTGGGCGAGCTGCTCTAGGGCCACCCCCCCTCAGCGCGGCCGCTCCTCCAGTCACCCGAAGGTGGGGGCACCCAGAGGACACCTGTCACAGTATGGCAGAGCAGGCACCTTCTTACCTTGATGGCAGGTGCCTGCTCTGCCATCAAATGCCGGTGCCCAAAGGAGAATGCAGGCGGTGAGAGAGGCTCTTCGTGCAGCCTCTCACTACTCCCTTGCAGGCCTTCTGTGATGCCGGGAGCCGGAATATGACATCATTCCAGCCCCCGCTGGAGGAGTGAGAGGCTGCCCCCACTGGACTCCAGGGACGTGAGTGTTAGAGTGTCTGTCAGTGAGTGCATGTCAATGAGTGTTTATGTGAGTGTATGTCTGTCAGTGTGTGTCTGTGTGAGTGTATGTCTGTCAGTGAGTGTCTGTGTATCTGTCTGTCATTGAGTGAGTGTATGTCTGTCAGTGAGGTTGAGTGAGTGTATGTCTGTCAGTGAGTGTCTGTGTGAGTGTGTGTCAGTGAGTGTGTATGTCAGTAAGTGAATTTCTGTCAGTGAGTGTCTGTGTGTGTGTCAGTGAGTGAATGTCTGTCAGTGTGTGTGTCAGTGAGTGAGTGTATGTCTGTCTGTCAGTGAGTGTATGTGTATGTCTGTCAGTGAGTGTTGTGTGTATGTGTGTGTCTGTCAGTGAGTTTCTGTGTGTGTGTGTCAGTGAGTGAGTTTATGTGTGTGTGTGTGTGTCTGTCAGTGAGTGAGTGACATGAAGGGGCGGCAAAATGGAAGTTTGCCTAGGGTGGCAAAAATCCATGCACCGGCCCTGAGTGACATTGTTCAATTGCCTACAGTATCCCTTTAATAATCAGCCAACTATTAAATAAAATGGAACATGATGAGGTAGGGAATGGGATCGCCACTAAATTACCCCTATTCATATTGAGAGCTTAGTCTAATAATTAAGACAACTCTTGAATGTACTGAAATAGAATGTGACTGCCATAGGGATCAAATCCAATAAAATTGTGTTAGTTATTTCCTCTATTCTTGGGTTCATACACTTTTTGAATATCATTTATTTAAATATAATTTATAGATGAAGAAATTAATATATAAGTACTAGGGGTATGTTATCTAAGTGGTGATTTCCTTCCTCCTCGTTTTCCTTTTTGTTTACATTTTGGATGACTATTTGCAGTATGTGCAGCAGTGTGTGTAACAGTGTGTGTAACAGTGTGTGTGTAACAGTGTGTGTACATTTGATTTCTGAATTGTCCAAGCTTTCTCCCTTCCCTTGGCCAGTCCTTTCCCCACTGCTGTGTTCAGTCTGCAGGGCCGGGGCCAGACACAGATCAGGCTCCTCAGACTGAATGCGGTCCTAGAGTCCAGCAGCCAGCAGACAGGCAGACAAAGCAGGGGGATTTTAACTACTTGACAGGTCGCTGTAGGCAGGTGTCTATTCTAACTAATAGGAAATCTGAATCTGGCTGATCTAGCAACGTGTAAATAATAACGATGCCTACATCTATATTAAAACATGCCGAACATGCTGTAGGCAGGTATACCTTTCATAACATAAATTATGCTTAAATTTAAAGAGAAGAAAATGGAACATGTGATTTCTCTGGAATAGACAGAAATGAGCTCTATAATTTAGAAAGGAAAAAAGAATACTAAACATGACAGGGTTGATAAAAAAAATACTTAGGATAAAACTAGCAATTTTCTTTGAAGAATGCAAAAAAAATCTATTTCTTATTCTCAAACACATTATCACATATATCTGATTTTAGCATTTTTGAATTTCACTGAATTTGTGCACTTTGCTTATCCTGTAGATCCTGATGTTTCATGTGTGTCATTAATGCATTGAAGGAGGGGCAGTTTTTATAGAAGAAAGTTTATGTGTTCTGTCCCCGGAGTCTGACAGGGACACAGAGTCTGAAAGGTGTGATCCTGAGTTTCTCCTTTAGAGGACTATAATTACATAACGCAAAAGTGAGAGCAATTGCCAGTTTCGTAAGCACACAAACGGGGTGGTGATTGTCCCCCCTGGGGACAGGTTGAAGGAGTGAGAGGGTGAAAAAGTGGTGGGTCACTAAGGGAAACATACAAAAGGGTAAAAGGGAAAGGGAGACCTGATATATTTTCAGACAACTCTTAGTAGATAACAGTGGATGCCAACTTGTATTGAACCAAGGGACATTTTACTTGGGTGCAAAATTTATTTTTATCAAATTCATACTCTGCTTTCAAATGTCACGTTTACTTGCAACCTTACTAGAGCTGTACAACATATATAGTGCTTACTTCTAGTTAAACAGACTTACTAGTTTTAATTGGATTGGGATTACAATTTTAGGGTGACATATTTGAAAATGTATACATAAGACCTGCATTCAACCAATTATAGCCATAAAGTCTGTACGTTCGTGGCATATTTAGAATTGTCATACAGAGTGTGCCATGGTAAGCATAACCAAAATATCAGTGGTATCAATAAGATGTTTTGAGATATACAGCACTTTGCCTCTAAGTCTATTCTATAGCTGTACATATGGGCCTCCTGTAACCCCATGGTGATGTCTCACATAATCTACCCATTTCCAAGTTCGATTCGGCTGGGCAGCTGGTTCCTATAGATGGCTGGATTAAATTAATTTAACAACTATCTGTCACACTTTGGCTACTGGGAAGGTACAGTGGTCTTTGTGAAATTAAGTGAGTCCCGTAGACACAAACCACCCTGCATATCCAGGCAGTCTTACTTGAAAACACACAGAATGCTCTGGACTCCTAAAAGGATTTGGAAAATCTTTATATATCATCTAACACTCTTCCTATGTAATAATTGATGACCTGGGATTCAGAGATTTACTGGTAGAATGAATTGCCTGGACCATAAAGTCTTGGGGGGATCTGTCCATCTTCATCCCCCATTAAGGTTATCTAAATTTATTTATTTCTCTCCAGGTTAATTTGTTCATACCCTCAACTTTAGCTACAGCTCTCATAATCCTCAGTCTTCTTTTGACAGTCACTAACTGTTGTGGTAGTTACTATTTTAACCAGTCTCTGGAGATAATAGCCTCTTAATAGCCTCTTTAAAAATGTCTGCATCAACATTATTTTTTCGATTGCTACAATAACAATAAAGCTCAGATACCTTACTGTAGTGCTTAGTCCAATGGCGCAAGTGGGAAGCTGGCCAATGTCTCAGCGGATCACTCAATCATCGCCCAGGGCAGCCTACAGGCCTAACTTTGTCCTAGGTTGTGGACACTCCATGCAGGTGGGATTTTAAGAATGCTATTTATTTAAGAACAGAAGGCAACACGTTAGCTCTCTCTATGACAATGCAGTTGCCTGTGCTGTCGTAGTGCAGGCTTCAGTGAATCATGTTCGGCTATGTGTAATCACCATATATTTCTCCCGTGCTTTGCTGACTTAGTGTAAGGCATAGTTTGCATGGTTCAGTACACCCAATGCTGTACAGGATGCTGCGCACTGCAGGGAACATTTTCAGCAGCAGTGAGAATCCATTCTCCTATTGTAATCTTATCAAAATGCTAAAATAAGATGATCACATTTTATGAAAGAAATCAGAATGAATTTATTTTTTGTTTAAGGTGGTCAGATGTAAAAATAGTGATTATGACCACATATAATACCAATCATCGAAAAATGTATATACACATTTTTAGATCAGCTTGACTTTCAAAAGCCAGGATATGATGCATCAATGGAGATCAATATAAAACACTACTATCTTTAAACGTTATAGAGTACATATCTCCCAACCACCCCGATCTCGGCAGAACAGTCCTAATTTCCAGGTCCTGTCTTGCCGCCCTGACTTCATCAGTATATGCTCCCTGAAACAGTGCTTTCTACAAGTCCTGCCCTTAGTGGGCTGGTCTGCTTGATTGCCCTTAGTGGGCCGGTCTGACCCAGCCCCTTTGCGGGTGCATATGCCCCTTTTGGAAGGAGACAATAATGGGCTCATGTCAGTGGCTTTACTTCCCTCTTACTGGTATCCCGCTTTTTAGAACACCAATGTTGGGGTTCTGTGAGTATAATAAAAGTGTAAATTTCTCAGAATCCTCTGGATTAGGTTGAAGGTTCCATGTATGATAGGAAATTAACATACAATTAGCATATTCTCTCAAATTGAGTGGAACTCCACCAACTCTCCAGTCATTGCTATTCACAGTGACAAGAACTTATCCTTTTTCATCCAGCAGGAAGGATTCTGTTTTGGAACAGACACAGCTACATCAATTGAGAGTGGACAAAAGAATAAATCTTTGCCTTAAGGAGACAGTGGCGCATTTAGGGTGTCTCTTTCAGATGATTTCCATTATACTTGCGCCAGTACAAAGAAAACCTATAGCAGTAGCACATTAGTAGTCTGGTTACACCAACAAAGAAAGTTCAGAACTAAAGTCCCATGATGATTCTGAGTCCCTGTCTTGCACTCTCTCTTTGCAAGTATGTCCAGAGACCAGAGGGGACTATAGTTTCCACATGATAAATATAACCAAAGGTTTGGGCAACAGCTGCCAAGCAACTGTGAGCGAGGACAGTGACACAGCGGAATGCCGGGCATCTTGCTACAGTTGAGTGTCTCTTTAACTTATGGCTTTTCTTTTTCTAGTCAAAATACTCCCTATCTTCCAGTGTAGACACAAACCTATTATAGCACATTTATGCATAATTTTACTTTTGGCTGATCTCAGCAATTAATTGATTTAAGAATTGGTTACATGGATGACCAATTAACATTCTGATATATCTCTCAGGAAAAGGTACCCATAAAAAAAGCAAAAAAAAAATAAAAAAATGCCTACGTTTAAACAACAATGTCTCTAAAATAGGACAATTTAAAAGTAAGACACCCAGATACAATATATATTACGAAACTGAATCAGTTATCAACTGTACTTATTAATACCAACTACAATGCCGAGGACATTTTATTTAATTTATAAAGAATATTTTATGCCAGCATTAAAGGTTTAAGTGAGAATGGGGTGAATTTACTAACTATAATGAATAGTTATAGAACAACACCCATTTTATTCTGGAGAGCCTATTACTGTAATAAAATGAATGCATCATTTGACCTCCTAACTGATTTCTCCCAGTGTATCTTATTTCTGTTTAACAAGGTAGGAACTATAATGTGATATTTTTATATATAGTCCCCTAATGCCATATGTATTAATAAACCACATGATTTTTTTTTTTTTTTTACTTTGCTAGAATTGTATTTGAAACAATCTCTTAATATTTTCTATTGTCCCCTCATTATACAGCATAACAGACATAGTTAAAGAATTTAAATGGCTGCCATGGTCATGGCTAAAAAGCAGCTATATTTTAATATAATATATTCATCATTCTTTGTCTGACAGTACGCAGATTGCCACAGTGGCCTTTGACACGTCACCTGATGTTACCATGGTGATAGCAAGCAGAATGTCTTCAGCTTCTCAAATGCTTACTGAACTAATCAAAACACTAGGTGAGAAAACATTTAATTAGAGTTTTATTCACTAAACAGTCAGTTGGGATGACTTTACAGCTAACTTGCAAAGTAAAAGTCAAAATAGCCAAATTCAAAAAAATCTCCAATTCTGCTTAAATTGAGTCTTACCAATTATAGCTATTTTGGCATAATTTTGCAACTACCTAGAGTTTAAAGCAGCACTGTCACCATCTGAGAACTTTGCAGAATTTTCAAAGACTCCGGAAGGTGACATTGCAACTGGGGGTCTGGTGGTGGGAGGTATGAGCGAGAGTACACCATTGAGGTCTATGGAAGATCCCTTAAAGGACCACTCTAGGCATCCAGACCACTTCAGCTCAATGAAGTGGTCAGGGTGCCTGGTCCAGCTAGGGCTAAACCATTTTTCTATAAACATAGCAGTTTCAGAGAAACTGCTATGTTTATAAATGGGTTAATCCAGCCTCTAAAGCCTCTAGTGGCTTTCTCATTGACAGCCGCTAGAGGCGTTTGCGTGCTTTTCACTGTGAAAATCACTGTGAGAAGACGCAATCGTCCATAGGAAAGCATTGTAAATGCTTTCCTATGAGACCGGTTGAATGCGCGCGCGGCTCCACGCGCATGAGCATTCAACCGAAGAGGAGGAGAGGAGGAGGAGAGGAGGAGGATCGGAGGCGGAGAGCTGCCCGCCCGGTGCTGGAGAAAGAGGTAAGTTTAACCCCTTCCTCTCCATCCACCCTGGCGGCTAGTATGTTTTCCTGGCACTATAGTGGTCATTTAAGACCACGGATCCTCCATAGATAAAGCCAATACCCTGCAACCTTCATTGGTAACAATGGGAGGGTTGACACTTCTAGACGGCTATAGTTCCACCCAGTGTCTAGAAGTTTCAGGCATAGGAAAAATACTGAGACAAAATAGTTCCTACTTTGGCTCATTATATCTCTTCACTGGGTTGCAATTTCTGTAAACATAAAGCACATTTGGTTTGTGTATTTCATAAAGATTCTATTGCTTTAAAACTAAGGTTTAAATGCAGGACAGAGGATGAATAGGGACCCTAAGGGTAAGTGCCATTGTGTGACTTTGGTGACATTGCAGGCACTCAAATGCTGCTGTCGACCCATTCAAAAGGGGGTGTCAGTGTGGCATGTATGCGCCATCAGTCCTAATTTTTCCAGAACAGTCCTGAATTTTGGGCTCCTGTGTTTGTAAAAATAGGTACTGGAATCTGTTCCCTCATTCCTAAATCTAGCTAGCAATTTAACCTGTCAGGTAGTTTTCGGGCAGCAGGACCATGCACAGCATGATTCAGCTGCACAGTCTACCTTGTGGGATAATGCTGTCAGTCACCGTGGCCACCCAGTTTATGGGCAGAGCAGCCCTTTTCACAGACTGACTAACCACTTTCATGGTTAGTTCTGCCTCTCTGGGCAGTCTGCTCTATTTCCTGCCCACCTCTGTTCCAGAGCTGGGTAGGCAATACTTAATAGAAATTTGCATAGTGAAGCACTTTCTTGCAAAAATTTTACTTTATTTTATACAAGGTCTAAACTTTGTCAACTTTAAATTTAACACATGGTGACTTAACTCAACACAGCAACTAATGTGTGAGACACACCAAGAGGTTGACAGTACATATGGCTGAACAATTTGCTGTAAATGCTTGATCTATTTAAGTAGGCATAAACCAAAATCCATAAGTAGTGCTTCCATGATCATGATAGCCAACAATATGAGACATTCAGGCTTTAAATATGTTTACCTCATAAAATAATTAAAGAATGTGTTTGTGTGTAAATTTGCATGTATATATATATATATATATATATACAAACCACATATATACAATCACATACACGAACTTCTGATAAACTGCTGAACACAAAATGGCATCAAACACAAGCTGTGGCATTTAAGATGGCTAACAAAATGCCAAAGAGCTTCTAACATTAAGGTGAGAATTTGTTGTTAGGTGTAACGTATATAAGTCTTTTCATAGAACGTTGTGTGAATGCTCTGCCAGCAGTATCCTTGTCATTCACTGGATAACCTTGTCAGAGGAAAAGAATGGTGGAAAGCGATAGTTTTGACGTCCTGTCAGATGCCTGGTCCTTTGCTATTCTCATCTGATCGCTATCAAACACTAAACCTCTGTTTCTCCACACAGGAGTGTAACTGGATGCAGACAAACCTCAGTCAGGAGAGATAGCAAATTGGTTGCAATGCCAAGTGGTTTGTTCTTTTTCTTTCCTGTATGTTCTAGAATTTCCAGTTTAACCCTCCTGCGTTACAGTTGACGTTTAGACAATGAAAGAAGACAAAATAAGTCATGAATTTTGTGGTTGAAAGATACAGGAAATAAATTAGATAAGCATTACTAGGATATGCTGTGTGCACAAAGTTCAACAATAGTGATTTATTTGAAAGACACAGAAAGGTACAGAAAATGTTCCGGGGTTCAACCCATCATGAGTGCAAATGTCCCTATAAGACAAAGTAAATTCACAAAATAAATAGACAAAAAGTGCTCAAAACCACCTCCCCTTTGGGAAAAAAAAGTCAAATTCACAGAGAAAAAAAAACCACAGCTGTCATATGAGCACAGTCTTCTCAAACCAAAAGCAGACATTTTTTATAGAGACTAAGTATGTTCATCTAAAATGGAAACCTGGTGAATGAGACAGGTTCCTCCTGGTAGATGTTTGCACAATGATAGGCAATGTTCAAAATGGTGGAAGAGAATTTGCAGTAAGTAATGGAATTCTACTTCTAATCAGGCCTGCATCTACATTTCAATCAGATTGCACCAATGAAAGTAGAAAAATGGAGCTATGCCCAGTCAGTCAGGCAAAAAATTGTGATGCATATGCAGGTATCCAGTACGTAATATTTACTGCTAATTTGAGGTTAGGGGAAATGGGGGATGAATTATTAAGAAAAGGATCAAGACAGATGAATGAACAATTATGCACAATTTGCAGCATAAGGTACAAGAGCTCTACAGAGGATAAAATGTCCCTAAATAACATGCTAATATCGCTAAAGTTATTATAAAACACAACACATAGGCAGTTTCTAAAGGCAAATATGATGAGACTAAATATCTGCCTTACTGGACCAAAAGCTATGCATTTATAATAAGATAAATTACAAATCTGAATATAGAAAATGTTGCTCAGTGCATTATCATTCATATCTAAAGCCTCAATCCCTCTAACATATATAAAATATATATATTTTTTGCACTAAGGGATAGAATGTTGATACAATTCATTGTGTAAAATATATAGATCAACACATTGCAAATTAAATGAAAAATTATACATGATAATAATAATAAATTCCTACAGTTCGTGTCATCCCCGGCAGCATTAGTTATGAAGTGTTATCAATTTATTTCAGAAAAATACACAGTAGAATTCATTTGAATTGCAAAACTGAGAGATCTGGCTAACACCAGTGGTGGTGAGACAATCAAGAAGTCAATAAAGTCACGGACTGTGGTCAGGAAGCCCAAGGTAGTTCTGGCAGACAACCTCAGTGCCCCCGGTATTTTAATGTCAAACTGGACTGTGTTTTGAGGTTTTGAAAAACTTTAATATATGGGATACTCACATGGTAATCAAGGGACCCTCTGCTATTTTGTAAAGCCACTTAAACATGGTTTGTCTGAAACCAAGGGGACCAAACCCATAGCCCATTTGTACCATCACCCCTACAGTACACCGTAGTGATCAGGAATGTTTAAAACGTTAAAACATGTAGATGACCAGAACACACTCTAGAATAAATACAAATTTTATGGAAACAATGTAATTTGTCTCTTCCCCGACCACTGCTTTCTTTTGATAATAATTGCAATACACAGGTGTATTGTAATTACGTTCTATTTTGTTTGTTTGCACTACTTGCTATAATGTTTTGTGCTGTTTTTAAGAAACCTTTGCTAAACATTATTTGTGGTCGGTAACAAAAAAGCTGTGTAATAACTTATTAATGCAACAAGTCGGTAGTGGTGTGCCGAAACTGACATAATGGTAGGCCTGTAATAAAAGAGGCCCCCCCTGGTAGAATGATTTTAATGTAAAATGATGAGGTGGGTGGGATGAATTGAACGGTGTGGCAAAAGTATTTATATTGGGAATGCTAACTCCTCCCACAAATAAGGGCCTTTGGCATTTAAACATGTAACAAAAATATACTGACCTAAAAATGATGCCTAAGTTCTTAAAACCTGCTCCAATGCATGTGAGTATTTCTGCCCCAAATGTGTCATCCTTTATTTCCTAATTGAGCAGGTGGTGGCATGTGCCCATCTTTAGAGCCCATCCACTGCAGGCATGCTAAGTTGGTAGGCAGAGGTAGCACACTGTAACAAGTATTATTTGTCGTGACATGGTCCCTTTAAGAATGATCTATTAGGAGTGAAAAAACAGCAGAAAACATCTTTATACAAAGAGTAGGCGACAAGTTTTGCAATTACCAGTCAGCATTACTTAAATAGTCTTTTAACTTACAATGTTGCACTTCCCCGTCATTACACTTTGATGTGACAACACACTCGAGACTGCCATGTGTCTCAGACCCCCTGAGGACACCTATCTTATTTGTTCATGTAAAAAAAACATGAGTGGGTGTTGGGATGAACGCATAATCATGTACTGACAAAAAGTTAACAATAGCATTAAGTCTATCCTTAACCCATAGCGAGATTGCTAGTCATAGTGATGAGGGGCCACTCTACTTATAATTGTTACATTTTGTGTGATCCCACCTTTACATCTTAATATTATTTGATATCGAATTTTTTTCAACCAATTGACCTGATATTTACAGTGTACTTCTTTTCTTATGAGTCATGAACATTTCCATCTTTTTCTAGACTCCTGTTTTTGGCCGCTGTCACTGTTATGCAGGCAATAAAATCTTGTAATATATAATGCTGTATCGCCATGAAGATTACCTGCTGTAACAAGTTGTTGACAGTTATACTCTAAAATGAACAAAACTTAAGTACCGTTGGACTATTCCACACTTTACTGGATAGATTACGGATCATCTAACCTGTCACATACAGAGTTCAAAAACGAAAAATTTAATTAAATATCAAATTTGGTAAATTAAATAAAAAATTTCAATTCAGACTGTTTCCCTAAGCGTTCTTTAACCTTTTAAAGACTGATACGAGCTGCAAACGTCACTTTAGTGCTTTTAACTTTTTGTACAAAACCGAAGTAGTTCTTTAGTTTACTTACATGTACCTACATGCATTATCCAAGTTTAAACTCCTTAACAAAAACGTATAATAAAAAGGCGAGTGTGGTTACAAATGATGGCAATGTTTTGCACCCTAAACTGTTTTTTTCACTATGGCCAGTGAGCCTAAAATGTTTTCCATCCTTTGGGATCAAAAGTCTTGCAAATTGTATTACCCACTAATAAGTTAAGAAGATTATTTGACAAGATACAAAGAGACAAGTTTAATAACGTTTCCAAAGCTCAAGCAAATGTTAAATAAATAGCAAAGACCAAACAAACAAAAACACTTATTTAACTGCTTCAGCACCATGGAGAGGTATAAACTGTTTTTTTGTTTGTTTTTTCTCTGATCAAGTAATTTAATGTTCAAATTACAGTTTAGATTATTTATATAGCTCCCACATATTCCACAACGCAGTATAAAAGGTACACAAACAAAACACTATATTCCAACAATACACCATTGACATACTAGAACCATAGGTGAAGATGGCCCTGCACCAAATGAGCTCACAATCTAAAAGCTATTTGTTATTTTATATACACATCAGGACTATGAAATTGTTGTTGTTGGATGCCAAATCTCATCAGGCAGATAGATTGCAGATGTTGCAGTCTAATGTCAAGCCTGGTACTGTATTATACCTGCCTGCACACAATTTTGGATGACAGGTTCACTTTCAACAAACCGCTGCCATTTTCTCTAACCGGCAGTTTTCAATGGCCCCTTGAAAACGCAATCATTGCATGGAATTCTTCCAATAAAAAAAAATAATGAAACATCGATCCATAGTATATATGCAATTAAAAAAATGACACATCTCCTAGGCATCAAGCCATAGATTTAGTTACCTACCAGATGACATGCCACCTCCGGTTTTAATTAGCACACGCATCTTTTCTAGTATGGAACTTTAAACCACATAGACCAATCTGTTCTTCTACAGTAGTTGGTTACAGTGTATCAGTTTAATCTCTCTGCGGACTAGAATGATAGGATTTGTCCCACAACAACTGCAGACTCGCTGGTTAGCCAACAACGATTTTCAAAGCAACAATTAACATAATATAAAACAATAAAATCACCAAAATATTTTTTTCTTACCATATATCTGTTTTACTAAAATTAAACTATGATCTCTGTGAGATATATTTATGTTACATTTTTATTTTAGTTGCAAATAGCCAACATCCATAATTCAGCTTTGTAAATATTTTTAAGAATTAAATAAAATTATAACGGCTGGAGATTCATTTTCCCAGTATTTTATGTAAAACTCAAACAGTATAAGGCAGACGGATCAGGGCCTCTTTTTCACCAGAATATGTTTAGAACATATCTACGTGTTGCAGAATTGGTTTCTACTTCATGCATGAAATAACTCAAAAAACAAGAAAATTATAATTATAAATGCACATTTTACTGGACTTTCTCTACATCTGGTAAGTTTTACAGATTAGTATATGATCTGTATTTGTAGGTCACGTTAGGTGTATGAGTGTATATATTATATGGCTATATGTCTGCTTGACATCCGTTGTTTTTGACTGAGAACATATTTAAAAACATGTGGTTTAATTCTTTGACAAAATATCCAATTAGGTCTTTCTTAGCAATCGTTGTCATATTAAAAGGATTAGAATCACCAACAGAACCAAACTATTGGACGTCTGGATGTCTGTTGCAGCTTTTGCATGTGCCCGGTAATTGTGATTTATTATCTTAATTAGCAAAGTCCATCTTAGGCCACAGTAATGTCCTATGTGCATAACCTCTTCCATTTATTTAGACCTGAAGCGTCTGGGATCATTGGAGGGCATAAGTGGATTTAGCTCGGTCACAAACTATTTATATTTCATCTTAAACCCTTTCCGTGCTATACAACATTACTTTTTAAAATGAGTCGCTCACTCACTGACAATCACTGAGATCTCAAAAAAAATTTAAACTGATCTTGAGCCCATTTTAAAAGTATATCCCACTGTTGAATTTCGACACCATATAGTTGTTTTTGCTAGAGGAGGCATGCACGGTCATGACAATACTGCCATATTATCAGAGGCAGCCATCAAGGGAACATTGAGCGCTAGGCTACTGGCTACTCCCAACTGAGCCTGTTAAACCAAATCCAAGTTGCACCACTCACCATCCATATCACCTTTTAATGATTACCCTGTTTACCATTGTAGAGCATTCAATTAAGTCACTAGGGAATGTGGGCCCAGCAAAACAAACATGTAGTATGGGGTAAGGTAAAAAATAAAATGGACTGCAGAGAGAAAAAAGCCTTTCTATCAATTTGGCTCAATATTAGGGGCATTACATTCAATGCAAGTGTATTGTATTGTATTTCATTATTTTATAGCTTTTATGTAGTTTTATGAAAGTTTTGTTGGAATTCCAGTATTTACCTACCTCTGTTGAAGATATCAGCACTAAGCTCAAATCATAGTGACTTCAAATTAAAGATTTCAATGAGATCTCTGAATAACAACACTGCTAACACAGGTAATTTGTCCTAAAATATATTTGTTTCAAGTTTCTAGAGTGTTCATTGTTACCCTATGTGTTTTTATTGCACCATGAAAGTGACTTGGATAGGACAGTAAAATAATGTACATGGGTTAATGCTTCAAAAATCTAAATAAAATGTAAACTATTGACTCATACATTTATATGATAAGGCTACATTGCTGGGTAGAGTGTTATCTCAAGCTTTTAGCAATCTACAATTCCAAGCAAGAACCTTCAGTGGCCAACTGCTGTGGTTTTGACCGAGAGATATTTATAAGACTAGTATTTAGCAAACATCTGGAGTTGTCATCTTAGACGTCACGTGATTTCTAATCTTACTGCAAGCTTGGCTCTCAAGTAACTACTTGCACTACCAGATAGCACACTACATTGGGCATGGACATTGAGGTCAATGATTATTCATGGAGATACTGGTGGATTGGTGGCCCTGTGCCCTTCCCATTACTCGTTTCTGTTTTGGTGATGGAGGGAATAAAGTAGAGGGAGGAAACCGAATATATAATATTTTTTAATTGATGTAGTTATTGCATTGCATAGTACCATGTGATGGAGATATGCTCCCTTAGTAATTCTGGGGTTTGAAAAGGTTGCAATGGCCTTTAAAAATATCACACACTGTGAATGCTAGAACATTGCTAATAACTTTTAGGATGCACCGGTGCCTTCTACTACATCTTAACCTTTAATATTAAAAAAAAAAAAAAAAGCTCGCCCTTCATTGTCTCACTTCAGTAAGCAGTTTGTTCACCTTTTATAATTTGTGTCTTACAAAGAGCACCCTGGTTAAAAACACATATAACAAATACACGCTAGTTATGGATCAAATTACAACACATTTTATTTTTGCATTATGCTGACGAAACATAAATCTACCAAAAATAAATAAATATTCCTTGTATGTAATAAAATTAAGGATGAAAAGTGGATTGAAGACCCTGTCGTGTTGATACAGCCCTACTGGACCAAAGTATGTTAATAGGCAGTCATGGGTTTTGAACCAGTGCAATGTGAGCATTGAAGACTAAATATGCAAAAAATGGCAGCTTGCTATAGCATCCTGTTCGTAAGATTGAAGGTACTGAACACTCTATCAGCCGTTGGCTACAAAGCCTTACCAAAAGTATAGAAAACAAGTATGCATTACATAACACACTCCATGAGAGATACAAAAATAATGGAGCTTTATTGATAACAAACAAAACATTTTTTTTTTTTTTATTGTACTTTAAAAAGAAAATGTTTCAGCGGCACCAAATCAGTCAGAAAGTTGCAAAATTGAAACAGTTGTTGTTCTTGATACATGGTGCTAGATACTCATGTTGGAAGTATCTTAAATTTATACTTTTAGACATAGTATTCTATACTCTGTTTTAGTATTAAAGGAAAACTATAGACATCTAAATTACTTTAGCTAAATAAAGCAGTTTTAGTGTATCATTCCCCTGCAATTTCACTGCTCAATTCACTGTCATTTAGGAGTTAAATCACTTTGTTTCTGTTTATGCAGCCCTAGCCACACCTCCCCTGGCTATGATTGACAGAGCCTGCATGAAAAATAAAACTGGTTTCACTTCCAAACAGATGTAATTTACCTTAAATAATTGTATCTCAATCTCTAAATTGAACTTTAATCACATACAGGAGGCTCTTGTAGGGTCTCGCAAGCTATTAAGATAGCAGGGGATAAGAAAATCTTAATTAAACAGAACTTGCAATAAAGAAAGCCTAAATAGGGCTCTCTTTACAGGAAGTGTTTATGGAAGGCTGTGCAAGTCACATGCAGGGAGGTGTGACTAGGGTTCATAAACAAAGGGATTTAACTCCTAAATGGCAGAGGATTGAGCAGTGAGGCTGCAGGGGCATGTTCTATACACCAAAACTGCTTCATTAAGCTAAAGTTGTTCAGGTTACTGTATCTATGTCCCTTTAACTTAAATATAAAATACTTTTTAAAACCTGAAATGCAGTTAAGTTTTCAATATGGTATTTGTATTTATTTGGAAAAACATAACTTTTCTTCTGTTTTACAATATTAATTTTATCATATTTATTACAGTTATTCTCACAGCTGCAGAAATGCTAAATACCACCCTGGACAGAGATTCTACAAGGGACCTACTGAATGCTGGAGGCATGAACAGTAACAACGAACCTTAGCTTAGCGCAGGTTCAGTATAGGTTTGCATATATCTGTGGGGACTGTGAGTGCAGGTGATTATATGTTATATGAGTTATGTGAGAATGTTAAAAAGGCAAAGCTGAGGATAATCCTGCCATTACCCTACCCTCTTTCCAAAAATTACTCCCCTATTATGGAGAAATAATGTTTTTTATCACTTGAATAGTTAGCTCATTAGGATTTCCCTGAACTTAGCCACCTCTTTCGATATACCTAATATACTTACGTAACCATCTTGTGAAAGATTGCAGTACATGCTGGAACAATATCAATAATTGATAGTTATAGAAATTCCATCGGTTAATTATTCTATTTTTCCTGTCATCCTCTTTATTTGAATTGATTTGTATTTTAAGAGACCCTCTTACCCAGTTACTGCTTGTTCTATAAACCCCCTTCAACAATCCTATTTCCAGGTATTTTATCCTTTAAAACACAATGATTTCCCAAGAGAGCTGCAGGTCGCCCATCACAGATCAGTGATTATTGCTTTGCAGACTGTACCTGTCCCCAGACCTCTTCTGTAAATGAACCTTAAATTGGACCTGTCACCAGACTGAACCTTATGTTAATCAACAGAGCATACAAATAATCTTCTATACACTATTCCAAGGGTTTCCAGACATTTTTTTTTCAATTATGTTTTTTATTGCGAATGTATCACATGAGAATTAAACATGTCTTTGGTACATTATCTTCAAATGTCATCATTACTGTAGTCTGTACAGATAGTTTGGTTAAACAACTCTCTCCTTAGTTTATAAACTATTGTGGAGGGGAAAATGTGGGGGGAGACCGAGTGGGAGGAAATGGAATAGTGCAATAGTTTTGGGAGGATTGGTTAGAGTGACAAAAGATCCACCCAGCCGGAGAGGAGCTATCCGTTACACCAAGAACGAAACCACAAACTCTGGAAACTACATATTGGCCATGTCAATCGACTCTGGAAATCCTGGAAACTACATATTGGCCATGTCAATCGACTCTGGAAATCCTGGAAGGTAGATTTTATCGTCAACACATTGGAGGTTAAATCCATTACTGAGATTGATATGGGTGTGCAGCCCGCTACCACCAGAAGAATACCAGCTTGTGCATTCTAATGTGTTGCGTATTGTGTTTTGTAATTTGGATTCTAGTGTTAATATGTATATTTTTCAAGTTAGAAGAATAGATTTTGCCATGACCTCTTTATTAGTTAGGGAAGGTATAGGCAATCTTGGGCACTCCAGATGTTGTGGACTACATCTCCCATAACACCTGTACAGTCAAAAGCACCAGGGGGAAGTTAGTAAAAAAAAATTCTGAAAGTAATTCTGTATGCATTTGAAAGATTCCATTGCAGCAATGTGCATTATCTTCCTTTCAATTGGCATACAGCAGAGATCATGAAGCAGTCTCATTGTGCATGCTGATATACCTTGATAACTTTATGCTCTACCGACCACAATCAGAAAGTGTGACCAGTATAGGTTGTGCTGTACATGTTGTGCTACCTAGGTAACTCTATGCTTCATCGATTTGAATTATGCTGCATACTGAACACAGCCTGATTGTATTCACTACTATTCTTCCATTGTCTGTGATATGCACAGTACTTTTCAAACAACTATATTTCCTGTTTGTGCACATAGTTTAAAATATATCTATATGTAAAATGTATGTTTTAAAATCCTGTAGTGTGTGATGTCGTTGATCTGTAAAAAATGCCATTAACATAGTGGCTGTATATACAGTACAGGGGTGTCAGACAGTCACGCGGCAGACAGCTCCTGTCCCAAAATTAATACAGTTTAGAAAATATGAAAGTATGCTCATTTTCTCTCTGTATCTATCTCTGTGTATCAGAGCCACTCTCACCTTATAATATGCAAGTAGCAGGGCACACAGATACACAGAAACTGAGAATTTAAAATTTCAAGTCCTAAGCTATTAGCCAGGTCTTAAAGCGGGACTGTCATCACCTGGGGACTTTGCAGAATGTGCAAAGACCCCCAATGATGACATCGCTGCTGGGGGTCTGGTGGCCGGGGGGCACGTAAAGATGAGATTTACTTACCTGTATCTGTCCTCTGCAGGTGCCACCATCTTCCTCCAGCGGGTCCTTTACAGCATGCACGAAAGTACAGCATTGAGGTCTCTGGAGGATCCTGCAGACAGCGCCTCCATAGACAGAGCCAATTCCCTGCACTGGTGACATTTGTTGGGATTGACACTGTAGCTCCGCCCAGAGTCTAAGAATGTCAGGTGGAGGAAATATACAGAGACTAAGTAGTCCCTGCTTTGTCTCGGTGTATCTCTTGACTGGCTTTGAATTTCAATGACATTCCAACACAATCAAAATGAGTATTTCATATAAATTCTATCTTTATGAAATACCCATTTTTCCGGAAGTGGGGGTGACACTGCCGCTTTAAAAGATCCTTGCCACTTCAAGCCAGGAGATCCATGACAAATTCACCAGGTGAGAATTTCTACGTGATAGGGCTAATTTTCACTCATCAATAGCTAGTGTACCGTAAAAATATTGCTTACCTAGATTTCAGTAAGCCTTTTGACACAGTTGTACATAGAAGGCTTATCAATAAACTGCAATCTTTAAGTTTGGATTCCAAGATTGTTGAATGGGTAAGGCAGTGGCTGAGTGACAGGCAACAGAGGGTTGTAGTCAATGGAGTATATTCAAAGCATGGGCTTGTCACCAGTGCGGTATCTCAGGGATCTGTACTTGGACCCATTTTCTTTAATATTTTTATTAGTGGTATTGCAGAAGGTCTTGATGGTAAGGTATGTCTTTTTGCTGATGATACTAAGATATGTAACAGGGTTGATGTTCCAGGAGAGATAAGCCAAATGGCAAATGATTTAGGTAAACTAGAAAATGGTCAAAGTTGTGGCAGCTGACATTTAATGTGGATAAGTGCAAGATAATGCATCTTGGACATAAAAACCCAAGGACAGAGTACAGAATATTTGATAGAGTCCTAACCTCAACATCTGAGAAAAGGGATTTAGGGGTAATTATTATTTACTTAAAGGTAGGCAGACAATGTAATAGAGTAGCAGAATATGCTAGCAGAATGCTTGGTTGTATAGGGAGAGGTATTAGCAGTAGGATATTGATACTTTAGAGAGAGTTCAGATAATGGCTACTAAACTGGTTCATGGATTGCAGGATAAATCTTACTAGGAAAGGTTAAAGGGACACCATAGGCACTGTATCTGCTTCATCTCATTAAACTGGTTATAGTGTCTGGAGTACCCTGGTATCATAATTTCTTTCAGCATTAAACAGTTTTTAATGTTTTTATGTTTTAATGCTAAACAAGAGTCCCCGGCAGTCCATCCCATCTGTGCAGCTTTGGCTAATAAGAAAGTATTAGCCTGAGCAACAATGGACAGCTGTGATTGACTGAGAGTGTCAGGTGACTGCTTTCAGCCTGTCAGAGCTCCAACTGACGGTATGAATGGGTATGACAACAAGGAAGTGTGTAATCTCTGCCTTAGCTACACATACAGAAGGGGCTGGACTGTAGGTGGCCAGGGACTCTTATGTTGTGGCATACTGCACGAACATGGTGCAACACTGAATGGAGGGACAGTGCCAGGGCACTCCAGGCACTATAACCAATTCAAATAGATGAAATGGTTATAGTGACTACAGTGTCCCTTTAAAGGAACCTAACATGTATAGCTTGGAGGAAAGAAGAGACTGGGGGATATGATAGAAACATTTAAATACATACAGGGAATCAACACAGTAAAGGAGGAGACTATATTTAAAAGAAGAAAAACTACCACAACATGACATTCTATGTTTCTGTGTTTCTATGTAACATTGGGCCCTAATGTACTATTAAAGTGGATAAAGTCAGTAACAAATGTACAGTTAAAATGTTTCAAACAAATGTTATAGTTAACTTTTCCCCCAAAAAGAATTTAACTCTCAAAGGGTTAAAGTCTGAGTCAGTCTATTTGCCAACCTTTTACACAATTATTTTACATAACAAATCTTATTTAATATAATTGATATACAGGGGTGGAGGGATCATCAGGAATATATATATTTTTGCCTGACTTCTAAATGGTCCCATAATGGTCACATATACAGTATCGGCGAAACATCTTTATATGTCTGATAGTACACAGGAGATTCATGGTTTATTATTTTATTTTTTCCATCCTTTAGCTAAAAATAAAATTACATTTACAATCCCTCAGCTTCAATTTCACTACTAAATATGCAGCAGATTCTCGGTTTTCAAAAATCAATAATAAATCAGCTGTGATTAATCTTATTTGACTTTTTTTTATATCAATCACTTTCACAAGTTTCAAACGATCCGCAAAATCTATACTCATAAATGCAAAGTAGGTAACATTTCTTCCACATACAAAACAAAATGAAATCCCGAAACTGAAGGGAGACGTCTAGCTGAAAAGTGTATTTTGTTTGTTATTTTATACGTTAATGCAGATATGTCGTAAAGAATATCACTACACGATTATATAACACTATAAAACCTGCCAATACTGCCTCCTACTAATGATTAAGTATGCTCAGCTGTCTATTTATTTTTATATTAAAACTGAAATGCAAACTACCCAGCTTTGGTCAACTATTTGCACCACAACCACTACAGCTCTGTAACCTGGATAGCACTTCTAGCTAACCAGCACCTGGTACTCTTAATGGTCACTGTCAAGATTGTTCAAAATCTAGGGGAAAGCTACGGGTTTGGTTCTTAAACCAATGCCAATTTATTAATAG
Organism: Pelobates cultripes; assembly: GCA_933207985.1. NCBI lineage: Eukaryota > Metazoa > Chordata > Amphibia > Anura > Pelobatidae > Pelobates > Pelobates cultripes. The sequence goes on along the minus strand of OW240920.1, from coordinate 57,421,885 downwards.
CATGGGATGGCACCTTTTCTCTATTGTATCTTTGCACCATATCCACTACAGTGATTTGCCATTTTCCTTGACACTTTCTATATCTGATTGTCCTCCTTCAACTAATGTGATCAACTCAATAACGCCCAGTGTATGATTGGTTGCTGGCAGTACATGCGTTCAAATGCCTTATTTTCTAAGAATTATTCAAGGAAACTATGAGTAAATATTGTTTAAAATATGCAACATCTCCATGACGAATGTCACTTTAATATCTCAAAATATTCCTTTCTGGATTTGTACAGCAATACAATACATAACTACCAAATAGCAATAGACAATGCATATACTATTGGTGATAGACACACAGACAGGTATAATCACATTGATTTTGTCTTGCTTATGTCACTCTCATCATAGGTGACAAAGGCTATTTAATTCTTCAACGTGATGTTACTGTTACAGACTTTGTGCATTTCCCAGTCATGTCTCTCAGTCAGGAGTCTTTTATCAAAAGCGAAAAAAAGAACAAAAAACGACAAATCAGAACGGTCCAGAATAAATGATATTTACTTAGTGAAGTGTGTTTATGCATTGCAGAATTAGCAATACATCGCTGAGCTTGTCTCCTATAGAGACTACATCTGCTATATCACTTACTTAGAAAATACTGAACATATTCTGAAATTTCCTAATGGGTTTAAAATTAAAGCAATATCCGTGCATCTATATTTCTATAAGTACTTCCAGAGTATGTGACACAGTAAATCACTGGGATTTATTTACTGGTTTATACACTGTGATGGGTTGATAATGGACTTACAGAATTTAAGCCAAAATAGCTAAGAATGAAAAACAACAATAATGCAAGAATACTTTTTTTCCTATCAAGTTATTATGGCTTAAATCACCACAACTGACTGCATAGTAAATAAACAAATTAGTTTGGCTTTAGAGCAGACAATGGCTGCCATGTTGTTCAGTCAGTTCACTGTTGCTAATGGTGGCTTCCATTATGCTTATCTACACTACGGACTGATAGAGCTCCATGAGAGTGGTGGTCAACAGTAACCATAGAGCTTGCCAGTTCTTGCCAGTTCTTAGTCATACCACCTTCTCATCGAATTTGACATTTTGTCCATTTGCCCTTAAAAAAACAATAATAAACTATAGATACACCACTCTGTTCTGTGAGACACTAATATAAAGCCATAAAAGCTTAACTGGACAAATGATCTAAGTCAGCGAGGCTTTGAGTTAGACATTGTTGACCTTAAATTTTAAATTCACTGTGGAATTGGGGGGGCAGTGCCGCTTTAAGGTCAAATTATCCAAAATGGAAACATTATCAAGTCAGCAATGCTTTCAGTTCAGCTAATTTGGCCTTACATTTTAAATCCACTTTGAATTCTCACTTTAGTACATAAACCTAACAGTGTTGGCCCTCATTCATATCGATTTCAAATGCATGTTTTCCTAACAAAAAAGGAACTTCACATTAATGGGTCCGTCTAATGTGTGGCTGAGCATAGTGAAGGAGTTTACAGACATCGTGGAATCCAAGGTTTGCCATCATTTATTTAGAGAGATTTCCATCAAGAAACCATATCAGTTACAGCTAAATGTTATACCAGCCACCCCCCAAAAAAGAACATACAGTTGCAAGAAAAAGTATGTGAAACCTTTGGAATGATATGGATTTCTGCACAAATTGGTTATAAAATGTGATCTGATCATCATCTAAGTCACAACAATAGACAATCACAGTCTGCTTAAACTAATAACACACAAAGAATGAAATGTTGCCATGTTTTTATTGAACACACCATGTAAACATTCACAGTGCAGGTGGAAAAAGTATGTGAACCCTTGGATTTAATAACTGGTTGAACCTCCTTTGGCAGCAATAACTTCAACCAAACATTTCCTGTAGTTGCAGATCAGACGTGCACAACGGTCAGGAGTAATTCTTGACCATTCCTCTTTACAGAACTGTTTCAGTTCAGCAATATTCTTGGGAAGTCTGGTGTGAATCGCTTTCTTGAGGTCATGCCACAGCATCTCAATCGGGTTGAGGTCAGGACTCTGACTGGGCCACTTCAGAAGGTGTATTTTCTTCTGTTTAAGCCATTCTGTTGTTGATTTACTTCTATGCTTTGGGTCATTGTCCTGTTGCAACACCCATCTTCTGTTGAGCTTCAGCTGGTAGACAGATGGCCTTAAGTTCTCCTGCAAAATGTCTTGATAAACTTGGGAATTCATTTTTCCTTCAATGATAGCAATCCGTCCAGGCCCTGACGCAGCAAAGCAGCCCCAAACCATGATGCCCCCACCACCATACTTCACAGTTGGGATGAGGTTTTGATGTTGGTGTGCTGTGCCTTTTTTTCGCCACACATAGTGTAGTGTGTTTCTTCCAAACAACTCAACCTTGGTTTCAGAATATTTTGCCAGTACTGCTGTGGAACATCCAAGTGCTCTTGTGCAAACTGTAAACGTGCAGCAATGTTTTGTTTGGACAGCAGTGGCTTCCTCTGTGGTATCCTCCCATGAAATCCATTCTTGTTTAGTGTTTTACATATTGAAGATTCGCTAACAGGAATGTTAGCATTTGCCAGTGACTTTTGTAAGTCTTTAGCTGACACTCTAGGATTTTTCTTCACCTCATTGAGCAGTCTGCGCTGTGCTTTTGCAGTCATCTTTACAGGACGACCATCAGTGCTGAACTTTCTCCATTTATGGACAATTTGTCTTACCGTGGACTGATGAACAGCAAGGCTTTTGGAGATACTTTTATAACCCTTTCCAGCTTTATGCAAGTCAACAATTCTTAATCGTAGGTCTTCTGAGAGCTCTTTTGTGCGAGGCATCATTCACATCAGGCAATGCTTCTTGTGAAAAGCAAACCCAGAACTGGTGTGTGTTTTTTATAGGGCAGGGCAGCTGTAACCAACACCTCCAATCTCATCTCATTGATTGGACTCCAGTTGACTGACATCTCACTCCAATTAGCTCTTGGAGATGTCATTAGTCTAGGGGTTCACATACTTTTTCCACCTGCACTGTGAATGTTTACATGGTGTGTTCAATAAAAACATGGCAACATTTCATTATTTGTGTGTTATTAATTTAAGCAGACTGTGATTGTCTATTGTTGTGACTTAGATGATGATTGTGAAGGACTTTTATGTATTTGCCTATATGCTTCAGTTTAATCCTCTCCCTGCTATTTTTAATGTCTATATTGTTCGGTTCAAACTGTTGTGAATGAATGTATTCGTGTACCAAACGGGGACCACACACCCTGGGTAGCAAGTAGCAATCAGAACACAGAGAAAAACGCAACTTAATTGCTACTAGGTGGTCGCCATTCGACATACGAACACGTGGCGAGAACAAAGGATGGCGGCCATCTTAAAACTCACGAATGCGGTCAGCGGGGCTTAAGCATGAATTGCATGGAACTGTTTTTGGTACGGAAACCATGCGAACGCCCGGTCCCCATGGAAGTCCTGGGTGAATACGTTCCCCTTCACGAATCAAACTGGCGTTCGGTAGATAGTATCTACCAAATGAGGGGAACATTCACAGGTAACCAGCTGAACCATACGAACGGTGGTTTTCGTGTAGTTAGATGTGAACGGAGACCGGCTCTTGCTACTGATTCTATGGAACTGTAACTCGGATACCTCCACATGGCAAGCCGGTCAAACTTCCACACGATGCGACACGGAAACTACTGAACGGAAATTTGTGAGATTTGGATATGTGACTACTAGTATCCTCAGCTACCCAGGGATGTCAAAAGTATATTTGTATGTCTTATAAAAAGTATGTTTCTGAAATTGTTATAAATTGTAATGTTTCTGGCCAGCAGATAATTGAGCTTTGTGTATTGTAGAAACTCAATTATCTAGCCTGGCCCAGAGGAGGAGTTTTGTGTTACATAAATTGTGAGTTCTGTGTGCCAGTAAATCAGTCTTGTTCCAGCATTAAGCTTTGGCTCATGTGTGGATTATTTGGCGATTCCAGGGATATTTCTGCTTATGGAATATTGAGTGTTTTTCTTTTGTGGGAAGAAGGGAATGCTTGACGGGGATATTTTCTACTACCGTCACAATGATCAGATCACATTTTATGACCAATTTGTGCAGAAATCCATATAATTCCAAAGGGTTCACATACTTTTTCTTGCAACTGTATATTTATTATTAGCATTTATACAACAGCACTTTACAATCATAGAGAGGGAATCTTTGTAGTGGGCCCTGTGGAATGAGCTCCCATCCTAGCAAGCAGATATCATTAGCAGGGTTTCTTACTAAGGTGATTTTCAAACTTAAGGCCAGAATAGTCAAACTGAAAACAGAGCTGAGAATTGTTCAAGTTCAGCTATTCTGACCTTAAATTTAAATTTACTTTAAATTCTCACTTCAGTGAATAACCCTGTATGTTTCTTGCCCAAAGACACTTACTGGTCTGCTAAGTCTGGCTCGGACTTCACACTTGGTTAACCAGTTTTCAGGCAAGTGATATTACCGCTTCTAGAATGTAGGGGTGTATATAAAAAAATACCCCCCTCTGTCTCATTAGAAATATCTTTGCCAGAAGCTCAAGGAAGCAAGGTGAAAGGTTAGTGTAGAATGCACCTGAAAGGTTTGCTTTGACGTGTCAGATGGGCTAAACTCTCTCTCTTGGAGAAACTAAATAACCTCCATTTGTTTAAATATACATAAGGATTTGGAAAGAGAGCAGGTAACTTTTTTCTTTGGTTTCTACTGTATGTATTGGGCCTGATGTGTGCTATGGTCGTTGCTGCCGCCCATGAGTGATAGGAGTTTGAGCACAGGACTTGTTTTTTTTGTATTTGTATTCACTTCTGTAAACAGCCAACATACACAAAATATATATAGTGCCTTATATTTTAGAATACCTTATCATGTTACCTTATATAAACCTTGGGTACCCTGCTCCAACTGATGCATGCCACTACCAGGATCCTTACTAGCAGGACTCACTGTTTATTGTTTATACTGCATTACAACTCAGAGCTATGTCTTAAAGAATAAAAATACATCTCCCCCAGGCATTGCATACCTATACTAATTTACTGGAGAGACCGGTATAATGTATCCAATTGTATTGCAATGTATTTCATTCTCCGTGGCAAAGAAATCATACAATTATGGTTAAATGGATATATAAATGTCACAAAGCTCTCAGCAAAATCACTCCAAGCACTTTTATAATGCTGCTTATTTATTATAACCATTAAAAGGACACCCAGACCAACCATTGTCATTGATGTTGTCTGGGTACAGTGCTTCTTAGAAGCTACAATATTTATCTTTCAAGGTTAACTCCTCCTCTAGTGGCTCTTCTAGACATCCACTAGAGGGCTTCCTGGCGCTTCACAGAGTTTTACTCCGTGACATGATGCTGGACTTTCTCATACTTTGTATAAGGATGGCTAGCGTCTGGAAAAATCCCATAAGAAAGCACTTATGTGCGGGGGAAGGGGGGAGGGGATTAGTGGGGGATGCTGCAGAGGCATATGGACACTATAGTGTTAGGAATGCAGTTTTGTATTCCTAACACTATAGTGTTCCTTTAATTAGGTATAAAATAGCGAACAATAGATAAACACTACAAACAAATTATGACAGATAGTATAAGCCTTTAGAGAGTCTGGAACAAAATGAGGGGAAGACCCTTGAGATAACACATTCTGCGCTTGTTATGTTTTGCTTAGATGCTTTGTATTATTTGGTGAAATAGTGGGTTTTAACCTCTAAAGAGCAATTATGATCTAATTGCGAATCAATCAGTGAGAACACTCCATTGGTTTCCATAGTGACTTCTCCAACACTGTTCCAGAATTGTTCTCTATAGATCAGGGCTGCCCAACAGGTAGATCCCCAGATGTTGTAGAACTACAACTCCCATGATGCTTTGCATGCCTTTAGAATACATTTAGAATGACAATGCATCATGGGAGTTGTAGTTCTACAACATCTGGGGATCTACCTGTTGGGCAGCCCTGCTATAGATAAATTCCTACATTCTTCTACGTTAAAATGCATTCTAGATTTGTTCTTTAAGACCATGGTAAGGCCGTATCTGCGTCACCAATAATAAAGTTTTGGCAATCGTATGAAGCTATATTAATCAGATTTTTTTTTTAAATCTACGGCAGCTGGTATTCAGGCTTCGTTTGATATGGCATGATTTATGAACATCATTAGCCTAGGCTGTTAGTAAATACAAGGAAAATCCCTATTGTTTACCAAACCTAGACGATTTATGGCTCATTACTGATGATTAACGATTGCATTTTAAAAATCCCTCCCACTCAATGGTAGCAGGATTTTACATAAATAATTCAAAATCCATGAAAAAAATGAGTTGTCATCAATATTAAAGTGATATCTTTTATTCAATGTTTAATTCAAAATGTGTAGTATGTAGCTTTAGACAAAGAGAAAAGCTTTACTGTCCAAGAAAAGAAAGAAGGCCAGAAAGGATTATTATGCTGAATCTGTATTATATTGGTAACCTGTCAATCATCTGGCACACCACAGTATTTCAAATTGCAAAAATCTAAGGGCTCATTCATTAAACAATGAAACTTGGCCAACAGAAGAGTAGCGTACCTACCACGGTTGAAGGGATCACAGCTGTGACCAAACCCATCATTCCAGGGGGCCCGGTCGCAGCTGTGACCCCTGTGACTGCGGGCCGCTGGGCTACCAGCAGGAGGGGAGAGCTGTGCTGCTCCTCTCCTGCCTTTTTGTGTAGCATGGCTGAGCGGTCTGACAGGAAATGCTCACTGAGAGGGCACATCCTGTCAGTTCTGGTACTGAACAAGTACACAACGGGAGTGGGGGAGAATGACACACATAGAGGGGCCAGTGGGTGGAATGAGACACATGGAAGGGCTAAGGGGAAATGAGACACATGGAGGGGCTGGTGTGTTTGGAATGACACACAGGGAGGGGCTGCGGGGTTGAAACACATGGAGGGATTTGGGAGGGAAATAATATACCTGAGGCTAGGGAGGAATAACACATGGAGCAGCTAAAGAGTAATGTGATAGATGGAGGGGCTAGAGAGGAATGACAAACACATGTGAGGGAGGGAATGAGATGCAAGGGAGAGGGAGTGAGGGCTGAGACACATGGAGGGAATGGGGGGGAGGGTAATTGTTGCACCGGGGCCTTGTGATTTCTAGTTACGTCTTTGCAACTGAACAACCATATAGTAAATTAGTCCAACATCATCCTGTTTGTTAAGTCTCTGTTTTGTGTATACGAAGCTTTGAAACATAGAATTTGACTGCATGGAGCTGCACTGCCCATTTAGTTGACCTATTTTGTTGCTTGGTATAAAACCCAATTTCAGCCTTTTATTACAAAGTGGTCCATGGCAATTGAGATGCCAGAAACAGTCTGTACCTCCTCAAAGAGAGCATCTCGACATCTGAACCCGCCCACAAAAATTTATCCATCACGGATTCCAACAACCGGAGACATGAATATTATTTATCAAAATAATGTTTTAATGAAAAAATTGATGTACAGTTTTTTGTTTTTGTTCCTTGGCCCTGATAAGAAAGTTAAAATGAGATTAACATTGGATAACGGCACAGCAAATTAATAATGATAAGTTATTTCGCGTTCTTCATTTTTTTTTTCTTTCTTCTTCATTATAAACCTGCTGGTAGGACGCAGCACGACGGCACATCAAAAGAAGAAACAAAGGGATGAAGAAAATCTCGTCTACATGCATTCCTTTTAGAGCACAATATGTAATACATTTCATATAGAGATTTATGATTGCAAAAGAAGAAAGAGGTAGAAAAAAAAAAGGATTTGTATGCTATTCCCTTAGGCGAAGAAGCGTATCAGCCCTTCTCTAAATGCATTAGCAATGAAAGAACATTATAAAAATCCTGCTTACAAAGAAAACAAAGAATTTTACTACAAAGCGTCTCCCTGACAGTGCATGCAGGAGCAACATGAATGAATTCCTGTTATTTTGCATAATTTCCAGTGTCATTAGAAAAGCCCCATTTGACTGCGCCAGCCAATGCCCAGCTATTGTAATATGCAAGTGGAATATTGTACAGCAAAGGTGTATAATGATAGATAGTAGACGTGAAACGTGCAGGTAGTCCTTAACGTCCGATGACTCAACAACTATTCACACTTACATCCTTGCATTTTAACCCTGATACCGAGTTATGCAGATGAAGACTCTGGCCGTTCTGAGGACACATTTACTAAACACCAAACTGCCGTGAACCTAAATCTTGCACACAAAATTAAAGCCAAGTTATGACCGTAGCTGAGCTAGAAATTTTTTTCAAATAAGCTACTTTGGACGTAAAGGAATGCTATAGGGTCAGGAACACAAACGTATTCCTGACCCTATAGTGCAAAACCCACCATTAACCATTCCCTCTTACCCCCATTAAAAACATGAAAAACTCACCTTATTTGCAGCGCCGTGTGGGTCCGCCGACATTGGACCCGACCCCTTGGTGACATCATCAGAATTGCAGATTTTTAGCCAATCCCCCATGGGAAAGCATTGGTAAAATCGTCAAGGGGGCAGGGCCAAGCGCTGTTTTGGCCAATCAGCACCTCCTCATAGAGATGCATTAATTCAATGCACCTCTATGAGGAAAATTCAGCCTCTCCATGCACAGCGTGGAGATGCTGAACGGCAGTGCTGCCTATTTTGCAGCACTGAGCCAGAAAGCACCTCCAGTGGCCATCTGAGGAGTAGCCACGTGGAGGTGTCCCTAGGCTGTAATGTAAACACTGCCTTTTCACTGCCTTTGTATGAACATGCCTGAAGGCAATATTATACTCACCAGAACAACTACATTAAGCTGTAGTTGTTCTGGTGACTATAGTGTCCATTTAAAGGGACATTAAAAGCACCAAAACAACTTTAGCTTAATGAAGCAGTTTTGGTGTATAGATCATGTCTATGAAGTTTCACTTCTCAATTCTCTGCCATTTAGGAACTAAATCACTTTTCTTTCTGTTTATGCTGCCCTAGTCACACCTCCCCTGGCTGTGATGTAACACAGCCTGCATGAAAGCAAAATGCTTTCATTTTTTAATCAGATGTAACTTACTTTAAAAGTTTTTATCTCATTGTAGTGGAATGTATGCTCTAGCTACACTATTATTCCCTTTTGTTCGGCTGTCCGTATACCCCCTGTTCGTTTACCAAACCAACTATGTGTGAGTCCACAGATTCGTTTTGTAGTTTGGTCACCCTGTGCCCATTATTAGTGCAGGATATGTTAAATGTATTGCTTGTCTGTGCCTCTTCCCCTCCCACTCCACCTTTTTCCTGTCCTATTGTTTCCCTAGCAGGGCGTTGATCCAGGGACACTGCCAGACCAGTTTGAACTGGCTGTTCTGTCCCTCCCCAATCTCCCTTCAGCCCTTGCTATTGTCTGATCCCACCCTTCCTTGCACTATACTGCTCTTATCAATCTATTGTATGTAAATGAGGCTGTTGGGGTTTTTAATCTATGTGTGCTATGTGTAGTAAAGTCAGTTGACTACCAGAACTGTGTGTCGTCCAGTTACTGGGGGAAAGTGTCTTGGGATATTTTACTGCTTATTACAGCTATGAGGACTAAACAGCGGAGATACCTATGCTAGATATTGGAGCTCCGCTACACTCATAGTTACATAGTAACATAGTTACACAGCTGAAAAGAGACTTGCGTCCATCAAGTTCAGCCTTCCTCACATTTGTTTTTTTACTGTTGATCCAAAAGAAGGCAAAAAAAAACCAATTTGAAGCACAATTTTGCAACAAGCTAGGAAAACAAATCCTTCTTGACCCCAGAATGGCAGTCAGATTTATCCTTGGATCAAGCAGTTATTACCCTACATTGAAAGATTATATCCTTGAATATTCTGTTTTTGCAAGTATGCATCTAGTAGCTGTTTGAACATCTGTATGGACTCTGATAAAACCACTTCTTCAGGCAGAGAATTCCACATCCTGATTGTTCTTACAGTAAAAAAACCTTTCCTTTGCCTTAGACGAAATCTTCTTTCTTCCAGTCTAAACGCATGGCCTCGTGTCCTATGTAAAGTCCGGTTTGTGAATAGATTTCCACACAATGGTTTGTATTGGCCCCGAATATATTTGTATAATGTTATCATATCCCCTCTTAGGTGACGTTTTTCTAAACTAAATAGGTAGTTAACCATTCTTCATAGCTGATATGTTCCATTCCTTTTATTAATTTTGTAGCCCGCCTCTGCACTTTTTCTAGTGCCATAATATCCTTCTTTAGAACAGGTGCCCAAAATTGCACAGCATATTCAATATGGGGTCTTACCAGTGATTTATAAAGAGGCAAAATGATATTCTCGTCCCGAGAATGAATGCCCTTTTTCATGCATGACAATACCTTACTGGCCTTGGCCACTGCTGATTGACAGTGCACATTGTTGCATAGTTTGTTGTCTATAACAATTCCCAACTCCTTTTCGTGTGTTGTTATCCCTAATTCGCTTCCATTAAGGGTATACATAATAGATTAGTTTAGCAAGTCTAATTGCCTTTTTGCACGTATTATTTGCTTCCTTATATCTTTTATAAGATGCATCTGATTTGTCCGATTTAAATGCTTTAAATGCCCTTTTCTTATTTTTAATCTCTTGTTTTACTTCTCTACTAAGCCACATTGGTTTTAATTTGTTTCTTTTATATTTATTTCCCAATGGTACATACTGAGAAATGTACCTTTCTAATATTTGTTGGAAAATGATCCATTTATCCTCAGTGTTCTTTTCACTAAAGAGTTTATGCCAGTCAATATATGCTTAACTTATTGAAATTGGCCTTTTTAAAATTATATGTTTTAGTATAACCCATGTGCTTTTGTTGTTTTGAGTTTATTTCAAAGGACACTATATTGTGATCACTATTTCCCAAGTGCTCACCTACTTGAATGTTGGTCAAAAGATCAACGTTGTTTGTTAAAACCAGGTCCAGACAAGCGTCCTTTCTAGTTGGTGCTTGTACAAGTTGTGACATGAAGGTGTCATTTAACAAGTTTAAAACCTAATTCCCTTTGCTGAGCTACTAGTCCCTCTGTCCCAATTTATGTCCGGGTAATTAAAATCTCCAATAATTAAAGTGTTACCCATATTTGCAGCTTTCTCAATTTGCTCAAACAGCTGTTGTTCCTCGTCAATATTAACATTAGGTGGTTTATACCTATAGTTGGTTTCCCTTCTTTTCCCCCAAGCAGATATTTACCCATAAAGCTTCCACATTTTCCTCATCTCATTCCACTTGCTTAAGATTGGGCTTTAAATCATGGTTGACATACAAACATAGGGATAATGGTGCGGTGTAAGTGACAAAGACCTACACCTATAAGTGGAGCGCTCAAACACATATACAGCTTACCAAACGTTTTCATTCAATAGTGCAGTATGTAGTATGTATGTCAAAAAAATACAAAAAGATACAATATAGTGCAGATGGTATATAAAGTATAGTATGTAAAGGACATCAGTATAAGTAATGGATAACAGCTGTATAAAATTAAGCACAGTCAAGTTAGCTACATGAACAAACAACAGTAGAGTCCAATGTTTTACAAAGAAGTATTGTTCAAGTATGTAAAACCTGCCAATGTCTTAGTAAAGTTGGCCCAGTAAACTCTAAATTTTGATGTGGAAATGTGTCATGTCGAAATAACTACACTGAACCACAAGGCGAAGCACGTGAGGCCCAATTCATCGGGAGCATCCTGAAAGGTGTTACCATGACTGAACTGCTGCAGGGAAGCTTTTACCGGCATACGCAGTGGTAAAAATTGACTGTTAAGGTGTAAGTTATTGGCAGAAATGTTCTCTTAAATGATATATCATGTTTCATTATTTGACAGTCTGACAGAAAACTCTGGGCTTAACGGATGCAAGAAGATTTTTAGCCATCTGACTGCACAGTACTAACTGTAACGTTAGGTGGAAGAGGGATACAGATCTGGGGCCGTTACTCGTGGTTTTAGTTCACTGAAGTGGTCTGGGTGCAGTGCTCCTGTCCCCCTTAGTACTGAATGTAAATAATTGCAGTTTTAGAGAAACTGATTTAATTACATTGCGGGACTAAGACTGCCTCCAGTGGCTTTCAATCAGACAGCCAATAGAGGCATTTCCTGGTGGTTAGGTGACAGTGAGGACAGCTAGCATGCATGAGAACATCTAGCGTCAACTAAATCCCCATTGGAAAGCATTGAAGCACTCATGGCGTTTGCCACGCATATGCATTAGCCCCTTCTCAGGTGGCATCGGAGGAGTAAGTGTTAAACTGGGTTTTTACCCTTTCCATGCTGGGGAGAGGAGTGAGGGTGGTGGTGAGGGGGTTATTCCTTACACTATATAATCCCCACTGGATAGACAACATATTGCTTCAGAATTATAGTTGGGTAAACATATATTTATAGCAATTCAGACTAATATTCAGGATTTTTAAAGGTGGTTTTTAATTTATATAATTTTTATACGTATGGGGAAGGCTTTGCATTGTGTCACTTCACTACTTTATCAGTCCTGCGTATTTCAGAATGCAGAATTTGTTGGAGCTATATATACGTAAATGACAATAATAAAAAACGAAACTTATCATACTTTGTTTTACCTTATGATTACCTTTTCTCTGAGCCAAACTGGATGTAAAATGTGAGAACTGTCTGTAACAACCCACCATTGAAGATTAAAATAAATGGAGCTTAAAACATCTGTCTGTATGTTATGTTAAGCATTTTAAGAGCTTCTGAAATACCACATTTTCACTTACTTGTGAATAGTGTACTATGGAATGTATTCACTAAATTGGGAGCTGAAAAAAACAGTTTTAGGCTCTGCTGGGCAATAGCAGAGTCAATTGAGTCAGCTATTCAGTTTACTGAATATTTAGCCAGTGTTCATTAATGATGTTTAGAACATAAGAGATTATCTTGAGATAATTTGAGCAGTAATGTTAATAACGGTATTGATTAGTAGTAAAACTGGTTTTGAGTTTGATAGTGCCTTTCTCTTAGTGGTGTCATTAGCTTGAAAAATTATGCAAAAAAAACATCACGGTGCAAGCAATTGAAATGCTAAGTCAATTTTGAGCACGTCAATCAAAGAGTGAACGGGCTTCCACATTTAAAATCCAATTTACTTATGAATTTGGAAGTAATTCTGTCAATACAATGTAAATTTAGAAAGCTCAGTGCTGTAAGGATCTCTAATTCTCCATACTTTGATAAAGTCTGTATAAGTACAGCTCTTAACCAGTGGATCTGAACACTTACAGCCTTCGGCACCTTGAGATGTATGAAATTACCTAAAACCTGAGTTTTTTCTTTAAAAATACCCTTAGAGTGTTATACGATTTAAATGGTAGAGACTATGTTATCTCGGCAGAACAGGTATTGAGTGGATTATAGTGAAACCTCTGCATGGAACAATTCATTTTATTTCCAATATTTTTAATTCTAAATTAAAACAAAATGTGATCTACTGTGTATAAAAATACTCATGATTGTTCAAATATCTTCAAATAATTATATATTTGAGAATAACAATAATTAAAGGGACACTTTAGGAACCAGAACCACTGCAACTTAATTTAGTAGTTGTTGGGCAAAGATCCTGTCCCTACATACTCAGCAATGCAAACATTGCAGTCACTCAGACAACCACTAGAGGGACTTTCTGGATGTGGTCATGCAAAAAGGATGGAGATGCTGAACACTCCTCAAATAGATGCATTGAGTCAATGCATCTCTATGAGGCAATGCTGATTTACGTATAGGGAAGCATTGCATTGGCTTAAATTATCAGTATTGATATCCTCAACCAGTAAAGGTGGGTTGGCAGTAGTAAAGCCTGCAAGCCAAATTAAATAAACTGAGTAAATCCTTTAATTTGCTTAATAAAAAGGGGTCCAATTATCTTAAAGGGAGATGGTAGGCACCCACAAACAGAATGTTTACATTGCAGCACTAAAACCGCCTCTAGTGACTGTCTACCGTGGACTCTAGGTCACCTAAATGACACTAGACGTCCTCACGCTCTGCATGACGACACCCAACATCAGTAAAATCCTCATAGGAAAGCATTTAGTTAATGCTTTGCTATGAAGAGGGCCTAATGTGCTAGGATCAGATTCCCCTGTCGGATGACGTCAGAGGAGGCAAAGCACAAACCCAGTGCTTGTATTCCTCACATTATAGAATTTCTTTAATATTCATTACAATACACTAGCATTAAGAATACATGTTTGTATACCTATCTTCTTTAATAACAAACATTATAGAGCAACTGTTGTATTATTTGAAAATAATGTTCATAAGTGAGCCCAACATTCTATCTGCCCAACTGTCTAACCGCCTTAACCCTACAATAGAATTTAAAAAATACCACCCAATGTAAAAGACTCTAAAGTAAATCTAATTGTTTCTTCATTCTTAGGTCAAGATCTATTATGGCTTAATGTTATTTTTTTGTTTTTATGCAAATACAAAAACTAGGTGGAAAACATGATTTCAACATCATTCTATTTAAAATATAATTGTTTATTTGCATATTTCTCAATCACTTTGCAGGTCAAGGAGATATGTGTAGCCAACACTGTGAAGAAACACTGTAAAACCTTGAATTTCATGAAAGGGAGTATAACTAGGACCAGTCAGACTATTTGCGCCTATTTAATGAATGTCAACCATTTTATGAGCATTGACATTCTAGGGCATACTTGGGAGGATTAGTGAATGGAAAGAAATATGTTAATGACAAGTGAACAAACGATGAAGTGTAATTTTTAAGAACACACAAAAAAGATCAAAATAGTTATGAACCAACAACTTCATTTTTCTCCAAAACATAGGACAATACTTTAAATAAAGTCAATTAATGTATAAATGCTAATTTAATTGCATAGAAATCTCAAAACTTGCTTGTCAGTTGTCGGGTTCTAATATTTTTACAAAGCCCCAAAGTGGCACCTAGGTGGAGAAGAAGTGGGGCATAAATGCTTATTGACATTCTCATTGCTTAGGTACATCTTCTCTTCAACTCGTAGCAGAGATCCCCAAGAATGGGGAAAAAAAGACATTAGACATTTAAAAGAAAAATTAACCTAATCTCATAATTAACATACAAGTGTTCTATTTTCTTACTCTTTCATTTCTTGGTGTGTATTACATTGTTGACAAGCCAACAATTGACCTTGCACCTCTGCCAATGGCGACCTTGTCCTTAGCACCCTGTTTATTGCTTATTGACCGTTTCAGAAAATCAGAGCATTTAATTATATGTCTACAGTACGGAAAATGTATCTGCGTGCTTCATTGGAAAATGAAGCTAGCACTGCGTTCTAATTTGCTGCTGACATGATGAACACAGGTCATGCAGAAAATTAATAAAATTCTCTAGATTAAATAAAGGATGCTTTTCTTCTTTTAGACCATAACAATTGCATTGATCTTACACATAACATTAACATATCTATCGAGAAACATATCATTTGCATTTTGTATAAATATGGTAGGTTCCTTGAGCAAAAAAAAAGGAATTTTTTAGCAGCTGTTTTAGATCCCCCAAAAAATCAATATTTGCAAAAAAAAAAGCTTCTTTGGAAAAAAAAATAATTTTTATAATACTTTTCCTTTAAGAACACATTTGTGTTAATGAATTGTGATGTTGCTACCATACGTCAATGCAGTTCAACCCTCTGTGTGTAACCATGCACTAATAACAATATAAGCAGATAGTGGTATAAAGGTGGAGCGCTATTAATAAATAAATAAAATGAAGGGGTATAAAATATGAAACAACATTTATATTTTTATGTAATTTCTGTTGCATATTTTCCTCCAAATATCATGGAAAGTGCATGTAAAAGACAAAGAATCATAGAATATAGAGTCCAGATGGTATTTGTAAATCACAGGAATTAATGTATAAGCTAAGATAGTTATACACACTTACATTTCCTATAGCTCATAAACCAGCTCTAATAAGTAAAGCATTAGTGACTCAAATGGGTGGTCACCATCCTCTTAGACATGTACTCACTACAATATTGAGTAGTAGATGAAGAGAACTTTTATTTTATATCTATTTAAAAACATAAACAATAGCCTTACAGACACAGTTGTTGCTACTCTCAAATCGCTTATTTAAAGGGACACTATAGTCATTAAAACAACTTTAGCTTAATGAAGCAGTTTTGGTGTATAGAACATGCCCCTCCAGCCTCGCTGCTCAATTCTCTGCCATTTAGGAGTTAAATCACTTTGTTTCTGAACCCTAGTCACACCTCCCTGCATGTGACTTGCACAGCCTTCCTAAACACTTCCTATAATGAGTCATCTAAAGTTTATCCTTCCTTTATTGCAAGTTGTGTTTAATTTAGATTTTCTTATCTACTGCTATGTTAATAGCTTGCACGAGCCTCCCATATGTGATTACATTTCAATTTACAGAGCAAGAGATAAAATAGTTTAAGGTAAATTACATCTGATTGAAAGTGAAACCAGTTTTTTTTTTCATGCAGGCTGTGTCAATCAGAGTCAGGGGAGGTGCGACAAGGGCTGAATAAACAGAAACAAAGTGATTTAACTCCTAAATGGAAGTGAATTGAGCAGTGAAACCGGAGGAGCATGATCTATACACTAAAACAGCTTCATTAAGCTATAGTTGTTTAGGTGACTATAATGTTCCTTTAAAATATATCAGTCATTGTATCCTTTGAATCTCGTAGTACCCTGGTTCGGCCCACTGTTGTGACGCGGTTTGTCCATGTCTATGCATTTCGCACGTATGCTTCCTCAGGACATAGTTGATTCCTTTAAATACTAGAGCTGGTTTATCAGCTCCAGTAAAAGTGAATATGTATAATTCTTAGCTTATACATTAATTCCTGTGATTTATAAATGCCATCTGCATTATATATGTTATTTGTGTCTTTTTCTTTTACATGCACTTTCCGTGATATTTGGAGGAAAATCTGCAACAGAATTTACTTGAAAATATAAATATTGCTTCATTTTTTATACCCTTCATCTTTTTATTTATTTATTAATAGTGCTCTAGCTTTATACCACTATCTACTTATATTGTTTTAGATCACAATTTTAGATGGAAAATTGAAAATGTGTACAGAATTCAAAAGACAAATAAATATATTTATGATCTAAACTCATCTTAGTGTGGAAGGTGGAGAACAGATGTACAAGCAGAGTCATATATAAAATACAGAAAAAAAAGTTATTTTCACAAAAATTCAGCTTGCAAATTTACATCTCTGACAAAAAGTCAGATTTAGAAGAGAAGTTTCAAGACTGCTGTTTAAATCAATTCGGCCAAAAAACTATTCACAAAAGGTTAAATATGAAAAAATGTGCCAACCTGATTTTGCCAAGAGAACACTTTTCTATTCTGATTTGCTCTATAGTGTTGCTCTTTAACAGCCACAATGTCAAAGTATAATGCCAAGGAACAGCATGACCTTATACCACACTAGAAATTAGAAAATGCACTTTTAAGGTGATACTAGAAAAAAAAAAAGTCTGCTGAAAACACAGAGCTGTAAGGTGGGTTTTATTTGCAATTTATAAGGTACATATACAAGACATGCATTGTCGGTAGATACAATTGTTACATTGTAAGTGGCGCTAAAGGCACAACAAGCCATTAACAATCATAGTAGTTATACATTTCACATTTCCCAGGTTAACATTCCGCTATTGTCATGTACTTTTTGTGTCGTTGTTGACCTGGAGCCTGGGCCATTGTTCTGTGCACCAACTTTTGATTCTTAGTGTCTGTATATACCGATTTTTAGTTTAGTTTAGGTAAGCAAAACTTATCAACTATTAACTGGGGAGGAGGGAGAGCTGGATGGGAGGAGGTGGGGAGGGGAGTAAAATATGGTTTCCCGATAGTTTCCTGTTGAATTCTCTAATGTGATCGTATTCTATTCCTGTGATATTAATACTTATGGTTTCTTATGCGTTTGATTTGATTTCCTGCGGGCTTGGTATCCTATCGCTCTCCTATGACTCTCAACTTTCTGTAACTGCCACCTTCTGTGCGTCCTGTTTCAGGGGGTGACTATACGTGTCCCACATTCTCCACGCCTCCACCCAAAATGTCTGTGGAGCCCTGTAGGTTCTGGTTGCGCATTCATTTAGTTTGACCGTGTCCAACTGAACTATACTGGTTTCTATAAGTGGTGGGACTTTTTGTAGCCAGGCCTTGGCTATGAATGTGATTACTGCTATAGTAATATGAAAGATAAGATATTTGTGAGGTTTGGGCAGGTTCGGTGGGATGTGTTGTAAGAGAAAAATTTCCGGTGATAGTGGTATATCTATTTTCCCTATTTTCTATATGAGGGATTTTGCATCTTCCCATAATTTGGTGATGGCAGGGCACGTCCACCAGATATGCAGAGTATCACCCGTATCATGCCCGCATCTCCAGCATGCTCCTGCTTGCTTTGGGTCTATGTGTTTCAACTTGGTGGGTACCATATGCCATCTGTAGAGCATTTTCCTAGACATCTCTATCTGGGAGGTACAAAGTGTTAGTTGTTTATTAGCTACAAAGCTTTTCTGCCATTCTTCATCTGGTAATTGTCTGCCTATATCTTTTTCCCACTTTTTTATAAAGTGCATATGCCGTATCTCTTTGATGGGCAGGGAGCTATCATATATTTTGGAAATGATGCCGGGCGGCCTTTTAGGTTTACTGCATAGTTTTTCCAGTGCCAACATATTCCCTTTTGTATTTGATTTAGTTTTTGTTTCCTTGTGTCTCCCAATCCATGAGCCTATCTGCCTGTGTGCAAATTCAGCAGTGGGCGGGAGTCCATACTTCTTTTGTAATGTGTGAAAGGGGATGTGTTCGTTTTTGTCTACAAGTTGGTGTACGTGTGTTAGACCCAAGCTAGCCCATCTGCTTATGTTCAGTTGTGGGATAAGTATTTAAAAGGAGCAGAGCTGCTTCGTTGGGAGGATTTCCATGTTGGGGTTTAGGGTTCTTGTGTATTTGTCCCACTCTTTTAGTGTCAGGGAAGTTATGGAAAGCATATCCTGAAACTTTCTCCTGTGCTGCTTATTTATCCCTGCTAATGTCGTGATTTTGTAGCCCTCTGTGTATATCGCCTCTATTTGTACCCATGAGGGTGGCGAGGCATGAAGGTGAAAAGCTGCCACTAGCGGGCTAATGATTGCCGCCCTGTAATATAAATCTAGATTTGGGAGTCCCATGCCTCCTCTTTTTTGTATTAGGTAAAGTATATTCGTTGCCACTCTAGGTCTCTTATGTGTCCATACAAAGGAGTTAAGTGTTTTCTGTGCCTCAGCAATGTATGCCGTGGGTAATTGTATAGGCAGGGTACGGAACAAGTATTGGAGTTTGAGGAGGATCATCATTTTCACGGCCGCTACTCTGCCAGTCCATGAGATATATTTATTTTTCCAACTTGAGAGTTGGTTTTTGATAGGGTGGAAAAGTGTGTTGTAGTTGGCTTTGAGTAATTTATGTGTGTGCGTCGTGAATTTAATGCCCAGAAATGTGAGATGATCTTGTCTCCACTCAAAGGCAGTAGTTTGTTGTAGCTTTTTGGCTATGTTTATTTATTTATTTATTTATAAAATATTTTACCAGGAAAGATACATTGAGATTTCTCTCGTTTTCAAGTATGTCCTGTGTCCACAAAAATTATTGCATCCTGGGTCCACAAATCATTGCAATCTGGTGTTTTATGTAAGCACATGGCTTGTGTTTTTGTTATATTTAATTTATAATATGAGCAAGCACTGTATTTTGCTAATATGTCGTTGAATGCTGGGATGGAGGTGAGCGGATTGGTTAATGATAGCATTACATCGTCCGCAAATGCCGTGAGTTTGTAGTCTTTCCCTCCTTTTTTGATGCCTGTGATTAATTTTTCGTCTCTGATTGTTTGCATCAGTGGCTCCAGGGCTAAAATATAAAGGAGTGGTGATATTGGGCATCCTTGCCGTGTTCCGTTAGATATATTAAAAGGCAAAGAGGCAAATCCGCTATTTGTTACTCTAGCAGAGGGCCTGGAGTACAGTGCTGAAATCAAGTTTAAGAATTGATGGGGGAAGTTAAATTTTTGCAGCGTTTCTCTTAGGAAGGTCCAGGGCAGCCTGTCAAATGCTTTCTCAGCGTCCAGCGACAGGAATACACTGGGCTCCCCCTGTTGTTGCTTGGAGTACAGTAAGTTGTATAGCTTTCTTGTGCCATCCGCCCCCTGGCTGCCTTTTAGAAAGCCCCTTTGGCCTTGCTTGATTACTATAGGTATCATATCCGCTACCCTTATGGCATTTAATTTGGCCAGAATTTTGGTGTCCGTGTTTAGCAAAGAGATGGGCCTTAGATTTTGTGGTTTATTTGGTGGTTTGCCTGGCTTCGGCAGAGTGACTAGATGTGCCATCAGCATGTCTTGCAGCATAGTGCCGGTGGATATTATATTGTTAAATGTGTCAACTAGGTGTGGTCCTATTGTGTGGCAGAATGTTTTGTAATAAGTATTAGTCAGACCATCTGGGCCAGGCAATTTGCCTTGAGGTAGCGATTTTATTGTTTGTAAGATTTCGGGCAGGCTTATGGGTGCACTGATTACCTTTTGTTGCTCTAATGTAAGGTTGGGTAGGTTTATCTTGGATAGGAAACATTGTATTTCTGTTAGGGATGGTTGGTGTGTCTGTGGATCATTTTGTATGTTGGATAGGGAATTATAAAAGTTAGCCATTTCTGCGAGGATTTCCTGCAGGTTGTATATTTCCCCCCCTGCATGGCTATGCAGGTAGGGAATCTTTGATTGGGCCAGTTTCTGCCGTAGCTAAGGCTTTTCTGGCTTTGTTGCTTTGTGTATACTTGCGTATTTTTAATTTGTGGAGTGTGTCTAAGAGCATCTAATTTATTTGCTTCTTAACTTTAGCTATTTCTCTCTCGTGTTCTATTGTGGGTTTTATGTATTGGGCACTCTGTAGGTCTTGTAGTGTTTTCAGCAGTGCTAGGTATCTCTTTTCCCTTGCCTTTTTGAGATAGGAGATTCTTATGAAGATTCCTCTGACCACCGCTTCGTGTGCTTGCCATGTCATTGTGGGTGTTAGTTCAGGAAGTGTATTTTTTCTGAAATATTCAGTAATATCTTGGTTTACCTGTGTGCGAAATTCATCATTGTTAATTAGGATGTCATTTAACCTCCACTGGGTCTTTCCCCTATGGTCGAAGTTGGCCTGTATTGTTGTGAGCACTGGAGCGTGATCGGACCAGATTATGTCTCCAATGTCACTGTTTGTAACTCTTTGTAATATATCGTTGGAGACTAGAATCATATTAATTCTGGAATAAGACTTATGGACTTGTGAGAAATAGGTGTACCCTTTTTTTTGGATGGTGTACCCTCCACACATCATGTAGATTATGTTCTGATATGAGCTTGGTGAGTGTTTTGCATTGTTGTGTTACGTATTTGGTCCTGGGTGCGCCAGGACTTAGTGATGTGTCCGACACTGGGTGCATAACGTGATTTACGTCACCACAGAGTATTATTGATTTTTTTTTGTGTGGGTGGTATTTTATTGAGAACTTTAAGTAGAAAATTTCTCTGGTTCATGTTTGGCACGTATATCCCCACTTATGTATTTTTGACCATATTGATACTGCAGTAGATTATGAGGTAGCGTCCTTGCAAGACCTTTTGGACCTGCATTAATTCAAAGGTGAAAGATTTGTGGAAAAGGAAGGACACACCCGTAGATTTGGATGAGTGGGTCGCATGGTACTGAATACGGTAGTTCCTGGACCCAAATTCTGGGATTTTGTTATGTTTAAAGTGTGTCTCCTGTAGGCACATTATATCAGTGTGTTCTCTTTTCATGGCTTCCAGGAGTACCCTTCGTTTGTGTGGGGTGTTAAGTCCCTGTACGTTGTGAGTTTGTATTTTCATACTAAGTTGGTGGGTGTAGAAGAGCGCTTAGGGTGGGTTTGTGTTGTCCACCAGCATTGTCCGTGCATTTCTGAAATGTCATCTTCTCTAAGTTTTCAGCCCTTGTGTGCGTCTGAATCAGGATTTTTCTGTTATTGTTGTGAAATACTTCATAGAGGGAAGCAGCGATTTGATCAGAAACTCAGGAAATAAGAGGGGACAGCGGGTGACCGGGAGGGGTGTATCTTGGGTATTTACAACTTCCCCCTCGCAGGGTCATGGCGCCAAGTGGTGGAGCCATGGGGGGTAGATATTAAGATATCTGTATGGGTGGCTAATGGCCTTAACAAAATATTTATGTGGGCTAGGACCTGCATGTAGTGCTATTCCTGTGTGTAACAACCCGTGTGTGCCGCAGTGTGAACTCTGAGCGGCATCCTCCCCATCGATCACCTGTTGATCATATTGTATTCTAGGGCATCTCAGTACTGTTTTACTAATATCTGGTTATTGATTAACATTATGTTTACAATTAACATTCTAACAAATATGTATATCCCTCTGACTGAAACATTTTGTCACAAAGTCTCGAGACATTGTAAGATGCATATAGACCTATACCTATACTCCTCCGTTGCTATGTGTGTATATTATTTTTATTTTTTTGCAATATACAAGAACAAGAATGCATATGTATCCACTTCAATACAGACATTCCCATTTGCTACATGCTTGAAATTTGTATGTTTAGATTGTTCTATAGGTGTGCTGAAGGAAGAAAACTGAGTATATGTCTAAATGTGTGCTATCTTGATACCTGATCTCTCATGCATCTAGCAGCCAGAGTCCTGAGGTTTTCTGATATGCAATCTTCATTGTGTTGTTCCAATTCTTGTCTTTGTCGAGTTTGCTTTTGAGAGTGTAAAGTTTGTCTCTTTATCGATTGACGAGGTGGAACTTGGTTTGCATTTAGTTCACTTGTCTTCAGAGACCGTGTTCCCTTTGTGTGTGTGTGCCAATTGTCGATGTCCTGATCTGGGTAGTATGTGAACAATTTTCGTAAGGATGTCTCCAGAGGTGAGAAGCAGTTTGTCTGCCTATATGGAATTTGTTGCTTGCATGTCGGGTTGTCTCCAGTGTGGTGTTAATGACCGTCTCGTCGGGCGGGAGCTGTGCTCCATTCTATCTGCATTCTCTGGGGGGGTAGCGTTGTTTTTTCTGCCGAGTGTTCTAGGATGCCCCATTTTTGAAGTATTTTTGTTCCTTCTTCTGGGGATGAGATTATATGCAACGCACCTTCACGTGTGATGAACATTTTAGTGGGGAATCCCCATGTGAATCGTAGTCCATTTGCCCGCAGCCTATCAGCAATATGTGTGAAATCTTTCCTTCTTCTTAGTGTGGTGGAGGACAGGTCGGCAAATAGTTTCACTGTGGGGTACTCTTGATGAGGGGCAGATTGATTTCTGCAGGTGCGTAGGACCATTTCTTTAATATGGAAGTAATGTACCTTTGTGAGTACATCTCGTGGGATAGTGTCTGGGAGATGTCGCGGTTTCAGGATTCTATGTACCCGGTCCAGGAGTAGCATTTCTTCTGGTATGTCCGGCGCATAGGCCCTCAGTAGGCCCCTAACATACATTTGCAGCCCTTCCGGTGGGATCGATTCAGGAATCCCCCGCAGCAGCAGATTGTTCCTCCTGGAGCGATCCTCGAGGTCCGCTAGTTTTGCTTCAGTCGTTATTAGCTTTTGTTCTAGTTGTTCCACATGGGTTGCTAAATCGTTATGTGCTGTGGCAAAATCATACATTTTGGATTCCACTTGTGACGTTCTTTTGCTGATTTCTTGCACGTCTCTCCTCAGGGAATCCATGGAATGCTGCCAGGACATGATGAGCTTCTGGGAGAGGTTGTCTAGCGCTAGCTGTAAGTGGCTTTTAGTGACCTGATCTGCTGATGTAGATTGTTCCATATCTTGCTGTGAGTCTTGATGATGATCAGGACTGGTGGCGCCATCTTGTGAAGGCCGCTGGTGCTCCGAGGTTTCTGCTTGTTGTTTATTGCAAAAAAAAAAAAAAAATTGTCTTGGCTGAGCCCTTCTTCTGTTTATTCTGTGCCAACTTTTGTTTTGCTGGTTTGCAGGTCCCAAGCGTCCGGATTGATAAGGATTATAGACCCTGGTAGCCAGAGCTCAGGTTCAAGCGACCATTAAGCTTGGCAGTTAGCCACGCCCCCCAGGTGGGTCAATAGTTTAAGGTACACTCCAATAGTTTAGGGTACACTCCAATTAATATAAACAATACTACATGCTGATGTGGTTATAGTGCCAGAAAAGCCCTGCTAACCCCCAGTGAAAGTAGTCAAACCAATTGCGAATGTAGCTTAGCTCATTGGTTGAGAGTGCTATAAATTAGATCAGACACAGAGAGACAGACAAACAGACAGACACACAGATAGATAGATAGATACATAGATACATAGATACATAGCTACATAGATTTCTGTGCAACATCTGTTATTTTCAGCTACAACCATTTCAATCTAGCCCTTGACCAATGATGAAGTGATGGAAATGAAGCAAGGATAAGAGAAATAGCAACCATAACCATAACTGCAGGCATAAATTTAACCATAATTTAAAAATAAAATAAAAGCTAGTGTGAGTATAAGAAGATAATGCCATTTTGGGGATTTTAAGTAATTTACTGCATTATGGATATGCTACAACTCTACCTGCTGTGAAGAAGAATAGTGATACATACATGATGAGGCATCGGGCTGGACATCATGAGTCTATGATGTTACATTTTGAGATTAGCTACATAGAAGGAAAATATACTAAATGTATATCGGAACAATGTATCTGAGTTAGAAAGGTAAAAATGAATAGAGATAGAATATTGCAGTACAGCTCTGCAGAATATCCTGGTGCTTTATAAATAAAATAACTACACCTGCATGATCATCATTTGCAAAGCATGTTTCCTACCACAAGCCCTCATATCTATCCCAAATGGCTCCTTTTGTTCTCTTTCTCGGTACTAAATCTATCTGTAGTTTTGCATCTTCAGTTATTGTATTTTATCTAAGCACCTTGAGAGCAGCTGCAAAATTAGCCAAGTTAATTTCAGCAGAATAATCACTGGCCTCGGTGAATGGAAAACCTTGAAAACGAGACCTTGTTTGTTCAGCCAAAGTGCCTCTTCTAATTTGTTTTAAAAAGAATAATTAGAAAAACAAGTTAATTATAATCATATTATGCTTCACAAGCCATCGTTTTTATCAAATTCTTGTTCTGTTATTGGCCATATGTCTATGCTGTAGACAACAAGGTTTGTAACAAATCTGTGAAAAGAGAGAACTAGACAGTCAAACGGCACAATGCTATTTTCCATTTATACCCTATAAAGAATAACAGTAGCCAACAGGTTTGACCCCCAGGTATCTGGACCTTTCCACTAAATGCCTGCCCACTGGGTTGAGGCCAATTTTTCTGGCTGAAGCAGAGTACAACAATGTTAAACCTCTACATATCAAGTACTTTGATTCATTTTTTTTTCATGAATGAAGCTACTAGCAATCGATGAACTAGATATTCCGTTAAGACAGCTGGGTACTTCAGCTTCTGTAAGCCTATCCATAATATAGGCTTGTGGTAAGGCTCTAATGGTTTGTGTAATATGGTTGAGAGTGAGACGATAGGTGTGCACAGATGTTTCATTAAAGGGACACTGTAGTCACTATAACCTACGGTGTCCCTTTAAGTTGTGCATTGGGATTTTTTTTAACACACACGAATCTTTATTGAAAACTATTTATCAAACCAGCTAGAAATAAGCTAAACTAATTTTCATATATAACCAGCTGAACACTTACAATATAAACGTTAAATAAGTAATCAAACACAATTTTTAATCTGGACATGTTAAATTAATGCTCATTTTTCACAACATAATGAAATATTGCAAACTGGTATGTAGGTGCAGTGGGGGCTTAAATGTGGACAGCGTCAAAAAGTGAGACCTGCTTTAAAGGGACACTATAGTCACCAGAATAACTACAGCTTATTGTAATTGTTCTGTTGAGTAGAATCAGTCCCTTCAGGCTTTGTGCAGTAAACAATGTATTTTCAAAGAAAAGGCAGAGTTTACATTACAGCCTAGGGATAAATTCACTGGCCACTCCTCAGATGGCTGCTAGAGGTGCTTCCTAGGGCAGTGTTGCACAGTGAGCAGCACTGCCACTCTGCATGCTGACACTGAACTTTCCTTGATTCAATTCATCTCTATGATTAGATGCTGAAAGGCCAGGGCTGTGTTTGGCTTGCGCAGGCTCTGCCCCTGATCTGTCTCCTTGACAGTCTCAGCCAATCCAATGCTTTCCCATGGGAAAGTATTGTGATTGGCTGAGATCACCACTTCTGGTGATGTCAGCCAAGGAGACAATTCAGGAATAAATGTACCAGCAGACTGGAGTAAAAGTAATATTTTACTATATTTAGGAGGGCAAGGGGGGCTAGATGGTGATTTTAACACTATAGGGTCAGGAATTCATGTTTGTGTTCCTTTAATGTTGGCACAATTGGGCCAAACAAACCTTGCACATACGTATGGTTGAGACAAATAAATGATATGAAAGGTTTCTGAGAACTTAATGGTTGATTACGGAGATAAGCAAGGCTGAATTCTGAACTGACGCTATAATTGGAGTGTTGATTCCTTGAAAAAATTACGGTTAGATGAATATGGCAAACATTTGTGTGATTTAATAAATTAAACATTCTCATCTCACTGGTGTTATCAGGGATTACAATTTCTTGCATTTGTAAATGTAGATCTTACCAAATTATTTTTACACTAGACCCCTCCAAGGCTCTTCTGACCACCAGGTCAATAAAATATTAACATGGTCACCAAAAACACATAAACTAACAAGGTTTTAATATCAGAGTAAAGTGAAGCATTCTCTGCTTGAATTCTAACGGAGCGCATGTTAAAAAAACTCAGTACTACCTTAGGGAAATCAAATGTTGAAAATAGCATTAAGTTATACAAGGGAGAAATGAGTATCTGTTTGAAATGTCATCGAAAGGATAACGCATTGAGCTTGTTACATATTGGACAGGTAAAGATGGAATCTATCCATTTATCTGAACGTGAGCTTGAACTGATGTATTGAAAACAGAAGGGTAATGTCTTTCATGTTCTCTTGTGTTTACAAAAAGATAGTGCATATAGATATATTTTTTATATATCACAAAGCTGAACAACATCATTTAACAGCTTAACTACAATACAATGCTACCTAAGAGGAACAATACATAGATTGTATCTGTGCTGGAATGTTTATTCCAAATACATATACTGATCAGCCACAAGATTAAAACCACAAACCTAATATTTGGTATGTCCCCCATTGCGCTGCCAAACAGCTCTGATGTATTGAGGCAAGGACTCCACAAGACCTCTGAACGTGTCCTGTGATATCTGGAAGAAAAACAACAGCAGATCCTTTAAGTCCTGCAAGTTGCGAGGTGGGGCTGAGATCTGGGGAATTTGGAGCTTCCAACACATGAAATTCAGAACTGACTGTTCACTTGCTGCCCAATATATCCATCCCTTGACAGGTGCCATTGTAACATATTATCAATGTTATTCATTTCACCTTGTTAGTGGTTTTAATGTTGTGGCCGAGCAATATTGGTATCCTGCATATTGCTGTGCACCACCTGCATATCTCCAGTTGGACTTTGGGAAGACCTCCTTGGGCAAAAAAAACACTAGAAATCGTGTGCCAAGAGTTCCCAGTACAAATGAGCACAGACAGGAATTGTGTTTTAGACTTCATACTACATTTCTACAGGTACCCTTGACAACTGGCACTGTGTCAGTTGGCATCATTTTTGTTCTGAATTTGGCAGGACAGTTATGATTTTCAGGTCATGTCCCATCATCCAGCCTTAGTTCCCTGATATCCAACTTTTGGGTACACCAGAGAACTGTCCCCAACAATAATAGCACAATCACATCAATAAACACGTTTGTGCTATGATTAGGGCACTAGAACCCCTCAGAGAGCATTGAAACATTGCTCACTGCATTTCCTCAGTGGGACAATTTGCATGATTGGCAAGCAGCCTGGCATGCATTGACCTGCCAGGCTGTCCTGCCTTTAAGAGCTCCTTTGGGGCAGATCTATTGACATGCTCACATTACTAATCTGCCCCTTTACCTCCCTGCCACCGGTGCCCTGACTAGCAGGACTCAGGAGTTGGTAGGTATTTATATGTGATATATAGCAGGAATCTATTGAGTTCCAGCTACTTGTATAAGTGCTCTGTCGCACTGACGTTTACATTTCAGTTTAGTGTACCGTTTTCCTGAGATCAATTAGATTCTCTTCTAATAATTCCCACACCTTGATGTCAGAGGAACACAAAAAAAAAAAAAAAAGATTTCATCAGGCAACAAGCTTTTACAGCTCTGTTATCTGCTAAAATATTTGTAATGAATTGACTTTGGCAAATGTTCACTAAACAGTAAGATGTTCACTAAACAGTGAGACCTAAATGTCCCTTCTTTTACAAAATTCACAGATTTTTTATTACTCCAATATTTTGACCTCAAAGTTAAAAGTCCAAGTGATGTCTCATTGATCATCCTTTAATATCGTTGGTGGTAGCATTGACAAATTGCCCACGCTTGCATTTGTGTCTCCTGCTTCTTAAATTGTGTCCTGAGGATTTATTCATTAAACTCCAATCTGTAGAGAATTTAAAACCAAATTGCTAAGTTTAGGCAAAATGTGCTGATTTGGTAAAACTCTTCAACTTTACTCTGTAACTCTGACTATGTTGGCCTAAATTTTGGAAGTCAGTTTTCAATTCACTACACTTTAGTCTTTGACTCCACTCCGATAGTATGGGAAAGGTGTTTTACTCCGTGATGATCTCAGCCAATCCAATGCTGTCACACAGGAAAACACTGAGAGGTTCTAGTGCATGCAGTGCAAAACTCTGTGCTGCGCCATTGAATCAATGCATCTCTATGGTGAATGTTCAGCACCTCCATGCAGAGCGTGGAGACGCTAAATACCAGTGCTGCACATTGTGAAGCACTGAGACAGGAAGCAACTCTAGTGGCCGTCTGAGCGACAATCACTAGAAGTATTACCAGGCACCAATGTAAACACTGCCACTGTTTACAAAGCTTAGCCTGAAGGGACTGACTATAAACACCAGGACCACTATATTAATCTGCAGCAATTCTGATAACTATAGTTTTCCTTTCATTCAAACACATTGGCAGCCGCAAACTATTTCTAATTTATAGCTCACTTAAAAATGCCAACGCTGCAATCCAAAAAAAACAGTCTGGAAACCTGCTGCTAATTGAAACTTCAATGAAATTAAAGAAAAGGTGAAGATAATTTATTCTAAAACTGTAATTTATGTAATTAGTTTGGACTCTGAATGAATTTTCTTTGGCAAGAAAAGGTGTTTGAACAGTGGCTCAATAGTTCAGAATCTGTACTACCATACATCTCATGCACAATGTCTAAAGACCAATGAAATCACAGAAAGTACATTTGTAAATTTAAAGTTGTGGTTTGTTTTGTTTGTTTTTTCTTATATATATAATTTACACATTTACATCATAATGACTTTCAAAAAAGTAGAATTCTAAAATACCCCTCCAAAGAGTAAACAGTGATTGGATCACAACATTAAGCTAAATTACATTTTATACTTCACTGTATCAATAGCCAGAAAAGATATTCTATTATTTAATGTTTTTCTTTTAATGTTGTTATCTTTCTATTGGACAATTAATATTCTACTGATTACAAACAACGCAAACTGGCTTTGTCAAATAATTATTATTATTATTTTATTATTTATATAGCACCAGCAAATTCTGTAGCGCTTTACAGTGGGTGGACTAACAGACACGTAATTGTAACCAGACAAGTTGGACACACAGGAACAGAGGGGTTGAGGGCCCTGCTCAATGAGCTTACATGCTAGAGGGAGTGGGGTATAATGACACAAAGGGTATAATTAGGGGTAACAAAGTAGGTTGCTAGAGAAGTATTTACTGAGGGCGAGAGGAGTCATGGAGGGGTGTGGGGCGAATACCTGCTACCAGTTTATGCTTTCCTGAAGAAGGGAGCTTTCAATGGTTTTTTGAAGGAGTTGAGACTGTGTGAAAGTCTAAGAGAGATTGGAGAGGATTGCCATAGAAAAGGTGCAGCCCTGGAGAAGTCTTGAAGGCAAGCATCAGAGGTGGGAGTACGGACTGATGATAGACGTCAAACTGAACTGAAGGTACCAAAAGACAGCTATTGTCACACTACAATTCCCTTGATTTCTTGTTGTTCTGTAAGTAGCCAACCTTTTCATCACCTCTGAAGCAGATGATTGAGCTTAAAATATAAACTTTTAAACTTACAATATAACCCAGTGCTTTAAATACAGAGTGGACCAAAATCCAGAGTAGGATTTGACTGATAAATAACTTATGTGTTAGCAATTAGTTTATTGTTGTTGTTGTTGCAGGTAAATATTATAACTGAGAGATTCGTCATGAGTAATTTCATGAAGGGACACTGAATTAGCCAGAGAAAACATTAAATTTATTCATCTGCGCATCATGTCTGAAGGATCTCATTTTTCATGTAAATGTCTTGTCAATATGGAAAACTGTCATTTCTGGGGTACAGAAAAACCACAGATAATTCATCAGAGCCAATTGCACTGTCTGGTGCAGGGTTGTTTCGCAGGAAGTTATCGGGTAGGAATTCGAGCACTAGACCCTCAAATATTACCTAATGTTAGGAACAATGCAATCGAAAGAGAAAATGGGGCTCATTTAAATGGCGTCATCTTCCGTACCAAGTCAAACGAATCATTGTATGTAACAGCATCGAAACTTATTCAATAATAATTTTAAAAAAAGCTTATTGACTCCTCAAACCCTACTCTGAATATTGATCCACCCTGTATTACAATTGAATATTCAAAACGACGTGACTACTGTTCATAATCACATCTATACCCAGAATTCCCTTGTACAAAGAAAGTTGTGTATGTTGAGTGATTATGTCGTAAGGCACAAATGAATGTAGACTATCTTTACTAGCAGTCAAATAAAGGCTCAGTGAATTATGCTCTAAGTGGTGATAAAACTCTGCTCATGATTGAAACCTCTTCACTCCTTCTGTTATTTTAAGAAGCAGGCTGTAAGACTGAGCTATTTTGATGGGGAGAATGTTATTACCTTTAAATAAATCTTCCCCAAAGGTTCAAATTTACAAAACCTATAACAAATCTAAACTAAATTATACCTTAAAGATACTTATTTTTATTGGTTCTGTTTTACAATCTGCCCATAATATCGTTCTGTGTTTCTCTGTTGAAACTCAGCCAGTGCTAATGTGTAGAATGCAGTGTATCTGTATATAACTACCTTATTGTATTTACAAGTAGAGCCCTAATCTTATCTCTAAAATATACAGCGGAAAGGTCTGATTGTAAGGGAAAAAAATACATACACATAAAGCTTTTATTTAAGAGAAGCTCTTGGCCTGACTTTTGAAAGATGGGTTAGATAAATATTGCGACACCCCAAAAAAAGATTATGCTCAATAAAACTATTGTTTTTCCAAATTCTATTGAAAATGAATAAAAATAAGAATACCAAAAACTATGATCTTAATCATTTAGAAGCCTAAAAATAAAAAAATAAACATGCACATTTTAAATGTGATGTACAAACAAAAATAACAAAATAACAGACATTAGCTTTTTGGCTTCCTGTGTTTTTTTTTTGTTTGTTTTTTTTCTAATTTGAGATTCTATGTTGATGTAACCATGGTAAAACTATTGTTTAATCTTAAACTTCACACTTATATCCTTAATATGACATACTGTAGAACAGAGAATATTACAATTTATGGAGTTAAAACAATTGAGTACTTCCTATTTATGTGTTTGTGCTTATATAAATGCAACAAAATAAGAATAAAAATATATTTATACATAAAGTGCATCTTTTATGCACAGGGTTTATTGTCCCTTGAATATATTTTTTTACAACTGGAGATAATTGCTTGCGTTCTCCAATTCTAACCAATGCTCTAAAACAATTATGTTTCGCTAGTTGAGTTGTGGTGCCTAGCACCATGCATAGATTTGTGTTGAGGGATTTGGAACATAAACATACTACTGGCAAGTAAACATCATGATATGGGTGCCTTTAAAAAACAAAATATATGCATTGAATTAAAGCTGACTTGAATGCCACACCACTAGAAAATCATGGTGAATTCAAAATCCTTTAACGGTTAAAGGCTGGCCACCATGATGTATAGACTGGCAACTTTACATGTATGGTATCAATTAGCATCTGTATTACACTTTTGCAGAGAAAACTATTGCAGTCTAACCGGATGTTGAATGGAATCCCAGCCATAGTGGGAGCAATAATATTTTGAGGTAAATCAGTAGACATGAAAATTAATTTCATCCCAGACTGCAATTCATCCAGATTTGGGGCGATCGGGCAATAGATAGAATTTCTGAACTCCGAACCGAAATTGTTGCTGGATCATGAAGCAACCGAAACACATAATTGCCGAACATGTTCATTTTGATTCATGATTCAGCATTCTGCCCCAAAAAAAAAAAACAACAACTTTTTCTCACTATGATAGTGGGACAATGCGTCTCTAAGTGTACTGCAAAATATAAACATCATATTTATATTAAGCCAAAAATGGGGTACATTGCTACTGTGGCAGGTTAATGCAATGTATGATAATACCCTGTAACTAAATCCCCCTTATTTTTGCCAGAGTCGAGTGTTTTTAAAAAAATGATTAAATTTTGTGAGCTGTGAAATTGGTGTTTAGTGAGTGTGTGTATTGGGTTATGTATGTAATATTTATAATATTTATATTTATGCAGTACACTGATTCGCTTATTTTTACACCCTTTTCATTTGCCTGATTTGTTTCCCGAGTCAGTTTTTCATTACCGAAATTTTACAGAGCCGAACCGACATATGGACGAAATTCACAATCCTAAAAATGTTTTCATTTTCTGAAAAAATGGTTCAGCTGAACTTTTCTTTCAATGCACAAGTCTATCAACCAGTCCAAGATTACACTGTTATTGTATCCAAACTATACTCCTACATATGCACACATCCTGCCTTTTTTATGGCAAAACATTTTTTTTATATTTCTGCAAGGAGCGAGTGGGACACGTCTGCCCAGATTCTCGTGGGTGATAAATCCTACCATGACAGCATACATTATTAAAAATGTACATAAAAATGTAAATATAGTCTTTACTGTGAAGGGTTTATGGCAGGTTAATGTTTAATTGCTTTAATTATGTTACATTTAAGCAAAATGAATCCCACACTCACCCATGTGAAGCATTCATTAATTGGAAGAGAAAACAGCACAATTCAATTTACCTTTTCATTCTGGTTTCACAGTGCTGTTAATGATCAGCATCTGTTACATGCCCTTTGACCTTCAGGTAACGCTGCATTCTGACACCTAAGGATGGCGCCACTCTAGTATTTTAATAGCATTCAGAGGGGATACAGAGTAAGAGGTAAAAGAGTGTCAGCCCTCGTCAAGAAAGTATTTGGAATTAGGGATATGGTACAATACCTTTTTTTAAAAATTTATTTTCTTTTTTTATTCAGTCCTTTGAAGCAGCCTTATTTTTTATAATTGCCAAACAAAACATATTTGCATCCATTTCTGCTTCCAAGAAATGCTTCTGCAATATAGTTGATTAAAAATGACTGAAACAGATTTCTTATCCCTTTAATAAATACCGGCTAGCAAAATAGTAACTGCAGTGTAAAGCATAATGGAATGATGTTCAATAGCTCTCTTTCCTTTGACTCAAGAGTATTAGAATCTATAGCAAGCAATTTTTCAGATTCCTTTAATCAAATCTGAAAAGAGATGTAATTCTGCACATAAAGGGCAAATGGTTAAATATAGTTAAAATAATGATCAGTGATTTAGAGCTAAGTAACTGAAAAGGCTGCCCGAGAATAATGGGAGTTTTGGGTAACAATTTGATAAGTCATGCCTTAAAAGAGGACATACACTTATTCTACCCTGATGACACTTCATGCAATATGAATATTTATGCAAAAAATATATGGTGATTCTTAATAGACAAAAAAAATTAAATAAAACTCAGGAAGCTGGTAAGTTCAGGTAAATCTATAATTTAATATAGAAGTGTATTAATAAAGCTCCCTGTACAAACACTACACCTCTATACACACACTATATGTA
This sequence comes from Pelobates cultripes, assembly GCA_933207985.1. Lineage (NCBI taxonomy): Eukaryota > Metazoa > Chordata > Amphibia > Anura > Pelobatidae > Pelobates > Pelobates cultripes. The sequence continues at coordinate 57,387,559 of OW240920.1, read as the reverse complement.
ACCAGGGAGAGGCGCTATGAAGATTTTTCACACAGGGCGCTTAAAGGCCTAAAGCCGACCCTAAATGTCACTGGCCTGCCTCCTCTTACACTTTATTGGGCGCCAATGTTGGGGGTATGTCTAAATGTATTTCGCAAAACCTGATGGCTAAAAATAGTGTGCTGTGCTTGTAACCTTTCTAGACCTTCATACAGATACAATAATTACATATATTGTTTTATGACAGCATGGGCCACCCGATGGACCCCTTGGACAGCGGCCCTGGGGCCGCAGAAGATGATGGCGGCAGATACCCGGTCTCAGGGGTCCATAGGGCGGCCGGGCCCCCTGTAGTGGCGGGCCCGGTCGCAGCTGCGACCCCTGCGACCGCAGTATGTACGCCGCTGGTGCTACCACATCTGGGGATCTACCTATTGGGAAGCCTTGCTCTACTACAAAAAAATTAACAAGACATATAAAAAAAAAATTTTAATTAAATAAAAATTGTTGTTGAACGTGGGTGTCAAGCTGCCAATTGGATTTATTAATCATTTAGAAAGCAAAGGATTATTTACTAATGAGAATTCAAAGAGAATTCAAAGTGAATTTCATATTTAAGGTCACAGTATCTGAACTGAAAGCATAGCTGACTTACAGAAATTTTCCAGTTTTGGCTATTTTAACCATAAATTTTAAATTCTCTTTGACTTCTCACTTTAGTGATTATGCCTGACAGAGTTGCAGGGGTGTAAAATATTTTAAAGCCTTTAATAAAAGACATTGAAAAAGACCCAATGGCGGTTGAAACTTTGATCTGATCTGTTAGGATGTAACACTGTTTGTTACATTAATTACATCATGATTTCTTTAGCCCACTAAATGCAACCCTTGTCTGTTTGTTTGCTACATGTATGCACACATATTTCTAATGTTGATTCGTTTATTTATCTGTTTTAATTGGAGTGTTCCTTTAATTATTACCGCCATTTTATAAGCCAGGATGTATTTAGATATTTAGATGTGTTAAACTTAACATGTGGGGACAACAACTACTGAATGTTAGGTGCTGACTTTGTAGCATGGTTAGAACACATCCTCCAGCTTATCACAATTAAGTTTAATATATGTGTTACCTTCTTCTCTAGTTTTCTCATCTGTAGGCAAATCGTCTTCTAACACTACCTTTAAATAAAACAACCCAGAGATCAGAACTCCTGGGATCCAGAACAACTTCTTACACAGCTACACAATTATAACTTGCTATCTACTTGTTCTTCCGAAGAATTCAGCATCTTCGCCATCCAGAGAACTCCAAGGAATATTCACAAAGGTGATTAGTCCATGGAGTAGACCTAATTAACCCTGAAACTGCTACTTTTATTTATTACAATTATCATAAGTATGTATAATTAAAATAAATATAGATCTAGCACTGTTTTAAAGATAAGTGATGTTAATGGAGTTGAGTGTTTTAGTACGTTTCCCTATCAAATAGTTTGCAACTTTGGCAAATATTCTAATCCCAGAGTTTTGTGATGTGTTGCTGGACCTTAAAGGGATACTATAGTGCTAGGAATTAAAAAGCTGTATTCCTAGCACTATGCTTCCCTCCGCCGCCCCCCACCCCCATCCTAGTGCTCCCCTCCTCGCCCACACTGTAAGGGTTAATAAACCTTTACTGTACTTACCTGATTCCAGCACCGGCCTCCGTTGGCGCTGGGTTGGGGCTCTGCCCCCTCTGATGTCACACGAAGGAGGAGCTCTAATACGCATGGGTGGTGAGCGCTGGAAGCGCATTAGTCCCCTTAAAGAAAAACATTGCTATAATGCTTTCCTAGGGAATTTTTTGATGCTGGATGTCCTCATGCAGAGCGTGAGGACGTCCAAATTTAGTTAGGCAACCAAAAGTTGCCTAGCAAGATGAAAGTTCCTCTCGTGGCTGTCTAATTGACAGCCACTAGAGACAGTCTTAATCCTGTAATGTAATTATTGCAGTTTCTCAGAAACTGTAATAATTAACATTGCAGGGTAAAGGGGACAGGGTCACTGCCCCCAGACCACTTCAATGAGATAAAGTGGTCTGGGTGCCTATAGTGTCCCTTTAAACCTGGCCACATTAGTAAGGATAACAAAGTAGGTCTGTGTAGGTAAATGATGGCTTTTTGCTTGTACATTATACAATTAATTGTTTTCCCCCTATATCTGAAATTAGGCCCACCTTTGTGTTCCTACAAAACATGGCATTCTGAAATGCTTGTGGCAAAGCACTGTTGATTGTCCCGCATTGCATTATGTGAATGCAAGAATATTTGTGCATCCACAGCATTCCTTATGGTGATAGCAATAACTCTGTGTGCCGAGTTCATATTTGCTTGACAGGTGCATTTTTAGTATTTCCAATTATAACACTGCCAACATTTCACTTCAGTACGAGGCAAAAGGGATAATTTGGATCATTCACGTTGGTTGCCCAGTAATTGCAAATATCTTACAATTATATGAAAACACAAATTACTTCTTAATGTGAATGTTGCAGAATTAAAAATAGTAAGCAGCAAACAGCAGGATTTATATTTTTTTTTATAGTTTCTGAAACATGAACGGCAAAGTCAAGAAGTTAACTGGGGAAAAAAACTCAATATTTACACATTACAGTCTTGGAGAAACCCGTTAGGAATATTGATTCTTGCATTAGTCCAAAGAAGATGAGAGAAATAACATGAATATAGCTTAGATTAAAGCGGCACATACAATTCATTAAGTAAGCTTCTTAAAGGGACACTCCACTGCCCAAATAAAAAACAAACAAACACCATTATTAGATATACCACCTCTAAGTATTATCCATTAACTGTGATCTGACACTTTATAAAAAGTTGTAAAGGCTTTCCCTATAGCCTGTTAGTGAACAGAGAGAGTAGGGGCCACAATGAAGAAAATTACTAGAAACGAGCATAAACTATTTTATTTTTTAACCAACTTCTTTCCACCGTCAATTGAAAAGTTATAACTTTATGTAATGCTTTATCAGTGAGGCCACTTGTTTAGATATTAAGAGTAAATTCATGATATTATTATTTCATATTTGTATGAATTTACCTATAACATGAAGAAAACAAATGATTAAAAATGAAAAAAAAATCATATAATTGATTCCATTGAAATATGATTGCCCCCCCCCAGTGAAATATTTACTGACATCCCATAATTGTGTACTGCCTTTACCAGAAGCTCTTAAGTGTAATGTTCCTCCCAGGCCATGACGCGATTTGTTCTGAATTACCATTGTGTTCGGAATTTATCTAATACGTAATGAAATGTAGAAGGGAAAGCAAAAGTTGGTTGAGGTGTGCCAAAACCAACGTACGAGTAGGCCTGTAAAAAGAGGGACCACAAAGGTGAGTGTTAATAAAGATGTGTGTCGGTGGATGGGGACAAACGGCTTGCAAGACAACGGTAAGTAGGGGGGGTAGGGTTTATATAGGATCATTACTCCTCCCACAAATTCAGGCCAACTGGCCTTCCAACTTGTGCTCGGAATTTATCTAATACGTAATGAAATGTAGAAGGGAAAGCAAAAGTTGGTTGAGGTGTGCCGAAACCAACGTAATAGTAGGCCTGTAAAAAGAGGGCAAAAGAGGATTCAAAGATACCACACTTTATTGCAAGTTAATACAGCATGAGTAACGAAAGCTTGTAAGGTGCTTCACTCTGATTGAGGTATGTAAGTACCTGAGCTGATGCTTCTTGATGACCCATTGTTTGTGATGTAGACTGGGGTGTAAGTGTTTGAAGCTGCTGCTGTAGTGCCTTAGGAGACGTAACCGCTGAATGACAGCATAGAAGGTTTTAAGTACGAAGCTTGGTTGTGAGTTTAGAGAAAAAGGCAAAACATTTTACCATGATTATAACAGCGAGGTTCTTGAATTTAATCCAGCTCCTGAAAGTGTCATGGTGCAATACAGTAAGCCCTCGTGTATGTGAAGGGAAAGTCGTGACCCTGCGTGAAGTGTGCGTACCTGTACGAGGTGCAATTGTGTGCTTAGTCCCAGATTAGCTTGTGGAAAGGTGGTATCCTAGATGGAAAGTGGTGGGCCATGGGGAGTGCCTGGAAGAAGGTATCAAATTGGGAGCGTGACAGAGCATCAGCTGCTGTGTTGTGGCTCTTCCTAGTGCACACAACACTCCGCAGGAACAGGACAATCTCGTTCTTAATGAGGGACAGCTTGTCTGGTGGTAAACTGGCTTGGAAGGTAGTGGTGTCGAGTACTATGCCCAAGAAAACGAGCTTGGTGGAAATACCGAGTGTTTTGCTAGGAGACAAGGGGACCACGAGTGTCGTGAAAAAAGATGTGGTCGAGTGTATGGAGTGAGGGGATTGTGAACCTGGTTCTATCAATAGAAAATTGTCTAGGTAGTGGATGACAGAGGGGCACCTGAGTATATTTAGGAGCAGCCAGCAGAGGGTTTCTGCAAGATATCGAATAACCTGGGGCTGCTACTAGAGCCAAAAGTGAGCCGGGTGCGAAAAAATACCTGTTTCTCCATTTAACACCATGTAAGTGCCATAATGAGGGGTGAATAGGTAGTAGTTTGAAGGCATTTGTTATATCTGTTTTGCTCAACCAAGCTCCACTACCAGCTAATAAGATGGCCTCCATGGCATCATCAATTTTAGCGTATTGCAGTGAGAACTCCGTGGCGGGAATGAGGGAGTTGATACTAGGAGTGGAGGAGGGGTGAGGTGCGGAGAGATCAATAATTAAACGTTTTTTGTTGGAGTATTTGTGAATGGCTATACCGATGGGATTGGTATCCCAAGATGAGAAAGGTGAAGGCAGAAACAGGCTGATCATAAAGCCGGCTGTGATTTCTGTAGACAGAAGGTAGTAGTGGAAGGGGCAGTGGAAGCGGATAAAAGGTTAGGGCATTCAAGTGTACCTGTGGGGATGGCGATAAGGACCGTGTGAAACCCCTGTGAAAAACCCGTCACCAGATAATCTACCAGGTGCCTAGCTGGATGTGACTGGAGATAGTATTCCAGTATGTCAATGTTGACTCTGGTCAGGCATTTCTTAGGTGACAGAAGGGCTGGGCAAATGGACTTGGTGTGGGTTCTGAAGCATATGGAGCAGATGTGCAGTGCCTCGCATGTTGTGAGATTACATACCCCGGCGTTTAAGTCACTGCACACCCGAGCCTTGCCCAGAAATGTAATGTGACGTGTCACTCCGACCGGCACCCTGACTAGTGTGTGGGGTGGGGTGGTGGGGGTGAGCTGTGGAAGTGACTGTCATGCTAGTGAGCGTAGTTTGAGAGGTCAGCAGTAGGGAAATGGAGTTAACATCATTACCCTTGGAAATGCCCTTTCTGATGAAGTCAGGGACAGGGTGAGCCGGGGAAATGTATGAAGTGGGTTTGGCTGAGACCATCAGGGGAAAGTTTGCCAAGCCCAACAAGGCACCAGGTGTGGCTATAGCGGATCCCAGTTTCACTAGTCTGTGATTGATTGTTTGGAGGTTGGCGAGTATAGCAGCCAGGGTGTCTCGTGTAGGATACGAAGTGTGAGCTTTTTTGTGAAGTGTGGGGGATTTTTTGTGGCCACATGCACGTGGTGGCAGGGTGTAGGCCTCTCGCTGACCGTAAAGAGAGTCAAAACGTGTGGCCGTGACTTGGGAAGCCCTAGCTATAGCCCACAAGAAGGGTGAGCGAGGTGGCTTACTATGATTTGGTCGTGAGGTGGGAGTGTAGACCTCGCGGGATCGGGTATTAATTAGCTAGCTAAGGCCAGAACCTAACCCTAGGAGCCAGTTCTCTAAACTACTGGGGCTTGTCTCTCGCAGTGATGTATATGTACGTATGTAAATACTTAACCTTAAGTATAAGTCCTGTTTGTTCGGACAAAGCACAGGTAGACTTTGATATGGCTATAAATTATCTTCTGCAGGAAAACTGGCACGATCCAGAATCTAAGGGAAAAGGAGATGCTAGTGGGCCTGAGGCGTGCCACCGGTGTGCCAAGTGTAAAAATTTTGAACGTATGGGTAGGTGTGTACCAGAGGTACTGTAACGTAAGCATTAGTAAGCTGAGGGACCTGAACGTTGGGCCATAGTAAGAGACAAGCCCCTGGGTACCCAGGGATGTGAATTTATGAATGAAACAAAGGCAAGTGAGGCCTTTATGAGAACGTAATCATAATGAGAAAGATAAAAATACCTGATACTGAATGCCGGAAACCGGGTAGCCAGTTGGTTGTTGATAATGTAGAGGAACTGCGTAAAATAGCGTAAGTCTAAATAATATTATGTAGAAACGATAAACAGGAAATTATGAGTGACCCAGTGATATAAAAAAGGGGTTAAACGACCAACTGTACCTTTAAGAGAGTAACCCTTGTGTGGAAACCACAGAGTGCTGGGAATTAGTTCATAATTAAATATAACAGTGGGTAGGGAAATGGTGCCATAGGACTATGATATATACAGGGGGAAAAACAGAGTATAAACTTTAAATATAAAAAGGAAATAGTCATGTATAGTTCATACTGGGGTATATACATAACATATAGGGAATACCTGCTTATCCCTCCCGCGTTCGGCTAAGCGAACAAGAGAGGGATTTAACATATAAATCAACAGCAGACTGTATGAGTAAATGAAAATGGCTGCATTAAAGGACCACTCTAGGCACCCAGACCACTTCAGCTTAATGAAGTGGTCTGGGTGCGAAGTCCAGCTAGGGTTAACCCATTTTTTTATAAACATAGCAGTTTCAGAGAAACTGCTATGTTTATGAATGGGTTAAGCCTTCCTCCAAAGCCTCTAGCGGCTGTCTCATTGACAGCCGCTAGAGGCGCTTGCGTGACTCTCACTGTGAAAATCACAGTGAGAGCACGCAAGCGTCCATAGGAGGAGAATCGGAAGAGGAGAGCTCCCCGCCCAGTGCTGGAAAAAGGCAAGTTTTAACCCCTTTCCCCTTTCCAGAGCTGGGCGGGAGGGAAAACGAGTATGTTTTCCTGGCACTATAGTGGTCCTTTAAAGCCGTTCGTAAGCGTGTTCGGCTGTATGAACGTGTGAAACAGCCGAACGTAGGGTAAGTATGAGCGATCGGTATTAATTTTTTAAACGAATGAGAAAGAAAGGTGAGTATGAACTACTGCGTTCGGCTGTTAGCCACGCGAACGCAGAAGTAAACGAACGGTGTAAGGAACGAAATGGTAAGTAATAATAATAATAATAGGGAGCCTATCCCCGCATTTTTAGGAGTGAACGTGGGAAATAGCCGAACGCCATTTCCCACGTTTGTGCTTACGCGTAGGTGCCGGTCTCGTGACCGGAAGCCGGAAACGAGTAACGAAGGCGGTTTAGAAGCCGGTGAAGGAGCCCAGAGGTCGGTGGCCAGATCTGTAACGAGGGACTGGATACTCGAGGCAGGATTTCGCGGTAACCTCAAACGGAAGTGGCCTTCCAACATATGAAAATGTCAGTTACCCTGTTTTCCGACTGGGGACTTTGATTTACAATAACTTCAGAGCAGAGGAAAATTGGTGTTTATAGCATTTCTGTCACCTGAAACATAATTGTCTTTTGATTCCCCTTGACCCCTATCTTTCAATTTGTTTTTTTTTACCTTAATTTCTTTTTTTTTTTTTCTAAAAATACCTAATTAAAATAGGGACTACTTTTTCTTTTGTATTCTCAACTTGATAAAACTTGACATGGGAGGAGCTAGCTCCACTTCTTATGTCAACTGAACATTTTCCAAAATGTTTACATGTCCTCCACATCCCCCAACATCAAATATTGCGAGTCTGAGCATGCTCCACCCTGCAGTCCACCCTGTGACAATTCGAGGACTGAGAATGCATGAGATCTGAAACGCTGAATGTTGAAAGGCAGAGAGCCAATGTCATTGCCAGATTTTAGAAGATGGCTGCAAGCATTATCAAGATCTGGAGGTGCCCAAAAATACATGTAAAAAAGGGGGGCTGGAGAGAAACAAAATACATTGCATGGGAGAGGGGGGGATAAAAAAAGTCACAGACGGTGGCAGCGCCTCTTTAAGAGGACTCTCTCAGCACCATAAACACTACAGCTTATTACAGTGTTTCCTTTGCAAAGAAGCTTTAATTTACAGTCCCTATATGTTTTTCAAATTATTCCCTTTATACTATAGTGTTTATGTTACTTACAGACTTTCTTTAAAGGGACACTGTTGGCACTGTAACTACTTCATCTCATTGAAGTGGTTATAGTGTCTGGAGTCAACTGATGCCATCCTTCCATTAAGCGTTCAACTGTTTTTAATGTTTTGATGCTAAATAAAAGTACCAAGCAGCCCATCCCCTCTGTGCTGTTTGGGCTAATGAGGAAGCAATACCCAGAGCAGCAGTGGGTGGCTGAGAGTGTCAGCTGACCGCTTTCAACATATCACAGCGCCTGTTGCTGGTATTAATTAGTATGGCTATGATGAAGTGTGTAATCCCTGCCATAGACATAGCATTAGTGGAACCTGGGCTGTATGTGACAAGGGCCCCTTTTGCAGTGTTTAAGTGCTTGAAAATGATTTAACACGGAATGGCGTTCCAGTGCCAGGGGACTCCAGGTGTTATAATCAATATGGTTATAGTCCTTACAGTGTCATGTGTGTGTTTCAACTCTAATAAAGAGAATTCATGTGTATTTGACACTATATAAGCCTCTGATTACTGTGGAGTCTTTGCATAGTACTTGTGGGCTCTGTTGGTGTGGAAACCTTATCTGTGTACCCAGCTCGGTATCTAGCACGAGGCTGACAAAGGCATTTGCCTTGGGTGGCACTTTCAAATGCCCCGGCAGGTGCCTTGTCAGCCTCTTCCCCTGGGGGGCCAAAGAGCTGGCCAGCTGGCCACCTCAGGCCGCCCAGAGGCTGACATCTACCTGCTGTTGCAGGCAGGCTGTGAGGGAGCGCTCTCCTCAGATCTCCGTGCTCAGCTCTTCGCACGCACCGCAATGATGCCGTAGGAGGAATATGATGTCACTCTGGCTCCGGCATCACTGAGAGGCACGCGAGGGAGCTGATCAGAGAGATCAGGGCTCCCTCGCTGTCTAAATTAAACGCACGCCTTTCCACCCGGCAGTTAAAGGATCCCCACTGGAAATTGAGAATCCACTCCAGCAAAGGTATGGAGGCTGGGAGGATTTAAATAAAATAAAAAAATTAGTGTGTGTGTCTGCTGGTGAGTGTGTTAGTGTGTCTGTGTCTGTTAGTAAGAGTGTGAGTGTCTGTTAGTGAGTATGTTAGTGTGTGAGTGTCTGTTGGTGAGTGTGTTTGTGTTTCTGTGTCTGTCAGTTAGAGTGTGTGTGTCAGTAAATGTGTGTGTCTGTCAGTGTATGTGTCTGTCAGTGTGTGTATGCGTGTCTGTTAGTGAGAGTGTCAGTCAATGTGTATGTCTGTTGGTGAATGTGTGTTTCTGACACTGAGTGCATATGTGTCTGTCAGTGAGTGTGTATGTGTGTCTGTCAGTGAATATATGGGTGTCACAGTGTGTGTGACTGACACTGAGTGAGTGTGTGTCTGTCAGTGAGTGTGTATGTGTGTCTGTCAGTGAATGTGTGTCTGTCAGTTAATGTGTATGTGTGTCTATCGGTGCATGCGTATGTGTGTCTATCGGTGCATTTGTATGTGTGTCTGTCAGCTAGTGTGTATGTGTGTCTGTTTGTGGATGTGTGTGTCAGTGAGTGGGTGTGTAACTGTGAGTGAGTGCAACTGTGAATGAATGAGTGAGTGAGTGAGTGAGTGAGTGAGTGAGTGAGTGTGTATGTCTGTGAGTGTGCATGTTTCAGTAAAAGTATGTGTTAGTTAAACAGTGTGTGACAATGACTGTGTATCTGTCAGTGAGTGTATGTCCGTGTATGCATCAGTGAATGTGTGTGTGTGTCAGGCAAAGAGCATGTTGGTTTTGAATAGGAAGTGAAATTTAGAAGGGGTGTGGGGGTGCCTGAGTTTTGCCATGCCTAGGGCAGCACAAAACCAAAATACACCACTGAGTGTACCTGACAATTTATTATTGAACAGCCCTGTCTGATCCCCTGCTTGGATTCAAAACACTCTCTGCTCATTATATTGCTTGTTTATCTGAATTATCCTTGAGATACATGACCATGATAACTGCAAACTGTGGTGAAGCTGATAGCTGCATCGGCCTCTGATCACTATGACTCAACGTATTATGTAGACCGTACCTGTAAGAGTTTCAATTTCACTATTTTTTGCACGACTGTTTACCAGGACTGGGAAACTAATGTGAATTCAAATTGCTCTTATACAATTATTTGCCATTAACCCTTTCACCTTTACATAATGCAGAAGCAAAAAATGCTATATTTTATAGACTGCGGTTCCCATTAATACATTTTAAAAATGACATTAATGAATTAAAACCTATTTTAAGGTCAGCAAGTAGAATTATTTTTAATTAGTTCTGTCGAATATGTATTGCATGCTCTGACAGTATTTCTAACTTATCAAAATTCTTAGCAATTAATCAGATTTTAACCTAGCTGTTTTTCAGCCAATAGAATACTGCAGGTACAAAATGTCAGTCAGTACTAGTTAGTCTTTGGATATGAGGAAATAAAATACCATCTTGCCAATTATGTTTATATATCAGATGTATTTCAGTGACATATTCAGTGAACAAAAGATGTTTGCAACAGAACTAAAAAAATACTCTAAGTACCATAACCACTACACCATGCCGGAGTGGCTATAGTCACAGAAGTCCCTGAACGCCACCTGCCGTCAATCTGTCAAGTTTATCAAAAGTAAAGACTTCTTTGTTTTACGGTCAACTGCAAGTCTGACAATAAAAGTTGCAGCGTCCGGTAACTTTTGTTTTAATGCCAGCATTGTGTATGTTGGGCTATGGACAATGCCGCAGTCTCAAGGGATTCCCTATAGACAGCATTGGCAAAGCGCCAAGATCTGAATAAAGAAAATAGATGCGCACATAAGGGAGAACTAAGATGCAAAGACTCCCGAAAGTGACAGAGTCATTTTATGAGTGGGACATTAAAAGTCCAGTTCTCAAAGGACATCATCAATTCTGGTTTTGTTAGTATACCCATCGTGATAGAACTATTGAGAACTGAGTTGGGATCCATTGCTATAGAGTAAAGTTCATTAGAAGTGCAATGCTATTACAGACAAGAATTTATATTAAACCTCAGTGACTGACTAAACTATCACACGTCTCACTCACTCTGTTTCTATAATCATTAGTGGCTTAAGCTGCAGATTTTAATTCCTTTACATAAAAAATAACCATCAGTGTAATTTTAGATTTTGTTCTGTTTTTTGTATCAATACCACAATAATCCACCAGAGTTAATTTGAGCAGATATGGCGTCTTCATCATTACAGTCGCTGCAGAAAGTAAATTAATGCAAGGGATTGCACACTGAGGTCTAATCCATCTGATGTAAATCAATGCATTGCACATTTAAATTGCTCTGCTTTCCTTCTAAAAAGTACATTGAAGTGATTCATTAGCCACTGAAGAAATAGACCAATTCTCTTAGGCATGCCACTGCATCTCTGCTAGTCAAATTTAAACAGCCATCAGATCTACTAATAAGTCCTTTTTGCTGGCATTTACATCAGCGTTGAACATGATTCTTGACAATTCCGATTAAATTAATGAGGGCCAAATTCATAAGGGGTAATATCGTATTGAAGTAAAGCAGAAGTTATTGAGAAAATCGTATTGCAATAACCCAGTCCCATTACTGAAACACTTAACTAGTATTTGGCAATGCAGCAACTCAAACTTAACATACTCATGTACTCGGCTCACTGAACATACACATCAAAAGACTAAAAATTGAAGTCAAGAAATCCATTAATAGAAAAATCACTAAACGTAATATGAATTGTGTTCTTTTGTAAATGTTAGGTCACTCATCCCTGTTGAATTTCTGAATGCTATGTACAGGTGTCAATTCAGCCATTCAAGTAGACAACGTACATTGCAAAATAAAGTAATTGATTTTTTTTTTCTGTAGATCTAGTGCATCGGTGCATAATTTTGTGATACTTTCCAAAAAAGTATTTAAAAAAAAAAAGTATAAATAGTAAATTCCTGACCAGCAATTGAATGTTCCCTCTCCACTTGAATGCTCACCATAGACTGCAGTGCTTTGGGGAGAGATAGGTAGATACAGTACTGATGTCTAGCAAGAAATAAGCTGTCTCTGCAGGCTCAATAGCATAAACAGCTTCAGGGCTTCCTTTACACAACTGCACAGAATCCCAATGCATAACACAAGTATGATCTGATGTCAGAGCATTAGAAGGATCTGTGCCATGGAGTCCTTAAACTGTCTCTGTAGCAGGTACATACAGAGACTCTGGAGCCTGTAAGAGTACTTAAGAAGATCTTTTGATCCCGCTTAATTGGCAAGGATTGTAAATGTGTAATTGCCATATCTGTGGCAACATGACAGGCTGGAACGAAGGAGTTGTTGAGACTTGGAATAAATGAAGAAGTGCGTGCAACTTTATTGTTATACGGTAAACCCTTCAAACAAGTTTAGAAATATCAACCAGGTAATAATTCTAACTGCATTTTATTAGTTGCATATGATTCATGACACTGCAATGTGCAAAATATGTTGTGTCTTTAGAGATATTAAATAATAAGACACTACTTCACCAAAAAGAAAGATTGCCACTTAAGGGAGCTTATAAAAAGTCCCTCCAGAGTAGACGTGATCTTATATTTTTAATACGTTATATAGATACTATGCAAAAACAATAAATTCTAAATAATAATAAGACACATTTTTAAGTCCCACATTTACTCTAAATCCCAGGGTCTTCTGCCTCGGTCTGTATCCAGACCAAAAAGTAACTCAGCCATGATGTCCACTAACCTTTCAATAGGCTTGTTCAACATATATCATAAATTGCTACCCCACCAAGACTTATTGCCACTGCAGGGGATTTCTGTGTGTTGTAATAAGAAAGTTCATTTTCTAATGTAGATCATGATGAAAAATGAGTTATTTTGTGTGGGTTTGTATTGAATAGTTCAATAGGAAGAACTGACTTTTTCATAAAATGAATATCAAATATGATTATTAAAAAATGTACTTCATTTAAGCTAAACCGTTCACATAAAACTCTTTCAATTTTAATTCAAAAGCAAGTTACAGATTTCTAGTTTTACCTCACTTACTGAAATAATCCTTTTTTGCTCCTAATTGGCAGATATCTCAGAGATCAGTTCGCTGTTATTAATAATGCCCACTGTATGAAACATATAATGAATAGAACAAATTCTACAGATAGATTTTATATTGTTAGTCTTACAAAGTTTTTGAGAAACTGCAATAATTACATTGCAGAACTAAGACTGCCTCTAGTATCTGTCCATCAAATAGCCACTAGAGGCACTTCCTGCTTGCTAAACTGACTTTTGGTCGCCTAACAGATGCTGGATGTCCTCATGCTCTGCAGTACAATCCCCTTGGGAAAGCATTGTAGCAATGCTTCCTTACAGGAGGGCTTGCCGCGCATGCGCATTAGCCCTACCCTAGTCAAGTGAAGTCTAAATTGACTCCACAATGGCACATTAGATGGAGCGACTATACTTCCGTCTTATTAAAAAAAACTGAGAATACATATTATAAACGTATCTATGAAGCCACTGTTACAGATGTCCTGAGTGCATAAGTTTTTTTTAAATGTATCCTTTTCTACTTCTTTTATATCAATGTTTTCATATATATATGATTTTATCTATCTATCTATCTATCTATCTATCTATCTATCCATCCATGTATGTATGTATCGTTAGACACACTGACAGTGGCGTACTAAGGGGGGGTGGGGGGGGGCGGTCCGCCCCGGGTGCCAGCCGGGAGGGGGGTGCCATGGCCAGCCCCCCCGCCCCCCCATGCTGCAGCCGCCCGAGCGCTCTGCAGAGAGCCTCAGGCGGCTGCAGCTTTGCCCGGGCGGTGCTTCCATGAGGGCGGACCGCACCGCCCGGGCGCAGCATGGGGAGAGGCTGACAGGAGGAAGCGCTCCTGTCAGCTCCCTCACTGCAGCATGGTCCGACGGGTACAGAGAGCAGCTGTCTCCTGTACCCGGCCGGACTAACAGGAAGTGCAAACTGAGTGCGCACTTCCTGTTAGTCCGGCCGGGTACA
>OW240920.1:57326462-57373288 GCA_933207985.1 Pelobates cultripes | reverse complement strand
TGTGTGGCTGTCTGTCTGTAACTGAGTGTGACTGTCTGTCTGTAACTGAGTGTGTGACTGTCTGCCTGTAAATGTGTGTGTGGGGCTGCAGGGATTTTGTAGAAGGGGGGGGTTTTGTATTGGGACAGGAGTCTTTATAAGGGGGGATAAGCAGGGGATTTGTGGAAGGGGGTTGCGGGGGTTTTATAGATGGGGCAGTACAGGATTTGTAGAAGGGGCAGGACAGAGGTTTTGTAGGAGGGGCAGGGCAGGACAAGGGTTTTGTAGGAGTGGCTGACAGCGGTTTTGCAAATTTTACAAATTGTAAAAATAAAAGAAATAGAACTTTTAACATTTTTTACAGGTCTTTTTTTTTTTTGGGGGGGGGGGGGGGTGCCAAGCACAGGATCCGCCCCGGGTGCCAAATGCTCTAGGTACGCCCCTGCACACTGATACTACTGATACAAAACCTATGTTCTTATTGCTTAATTAGTTAAGTGGATAAGAGTGCTGTATAAAAGTGCAAAACAAAAAAAAATCTAATTGTAATATATTTGGGACTATTTTCTTGCATTGTTCATATGTAAAAACTCAATAAAAATGCTTGTAAATAAGAGGACACAATACTGAGCAATGAATACATGACAATTTTAAGGAAGAGTAAATTAAATTGTCAGAGACTTAAAAGGTTTGAAAGTGCGTGACCATGTTGATATATGTAACAATGACCTGTTACTGTTAATAATGCATGAGTGGCCATCCGTTTCAGTGAAATGTTAATTGTATATCACCCTTCTTCATGCGTCTCGTGAACAGAAGGTGGGTGTGTTAGAGGAACAAAGGCAATGATTCAATTAGTATTGCAAACATGACTAATCTTTGAAGTCAATAATATTTACCCCAATACAATAAAGCCAGTATGATAATATAATATGATCCTGATACTGTTGCTTTAAACGGAACCAACCCAAGCATAAAAAAAAAAAATCATACTAATATACGAAAAACATCTTATTTTTGGTTTAATATCCTATTCTAGACTGTAAGCTCGTTTGAGCAGGATCCTCATCTACCTATTGTTAATGTATTATTTTGTAAATGTCTCATTATAGAGTTTATTATAACGCAACATTATAACATACACGTCTGAATGTTATAATGTTGCGTTAAAATGTTATACACACATTACTAATCTTCACTCAATGCACCATGAGAACATCAATAGATTCTTCAATTACCATTTAGTGGATAATTGTCCCACAGTTTGTATTTGCAATTGTCTGTATTTTCTGCTCTATTAAAAAAAAAAAAAAAAAAATATATATATATATATATATATATATATATATATATATATATTTTTTTTTTTCAAAAGCACAGAATTCACATTTGATTGAACTTGACTACAACCAGTCTCATAGTTTACTGCCCAAAATGTCACATGTTACCAGTAGTGATGTCCCTAACGGTTCGCCGAACGGTTCGCCACGAACGGTTCTCCACGGACTCATCATTGAGTAAACGTTGACCCTGTACCTCACAGTCAGCAGACACATTCCAGCCAATCAGCAGCAGACCCTCCCTCCCAGACCCTCCCACCTCCTGGACAGCTCCATTTTACATTCATTGTGAAGCTGCATTCTTAGTGAGCTGTCCAGGAGGTGGTAGGGTCTGGGAGGGAGGGTCTGCTGCTGATTGGCTGGAATGTGTCTGCTGACTGTGAGGTACAGGGTCAAAGTTTACTCAATGATGAGTCCGTGGCGAACCGTTCATGGCGAACCGTTCACGAACCGTTCGGTGAACCGTTCGGGACATCACTAGTCACCAATATTGGGGACACCCAGTCTGTCCCACGTTTCACACTTATGTAAACACTGAAGGATTTTGTCCTCTACATTTAGCCACACATTCCCTGATATCTCCAATTATTAACAGTCCAAATGCTTCTGCGTCTTGCAGTTGCAACCTTAATTTATTTAGAAATACCATAATACTCACTCCATGCAGTAGGACTAAAATAAAGTGCACTACTACTGCGTGGAGTTCTTTTCTTTACACAAACAACCCAAAATGTAGAGAGCGCTTTAAGATATAAATAAATAAATAAATATATATATTTTGATGAACTTGAGCAGCAATCACCTAAAGTGACAAATAACATCCAAAAAAAAAAAATCTTGCGCTTAAATCATACTTAACATTGAATTTGTAGTAAATTCTGAAAAAATATAACAAATAGACTGTAGTGCAGATTATCATTATAATTAAATATTATTTAATTACGTATGTGCAGGGGCCCTATCAACCCTGGCTCTGGGTGAGAAAGACTCTTCTTTGAGAGGGAATAACTCCCACACCGCTCAGGCAACCAGACTGTGAATTCCAATAGTGGCAATCTATTTGAGACAGTAGCTGTAGGGAGCTGGAGCCAGCCTTCAGAGTGGAAGCTTGTTTCCCCGCACATATGTGATTTATAGTATATTATTTAATTATAAGGATAATCTGCACTACAGGGTATTTGTTATATTTTTCTCAGAATTTACTACAAATTCGATGTTAAGTATGATTTAAGCGCAACACTTGTTTTTTTGGAGTTCTTTTCTTTGCCTACATTCATGTTATCCCCTATGTAACACAGAGCAATCTGTACACGGAGCCAGACGGTTTAGGCTCTCCAGTTACTTAATGCACCATTTACTTTTACAGGGTTATTTAATAAAGTGAGAATTCACTGTGAGCTTCAAATTTAAGGTCAGACTAGCTAAGCTGAAAGCGTAGCTGACGTAGAAATATTTTTCCAGTTTGGCTATTTTGACTTTCACCTTGAATTCACCTTGAATTGTCACTTTAGTGAATAACTCTGTTAATGTGTCTTACCACTAATATGTAAATATAAACCGCCCCGATCTGGGTTACTCTTGTATTTTCTTTTAGAGTTTAAAAGCCAGCTGAGCATAATGGGAAATGTAGTCCAGAAACAATTTATGGTGTCAAGGTTAGCCATCACTGTTATATAGTGTCCATTTAATGTTAACAATTTTTAAACATTAGAAGGGGCCTAAATTTGCCACGGGGCCCAGATTGTTATCAATTTGTTCCAGTTAATATGTTTTATACCAAATTTACACCCACTATATTGTAAAAACATAAGCTTACAGCTTCTGTATCCAAACAGCATCAGAGATAACTGATAACAAAAATCTTCCTCTAATTCTTTCTACGTGTTTTATATTACAAATTGCTACTTCTTTAATACAGTACGTTCACCAATAAGTTCTCATTTTTGCATCGGAGGTCACTTGGTTCCTTTTATTATATGACCTGTGTTGTGAGGACAGAGTTCCCCTATTCCTGTTTTTGCACATCAGAGATTGCTACAAATCCTTACTATTCTTTACTGTACCCCAAATCTTCAATTCTTATGATTGCGGAAGGATCCACTTGGTTCATTTTATCGTACAACCTATATTTCAAAGACACAGGTTCCTTATTTCTGTTACTGCACCAACAATGTTTACCGATCTTTACTGCACATAAACCAGAATTATTTAGGAAGCCAGGTATCCCCTAACATTGAACAACCTACATACAGTATGTTCGAAACACAGATTTCCTAATTATGTTATTGCACTAAATAGCTTGTATTTCACGTATTAGTAGACATTCACTTCAATCTGAAAAGTGGATCAATTTGCAGTCTTTATTGAGTCCCACGGAACTTCAGATAACGGGTGTCTTTGGCACATGACTCTGCATGCTCCTGAAACTTTTTTATTTTTTTTTTAATCTTACCATTCTCTACATGGGCACATCTGAAAATACATTATACCTTTACTATCGCAGGTTACTAAATTATTTCACTTTTTTTTTCTTGTATTTAATTTAAAATGACATTATCTTATAATATTTCCGTTACTGCAGAATTTACATTTAGGACATACCCCAAACCTATTGAAAGCTTTTGTGTAAAGATTTTGGTTCAGATTCTGGTGGTAGCATACTTTCAGGGTCATTTACTAAATTGGGAAATCAAAGTGAATTTCAAATTTAAAGGAACACTATAGTCAATAGAACAACTACAGCTTAATGTATTGGTTCTGGTGTATATAGCTGGTTCCTACAGGCTTTTTAATGTAAACACAGCCATTCAGAAAAATTACAGTATTTACATTGCTGCCTAAGAAACACATTTAGGAGCAGTCACTCAGACAGCCACTAGAGGTGCTTCCTAGTCCAGTGCTGCACAGTGTGCACCACTGGCATTCAGCGTCTCCATGCTCTGTGCTGAATGTTCCCCGTAGAGATCTATGTTGAGATGCTGATTGGTACAGCGTGGCATATTATTGTGCAGGCACAATAGCCTTCCAGTGCTTTCCTATGGGAAAGTATTGGATTGGCTGAGATAGTCAAGACTGATGATCTTAGACATGGAGGTGGGGCCAGCCACGATGAGACTGGCACCGCATGAGAGAACAAGTGAGTAAAAAAACATTTGATTGGAGATTGGCCGGTCACCTAAATAGTTACGGACTATGTTTGTATTTCTGACACTATAAGTGTTCCTTTAAAGTAAAAATAACCAAAATAGAAACATTCTCTAAGTCAGCTGTGCTTCCAGTTTGTCTACTCTGGCCTTAAATTTTAAATTCAATATAAATTAACACTGAATTCTCACTTGAGTGACTAACTCTTCTGGAGTCAGATACGACTTTCAGGATTATTTATTAAAGTGATAATTGTGGGCAATTCACATTAATTCAAAACAAATTAAAAAATTTTACATCAAAATTGCTGAACTGGAAGCAGAGCTGACATGAAGAATTTTCCAATACAGCTTTTTGACCTTAAATTTGAAATTCACTTTGATTTCTCAAAATTCTCACTTGAGTAAAATACCCTGTATATGTTGCATATCTTAGGATCTTTTCGGAAAATTGAATGTAGTGTTTTATCCTCTCTTAAAATTAGCCAAATTTTTCCTATAATTTTCTTAATGTCTTGTGTTAGGCTTAAAGGGACATTCTAGGCCAGGCATAGGCAACCTTCGACACTCCAGATGTTTTGTACTACACCTCCCATGAGGCTTTTCCAGTATTATGGGTGTAATAGCATTATGGGGGATGTAGTCTACAACATCTGGAGTGCCGAAGGTTGCCTATCCCTGCTCTAGGCACTTCTAATTGAAGTAGTCTGGGTGCAGTGTCCCTGTCCCCAGGGTTAAGACTGCCTCTAGTTACTGTGTACCAGGCAGCCACTAGAGGTTCTTCCTGCTTTTTCACTGAATTTGAGTCCATGAAACGACTCTGGACATCCTGGCGCTTTGCATGAGGACGTCCAGCATGTTGAATAACCCCATAGGAAAGCATTGAACCAATACAGGTTTGTATTCCACACACTAAACATCTTCTTCCGTTTTATATTGAAAATCAAACCGCAGGGCCAAGCTATTTTTCTTCCATGAAGTTATATGGGAAATGCTTATAGCCATTAGGAATCAGAAGCAAATATTTTAAGATGTAATATTTAAAAAGCCATGCAGTGTCGTTCACTGAGACTTGCTAAACCTGCTTTTGTTAGTCACAAAAAAAAAATTACCTCTTTGAACAATTTTTCTTATAATTAAAGGATAATTGTCCTCCATAATCTCCCCTCCCCAGCCCATTTACAGGGATATATGATCTTAGTTCTTGCCCTGTGCTCTTAGTCATATATAAAGGTTAGATCGCCACAGTCCGATAAAGATATAGTTTATCATTTATGGCAAGTATCAGGGTTATACATAAAGAAAGAATTCAAAGAAATTTTTCAGATTTAAGGCCAGAAAATCTAAACTGAAGCATAGCTGACTTAGAAATGTTTTTCCAGTTTGGGTATTTTTGACCTTAAATTTGAAATTTGCTTTGAATTTTCACGTTAGTGAATCACCCTGTATGTATAAAGACACATGTTAATTTACCAGTTCTTGAGTAACAATAATTATTATTATTGTTATTAATATTTATAAAGTGCCAACAAGTTCCGCAGCGCTGTACAATAGTTGGACTAACAAATAATTTTGATGAGTCATTAACAGCCCCAGGCTTCCAGTTCTTTCAGATTAGAATGTAGCCTAACATCAAGCAGGTGAACTTCAGGCTACCCACCTGCATTGCACACTTGCAGCAAGCATTTTTGTGGCACAGAATAGTAGGAAGCATGGTAGGGATCGAGCTGTGATATATTCCATTCTGAATATGTTCATAGCTATTCTAGACATCTGGATGGGTGAAATGTTTTATCCACAAAAAGGATATTCAAACGGTTATTTAATAAAGTGAGAATTCTAAGAGAAATTAAAATGTAAGGTAAAAATAGCAGAGCCGGAAAAAATCTCTAAGTCAGCTGGGCTTTCAGTTCAGCTACTCTGACCTTACATTGGAAATTCACTTTCAATTTCAGAAATAACTCTGCAAATGTGTAAACGTTGTATTTTGCACGATGAAGTCCCTTTAACTCTGAAATCTTAAGAACTAACACATAGAGAGCCCAAGAGAAACGAAGTCAAGTAACTCGGAAACTGTTGGATTTTACATTTGTCACGAGTGTGCAATCACAGTAATATGGACTAAAATAAGTTTAGATTAACATAACGAAGCTAGAAATAAATGGCAGTGTTGAGAAATTTTGAGTTTTCACTATTTTGGCCTAAACTTTGCAATACTCCGTACGTCTCCAAAATACAGACAAAGCATAATGAATAAAACTCAATAAATTCAGTCAAGCAGAGGTTATTACAATTTTTGTTAGAATCCCCCTGTATCCACGTGGAGATCTTAGTGGCACAAAGGAAGAATTCATTTTTTTAAAATCTTGTCTGTCTTACTGCGCCTTTAAAACAGCCGACAGGTACTAATCTTATAGTATAATAAAAATCAACTTTATTAACACAAACCCTCTGCGCAGCAGCTGTGTAGTCTAGTTCCATAAACCACGAAGCACAGGGTAATTTATTTGCTGCGGATGGTGCTCACTTTATCGGATATATATTTTATTATCTCCTACTTGTAAATATCAAATATGTTGACCTGCTTTGGATCTGGCTTGTTATAAATATAGAAACAAATCATCTAAATGCATAAATTATACATTTCATTGCGTGAGCCTCCGAGATAAAAAATATATATATATAAAAAAAAAAAACTTAAACAAATAAGCTCAATCAAGAAACAGTAGCACTAAAACAAACAAAAAAAATATCAAGTCTTATGCACAGACAAATGTACAAGAGGTAGAAATCACCCTGAGTTATAGGCTGGGATTTTAACACGCCCCCTGGTGACTTTCTTTGACAGTGCCACTTCCCTTGGCATTGATGTTCGTGTAATTGGGGTTCTGTGTCACTCTGCCGAACTCCTAAATTATGCTAGTCACGTACTGCAGTTAATGCAAAGGACTGATCCTCTAGGAAAGAGTGTGTGCTAAGTGCAGTAAAATGAAGGCACTTAATTACATATAGACAAACATGCACACTGCTGTGCCAATGTTAAGACAGCAGAGTTTTCCCTGGCAATATTGAAAATAATGAAATGCAGAAGGATGGGCTCAAGAATTTGTTGGCTTAATTTGAACTCAATGAAGGTGTAAGCAAACTATTAAAGCTGTTAATTAAACTCGCTGCCAGATGGCCTTGTGACACAATACTATTCAATCCGATTACGCCCCACTGGCAATCAAAAGGTTAACTGAGAACAAGCAGGCAAATATTTTGCTTGAATGATAATCCTATTGTTCATACAGGACACACGCATGTAAATTAGCTAGGCTGACCTTTCTTTCACAAAATGCTTTGTAAGACTATCGTAGACTCTAACACAGTCTAGATCTGATTTTTAAAGAGCTACTAATAGAATCAATAAATTGCAACTTGTATTGGGATGGACTGACATGCCCCATTATTGGTACAATACATTTTATTCCATGCATAGAATTCTCAGTGTCTCTCCTGTTTGATGAGTGGTGCTTACTGCTACCTGAACCAGGAGGTACATGTTTTATAAGAAATTGATACAGGGGACACAATCAAGGTTCTATAACCACTTTCTTATAAAAACACGTGTTTCTCAATAACGTAGAAGTATATTGTCACGATAGCCACTACTGACTGACTTGTCTTGCTCAATGAGGCTGTCAGCACAGACATAAGACTGATCACCTGTCAATCGGGTATTGGTAAAATGGCATGTACCGACAAATGTATCTGTCTATTTCGTACAGCTTTAGCAGTGCTGTTATTTTAAAGGGACACCCTAATCACTATAACCACTACAGCCCATTGTAATTTTTTGATGCAATGTCCCTTTGGCTTCTGTCCCCCTATTATTTTTTTCAAAACACTTTTTAAAGTTTGGACAAAAATTAACACCAGTCTTGGATGGCAAAAATGGGCTAAACACATTGGGAAAACCCACCCGATCGCATGCAGCCTGTCCAGCCTGCAGTACTGGAAGGTCAATGTGAAGGTTCACTTTCAGATGATGTCAAACTGCTGTAAACCAGTAAGACACAAACTGGAGGGATGGGGTGAAGTACTCAATGACACGGTACTTACAATGAGCTGTAGTGGTCATGGTCCATGGAGGGCCCATCTAATACTTCAGTTCATTAAAGAAGGAAATAGTAAAATTAAAAGTTACTATAACCACTACGTATGTGCTATTGTTAACAAAGTAAGAGAGATTAAAAAAAACTAAATTGCTAAACAGATCCCTGACTGAGGTGGAAAATAATGAATACTTGAGCTTTCTTACATTTAGCAACTCCGTGCCACACACTGGCTAAGCTGACGTTCTCTAAATATGCATAATCATAATGTACAACTCACAGTTTAGTGAATAAGCCCTTCCACATGTATTGGTCATGCATCACTGGCATTACTGGGGTCTGATTTAGGCTTAATCAGAAGGTCTTGTTAATTATCTACCCATGTCTAAAAAAAAATAGGAATGTTAAACGTTATGTAATAAAAGTGTTTAACTTGCTGATCTGCACTATTAATTACTTTTTCTTTCTTCCCTGTTTTAAATACACGCTATTGACGCAATACCCTTTTATTGCAGAACATATCATATCACATATGACCCCAAGTGCTTCTGGTTATCAGATCAGATTAATGCTGCGTATAATAAAAAATAAATAAACAGGTTTTGAGACCAATATAAAAGTAGCAATATCATTGAGTAATTTTCTATATCCACCAAATTGAAATGAGTTTGCAACTATGTATTTGTTTCTCACTTTGATAATGAATATTTCAGGAACAAAATATTTGCACTGTACTTACAACTAGTATTGTATGTTTAAAAATCTTGTACTATGTACTCTTACTTCTCTTTTAGAAAATATACACATATATACACAAACAGATGCACAAATACAATATATATACACATCACATGTTAACGTGAAAACCATTTTAACATGAAAATAAATGACTGGATATTTCTTAGAATCAAGGTGTAGGCCATCTAGCTACCAAGATTACCAGTTTACGATGATACTAAGAGGCTCAAAATGAGGATTTGTCTAACCTTAACAATGTATCCTGTAAGCATCGTACAAAACATGTTTGCAGTAATTGTGTTATTAAGTCGCATAATATTTTTTTACAATATTCAGATGAAATTAAATAAAGATGGTTTCTTAAAACATCCCGAAAACTCCAAACCATATATTTGTGTGTACTTACAAGTAGGTTAATGTTTATATTTTTCTACTTGCAAATTATTCAATTTTTGCGTCATATAAAGTACTTACAACCATACACAAACATTTTAAAAACAGTGGTGCTCAGACCTTTGCTCCCGCCATATGCTTAATGTGTCCCTTACTATATTTTTACTATGTACAAAGCTATTTACTAAAGCGTGAACTGTCTGTAGTTCAAAGTGAGTCCACAGTGAATTAAAAATTGTAGGCTAAAAATAGTCAAAAATGAATATATCGCTTAATTGGCAAATATTTCTAGTTTGCCTCTTTCGGCCTAAAATTTTAAATTAACTTTAAATGTGTATTTATAAATATAATATATTTTAAAATCACAGCAGACACCATAGGAGAGTGTCCAAGACATTTTCTCCAGTGTAGAGAAGTACGGTTACCTATATTTTCCTAAGGAATCAATATTGGATTTTTTTGGGAGGTGGGGGGACTGATGTGCACAAAAGCAAATGTTCGCTTTGTAAACATTCTGTCCACACACACAAGTTTAAACATATACAAAGACATTCACAGTGAGGGCTTTCCTTATTATCAACACGTTGCTCCTAGCATTTAAAGTATTCTGTAGGTGAATATGTGCATTGTAGGAAATATCCTCTGGCAGAGACAGAATACTGAAGATGATCATATACACCTGCACTCCAAGCCAGCCTTAATCTGCAGAGTCTGCTGTGCTAGGGTTTAATATTCCACTCACAAATACATTTTACAGAGAAAGATGAAATGTTTATTACTGTTGATGTTAATTAGCTCAACCTAAGATCATACTGAAAAATACGCTCCTACAGAGGTTATATAATTGGATTTTTAAAGCAGATGTATAGCAGACTATATAAAATCACATGATAGAAGCAAATTGCATCTACCTTTGTTTGTAGGAAATTAAATATAAATTTATATAGTGAGCGTAATCCCCCCCCCATGAAAAAAATTATATTGACATTTATGTTTTGAAATTGTTTATATAATCAAGTCTGTACAAACTAACATTAACATTTTCTGAAAGTGCATTTTTGTCCAACTGTATTGTGATGAGAAATTATTATTTTTTTTAATTCACAGAATGGGGGTGTAATTACCACACTGCAAATATTTGGCGCCAAAGGGGTTAATCCTTTCATTTTTCACCAATCTGTTAAAAACAGAGTATGTAAAACTGGGATTTAGATATTAAAATACATTATAAAAGTACGCAGGGGTGCAGATCCTAAACCATGCTGGGATAATCTACTATTGTGAAAATGATTTATTAACTGGGAAAAATAGGCAAGCCATTATCATTAGGGCATGTGGAGCAGAGTTAAACACTTAATATCAAAATCCATCAATGATTTTGCGTCATATCGAATGCATGTTGCGTCATTGAAATGGAGGAAATTGCACACTTGGGGGGCTTTAAAAGCTGCAGCATTTATTAACACACAAAATTTTAATTTTCCATAAATGTACTCTAATTATTATACTGATTTATTTAAATAAAACTTTTTGGCATAAAAGTGATGTTAAAGCCTAGCAGGTAATTAGTATAAAAATACTTTCAACTCCTAACCATTCGATTTTTTTTTTTGGGTTTTGTTTTTGTTTGAGAGAATTACAAACAAAATTAGCTATTTTATTTTTCTTAGTTTGTTCTCAATGTTGTGCCCCTATTTGGTTGGCAGGGAAGGCCCAAACAATTGGTTAGTACAATGTATGAAAATTGAAATGGTGAAACGAAAAACGTGTCATCTTTTACTGGCTGGAAGCATTACTACATATCTACTAATGCAAGCTGTCACAATGTACCAGTAAAGTGTCACTGTTACCCTGCCTTTTATTACTGTTAATATCTAAAACTAGAGACATTTTACAAAATAAGAAGATGAAACGGTGGAATTAGTGTGCCAATATCAGACCAACAAACAGGCAGAACATCCTAACTCAAATACACGAATTAAGGTCTTTCTTCCTATATAAGCTTGGTTTAATTGTGTCAGTGAAAATCGGATCCACATAGCACACTCTAAGGGAAAAATAATATCACCTATGAGTGCATGGTATTTCCATACCACATGCTAGTGGGTTAAATATTTTATACAGCAATCTAAAACCTTTACTGGAGCACAAAGGCTAGATCTCTTTAACAGATAATTATGTTTACCTTTTGACATGTAGCTCCCTCCCTAGATTGCAAGCTCTTTGGGTCAAAAACTGTCTCTAGGGGTTGTGTAATATATCTGTAGATAGGAGTGGATTAAATATTTGATATATCTATCCGAAACATTTACTAATGCAAGAGATCACTTTAAAAGATTGTATTAACCACTTGTGTAAAAATACTGATAGTCAGTACCCCCTCTAGATGGTAAGCTCTCTGAGTAAGAAACTGGTTTAGGAGGTGTGTAATAAATACCCAGGCTGTTTCAATATTTAGTTAGCAATTTAAACGCTAGCCTGCAGATCGTGCAATTATCCTTTTGAATAAAATACTGTTAACCACTGCCCCCTGTAAGCTCTGGGGGTCATGCACTGGTCTCTAATATACCTTTTAAATATTTAGCAATCTACAATCTTTACTAGTGCGACAGATCCCACGCACACACAGCTGTAAGCTCTTTGGGTCAGCATCTGATCTCTATGGATGTATTTACAGTGTGCTTATTCTGCCAGATTTATTTTATGTTACAAAGTAAATTATACAGCACTGAGTACATTACTGCAGTTTATAAATAAATATACTGACACGGTGCAGTTTTATTGTGTGATATCTCTCAGGCACTCAAATGGTAAAATCCTCAGCATAAGAACATAATCAATTCAATTGTGAAAAGAGCCCACAATTCACCCAGCTGCAGTACAGGACACATAGCGCTACATAGAAAGAGGAGGCTGAGAGATTGACTCACCTTAGGGGTCTCAGCTTGATCTCCTTCTTGTTGTCGACCACTGCAGGGACACAGTTGGTCAGCTCTGTCCAGTCTGCATGCAGCCCACAACTCCATCCAGTAGAGAACCTAGAGAACAACCAGGTCTCCTTCTTGCCTGGTCTGTGACAAGTGCACTTCTTCTGACCAGCTTTGCACTCACAAGGCTGCTCCAGCTGGATGTTCCTGACCAGGTGGCGTCCAAAAGTGGTCCCCCCAGTCTTCTGGATGTGGAGGAAGACAATCAGATCATCACCCTTGATGTTAAAATCTACCTTTCTCAGCAAGTCGTCCAGGGTGAAATTGAATTTGGGGATGAATTTGGCCGGGCTCTCATCTTCAGCCCTGTAGGGGTCCACCAGTGAGGAGCTGAAGGCTTGCAACCTGAGCAGCTGGCATTCAGTGCCTGGGCACACATACTGCAAGACAATCACTGCAAAGAGAAATACCATCACCAGGGCCAGCAGCAATTTGTTGGATTTGTCATCCATGTTCAGGGTGCCACTTGAGATCCAAGATCATTACGACAGAGCCTGGTTACATTGAGGGGGGTTTCAAAGATGCCAAGAGGGTCTGCTTCATGGCTCCATAGACACAGACTGATTCCTGTTTTCCTTTCTTCCCAGCAGCCCAAGCGTTCAATCCTCTACAATAATACACACACACACACACAAGGCTGGAGAGGCTGCAAAGATACACACCCCCAGTTTCTCCCACCTCCCTCCAAACACAAGCCTCTCCCCTTACATAGAATGCTACATTGTTATTCCTTGTGGCTGGTGAAATCCCCTCCCCAGTGCCACCTCTATATCCTCACACTGCCCATCCCACTGCTCATGGTTTGAAAGGAAAAACCCACAAAGGTGGAATGCAGTGTATCTCCCTTTCATTAACATTTAAACAAAATAGCCAGAGAGCCTGTTACATTTCACTGCAGTACACAGCAAAATATTGGGAATAAAACATTTGGTTTGTATGTAGTATAGAATTATCATTTTTTTTTTCTTAAATGTATATTCTTTATAAAAAATAAAATAAAAACATTAATAAAAAAATGACAGAATTAAGTACACAGTGAAACGTTAAGTCATACCAAATTCATGTTATACCGGATTCAATACAAATAGAGAGAATGGTTATAAATGGGGAATCTGGAATAACTGTTTCAGTGTTAGATAAAATTCATTAATTATGTGTCAATGTTTTCTACAACACTGTACATATATATATATATATATATATATATATATATATATATATATATATATATACACACACACAAACGTCAGTTCATAATCGCTTGAAACTAAAGATTGTGAAAATTGCATAAATTTGGTTATTGCTACATTTAAAAAAAATGAGAATTTATTGCTATATTTTTCAGTTTTGTAATTTTTACAAAGTTATTGAAGGTAGGTTAAAAGTAAGTTACATACGCTTCCATTATAGTTTCTTGGATACAAATATCTATAGCAAATGCATTGCAATTACAAATATATTTCAATTTACATCTATTTTTTTTTTTTTTATGGTTAGATATGTAATAAAGGTTTGCATTTTGTTAGAAATAATCCAGGATGCACAATTTTTAAAAAAAAATTTCTTCACAGAAGGCTAGTGCCTACATTTAAAAATATAATAAACAATCCACGCCAAAAAGACCCATAGTATTAAACAAAGGAGGGGAAGTAGTCTCAGCAATGACAGTTGAATTTTGTACATTATACAGCACAAGGTCACAGATACCCCATGCAAATGCATCCCTTAATAAGATTACATGAATCAGAAGGCACTTCAAGCAGTAAATCCTTCCTACTGGTCACAAAACAGACTTTAATAAAAAAAAAGAAAGAAAACTGAACTGAATAAAAATATACAAAATAGGAAATAAACACTTGAAACAAGATGCATAATACCAGTAACCATACAAGCCCAAAAACGTTTCAGTATAATCCTTCCATTGTGACCATCATTTGTGAGACCTTCCTAATGAGTTATGGACCAGGCCTATAATTAGTCCATTAAGGGGATACTACCTTTTATTGTAAACATTGCCTTTTCAGAGAAAAGGCAGTGTTTAAATTACAGCCTAGGGACCTCCCCAATGGCGACTCCTTGGAGGGCCAATAGAGGTGCTTCCTGGGTCAGTGCTGCATGAAAGGTAGCACTGACATTCAGTGTCTCCACACTCTGCATGGAGGCGCTGAACTTTCCCCATAGAGATGATTGGTCAGGGTGGCATTTGGCTCAGCTCTTGCCCCAAATCCTTGGCTGACATCATCAGAATTGACAATCTCAGCTAATCCAATGCTGCAAAATGTTTGCAAATAGGGAAAGCATTGTGATTGACTGAGATCATCAATCCTGATGATGTCAAACAAGGAGGAGGAGTGGGGAGCAGGGCCACATATAAGGAGTCCCGTACGGCGCTGGAAAAGGAGTAAATCACCTTTCTAGCCCGAAGTTATGGGGGCTGATCACCTAAATGGTCGTTTTAGATCTGTAGTGTTAGGAATACACTTTTGTTGTCCTGACACTATAGTACCCCGTTAAGCGGCTCTCCTATATTTTAGCTTTCACTTCTTGCATTGTGTATGGAAACCACATCCCTAAAAAATATCTGAATGCACAGTCGATTGAGATGTCCTGCACACCCAAATTAACGCTGCTGTGGTTGGACATTTATTTAGAAATGCTCACAGTGGCCATTAGCTTTATTGGTTTTTTTTTCCCATTGATGCTCTATATTATTCAAATCTGTTACAAAATGGCAAATATAAAAATATGTTGATGATCTGGATCATGAAAACATTATCTTGCAGTGTATGGGAATCTAGCCTTTGAAACTTAAATCAGCTTTTTTTTTTTTTTACAATTGCATTTTATTACTTCTTAAGGAAGAGCTGTAGATAAAACTTTATACTGATTCATAACTGTAGCAAATTGTATATAGCTGCAGATTATTACATTTTTTCAATTTAATAAAAATGTCACCAACAAACCTGTTTGTAATTTAGCTTCATTGTTTGAAACTTTTTATATATTATGTAAATGACTTTGTGATCGCCTACTGTCTTATTCATTCTCACCTTCCCCTTTTATCCCCGCACTAGTTTTGTTTATCATGTTCTACTTGCAAGTGAACTGATCTCCTTTAAGACCTCTGTACATCTCCCAATATGTGTATATAATTGCCTGTTTAGGCTCGCGAGAAGCTATGACCCACCGATATCAAGTCACCAAACCTATGAAAAAACTAGGATTACTCCTCTATCTCTAAATTTATAAACAAAATCCTGAAGAGAGTATACGTCATACATATTGTGATCTGACCAGTATTTTAATGGGAAGATTGTGTTTTCTAATCCCTTAATGCACAATTTGTGACATCATCTGTTTATTACTCTTACAAAAGCATGGCTTCATTGATACAGCGGGCCCTAATCTTTAAAACAGCACTGACATCATTTTAGGAGTTACACTCCCAATATAATGTTCCTTTACAAACACAATGCCCCTCCTAAAAGCTACCACACACACAGCATTCCCACTCTGAGCTACCACAAATACAACAACCCCACTTATAGCACTTTAAACACTGCGACCCTATTCACGGTCATCCCACACACAACCTCCACACACAGACTCTCCATATACAGCCACCAAACACTGCAACCCTATCCAGTTATCCCACACACAACCTCCACACACATAGACTCCCCATTTACAGCCACACAACACTCAACACACACAGACACCTCCGCCACACACACACACACACACACACAATTCACACACAGAATCTTCATACCCACAACAGGACAAGCAAGAGTAGTGCAGCTGTGGCCACCTAAATGAGTTTAACTGCTAAGAATCACTGTTATAATTGTTGCAAGTGCCTTAAAGCAGCTTTGTTACTTCTAATCATCACAGAAAGATAACATATCATACTCATATTGACTGCACAGTTATGTCATTGAAATCCCAGCACAATCAAAATAAATCACAAGACAAAGTAGAGACTACTTTGTTTTATAAATAAAACTGAGGCTGACATAACATTGAAAAAGTTGGTCCTTCCAAGGTCTACATATGTAATTTCCCAGTCGGTGTCTCTAGTGAATATTCCACCATCTCACAGATCTTTCAAAGGTCTCTGCTTTGTACTCTCTGTATGTACGAGAGAAACACTGTGACACGACTCATGGTGGGTGAAAGTACTGAAAAGTGAGAGCTTCTCTTTCGTGTGGCTGAAGTTCATACGGGCATGCCACCTTGCGGGAGTTCTGGCTCACTCTATGAACATTGTGAAAGTGAGTCACTTTAATGATGACCCTGAAGCAATATAACTTTGCATCATTGCGAAGGTTGGGGTGCAGAACGTAGTCAATCTCCCTGCTGAGAGTGATTTATAACTGCAACACCTAATAATAATCGCTGCAGCTATAAGCAAGTCTCCCCTGGCTCTGACACAACAAAATTTATCATTTTCATTTTCTCCCGTGTTGTGCTAATTAAATACAACATGTGTGTGCACCATGCACAACACGCACACATGCAAATAGAAAACATCTATCTCTCCTTACTTAAGAAAG
This sequence comes from Pelobates cultripes, assembly GCA_933207985.1. Lineage (NCBI taxonomy): Eukaryota > Metazoa > Chordata > Amphibia > Anura > Pelobatidae > Pelobates > Pelobates cultripes. Next base: position 57,356,055 of record OW240920.1, on the reverse strand, counting down.
GGCCAAACTACAGCCAAACAACTGCATGGTCAGCAGCTCTGGCAATCGGTAAACAAAGCTCGGTTTACACAACTATGATCCGGGATGTGAACAAACTGATAGCAGTGCAATATGGCTGCTAACAGTGTATTGATCAGCACCAATCATTGCATGTGATAAAGGGAGCTGTGGGTGGGGATAACCTACTTATCTCATAAACCAAAATGAGAGGCCCTTGATTCTTAGTCAGCAATGGACCTGCAAACAGCCTACTTTATTGCGTGTTCTAATGGATTATTTACATAATGGTTTAAAGCAGGCCTGCAAAATCTGCACCCCCCAGATGTTTTTGTACTACGCCCATGATTCTTTGAATAAAACAGATAGCCAACGCATGTGATTCATTTAATGAAACAGATAGCCAACACTCATTTAAGTTGTCTGGGCACTGTGTCCCTTTTGCACTTAGTGTTGCAATATTTACATTGCTGCTCTACGTCTGCCCTGAGCTTCCGGAATCCAAACGGACCTTTGGTCCGTTATCTGATGCAGGACATCCTCACGCTATGCACAAGGACCTCCAGCGTCAGATTTTTCCCCAGATTTTTGACTAATGTATTTGGTGGGGGAGGAGCATGGGCGAAGCTGGAGCTGGATTCAGGTAAGTGACTGGACCCCTTCAGCGCCGCAGGAGGAGAGGCGTGAGGGAGGGGGTCAATGTTGGGAACTATAGTGCCTGTAAAATGGCTTTGTTTTCCTGGCACTATGGGATCTCTGTAATGAAACAGATTAGCCAGGAGAGCATGGGAGTTGTAGTTCAAAACATCTGGAAGGCCGCAGGTTGTGCAGGCCTGCTTTTAAAACAGGGGTAAATTTTAGCATATTGTTTCCTTTTAACTTTTCATTCTCATCACGCGTGCTAGAAACCGTCCATAAAATTAAAGTATGCATTTTCAAGGTTCTATTTATTTCAATGCAAGAATGACAATACGGACAATAAAAAAATTAGCAACATAATAAAGTACAAGGGAATAAAATAAAGCAGAGGGGCAGCAGACTGTATGCTGTGTAAGTATGGTGGTAAGTATGGTGCTGAAAAACAAATATTGAAGCATTGTGCATGTACACAGTGGGGATTGAAAAAGAAGCAACTTAACAAGTTGCAACCAAACAAAAAGAAAAACAATAAACTAAGAACAGAGTAGATGTTCAATGTATGGTCCCGTGGGGTGTAAGAGTGGCGTAATTGGTTAGTAAGTGGAGAAAGGAAATAGCAGGTAAAGTTGTTTGTGAATATTTGTTTAGGACACATGGGCAAAACACACTGTGTAGATATAATGTAGAACCTACAATCACTCAAGTAGGCAGAAAGCAAGGTAAAGTATAAAAAATGTGTATGAAGTGGGGGATATCTACAATAGATAACCCAGTCGAGATAACAGAAATTGTAAACATGATTGTGTGCATTTGTGTAAGTGTGTTAGGTTCTGATCAACAAAAGCATAAGTGCAATAAATCAAAGAAATACATCCTAATCAGACTTGTGCTTGGCAAAACAATTTTTTAGTTTAGATCATTTCATCAAAAAGAAAATTTAGTTTGGTTGGTCTGAATTTTTTTCATGTGGCATTTCATCTACACAATTATTTCAGGAAAAACAATTATGACAAACACACAAACACACAGGGTGTGAAAATGGGCCAATCAGTGTACTGCAAAAATAGTTTCACAGATCAAGTGAAAAGTTCGGGTTCGTACCGAAGATTAGGTTTTTTGGACCCCGGACCCAAACACGGACATATCACTGTATGTTCGGGTTGGAGTTCAGTGTTCGGAGATTTAATGTCGAAATTCAAAGGCTGCAGGGCAGCCAATCAACAAGCGTTTGACTCGTGTGCCCTTAGAAGCCATCACAGCCATGCCTACTAATGGCATGGCTGTGATTCAGTTCGGGTTTGTACCGAACATTAGGTTTTTTGGACCCCGGACCAGAACACGGACATATCACTGTATGTTCGGGTTGGAGTTCGGTGTTCAGAGATTTAATGTCGAAATTCAAAGGCTGCAGGGCAGCCAATCAACAAGCGTTTGACTTGTGTGCCCTTAGAAGCCATCACAGCCATGCCTACTAATGACATGGCTGTGATTGGCCAGTGTAGCATGTGACCCAGCCTCTATATATAAGCTGGAGTCGCGTAGCGCTACATGCACATGCGGTCTTATTAGTGTAGGGAGAGGATGCTGCCGCTGAGAGGGACAGCTTAGGAAAGAATTCTGCAAACTAGTACATTAGTGGGGTGGGGTGCACTTCATATCTGAGAGTCAAATAGAAGCTTCAAATACCGTGGTTACATCAGAGTTTTAAAAAGTAATTTTTATTTTGCTGCTAAATAGTACATTAGTGGGGTAGTACATTAGTGGGGTGTACTTCATATCTGAGAGTAAAATAGAATCGTCAAATACTGCTGTCACATTGCAGTTTTAAAACTTAAAATGTTTTGGGTGCTAAAAAGTACATTAATTGGGTGCACTTCATATCTGAGAATCAAAAAGAAGCGTCTAAAAGTGCACTAAGCATTCTAGTTGTCTTGCTGCAAAACTGCTAAATAGTACATTTTGGGGCCTGTTCTTCATATCTGAGAGTCAAATAGAAGCGTCTAATAGCTTGGTTGCTTCATCTAAGTGTTGCTTCTAAGTGTGTAGTTGGAGATATTCTGGAGAGTTTTACAGAAGCTTCAACTGTCTAAGAGTTGGGCTAAGAGCTTTCTTTTCTACTGTTACAGGTAAGATTCATCTGTAGGAAAAGGTTACTCTTTGCACAAGGTTTGAATTCCTGTTGGTTATTATAAGGCATTTGATTAGATTACTTGCTATTGGTTGCTGTTTAAATTAGCTATTGTTTGCAAATAAGCAGAGGCCTACCCAGGTGTTAAACATTCCTAATGGGTGGTGATTTTAGGAGTTATATAATGGCTGTTGTCATTAGCTTGGCTAATATAGCTTGGTTGCTTCATCTAAGTGTTGCTTCTAAGTGTGTTGTTGGAGATATTCTGGAGAGTGTTGCTTCTAAGTGTGTTGTTGGAGATATTCTGGAGAGTGTTGCTTCTAAGTGTGTTGTTGGAGATATTCTGGAGAGTGTTGCTTCTAAGTGTGTTGTTGGAGATATTCTGGAGAGTGTTGCTTCTAAGTGTGCTGTTGGAGATATTCTGGAGATAACCTGGAGGTAATCTGAGGTATTCAGGAGGATAAATAAAAAGTTAAGATTTGTTTGATTTAAATTATTCTCCTCATTGGAATGGCAGACTTAGTTCAGTGTAATAGTTGCTATGCATTTGTTTCACGTTCCACTTTTTGGAGGTTTGGTTGTTGTCTAATCTGTAGACAGTTCTCTATCTTGCGGCAGGAGATTGTATTTTTGAAGTCTGAGATTTGTAAATTATCTGGTGAACAAACTCAGACTGGAACTGCTGCAAAGCCACTGCCGCAGAGACATACTAGGAATGGCAGATGGATTACTGTAGGATCTGGTAGACTTAGAGTTGTGGATAAAAGGCATTTTGCACAGTCTGTTGCTCTTCATAATTCATTTTATGCACTTTCAGAGTGTAATGGTGTTGTGGAGAGAGGCACTGAGACTAGTGGTGTTGTGGAGAGAGGCACTGAGGCTAGTGGTGTTGTGGAGACCGGCTTGGAGACTATGGTGGGCCTAATAGAAAGCACTTGTTGTTGGGGGATTCCATTATAAGAGGTGTGGAGATGGACAATGGTGGTCTGAGAGGTGTCTTCTCGGAGCTACTGCTCACAGAGACAGGAGATGTATCTGTAATATTGTTAAGCAAGCAAAGCAGGAAGGGGAATTGGATGTACTTGTCCATCTAGAGACAAATGACTTGGCTTGCAATGAGGTTTCAGAGGTTAAGGAAGTTTTTAGTGTTTTTGCCAATGATATACAGCAGGTTGCTTCCACACCGTCATTCTCTGAAGTTCTGCCTGTGCATAACACTCAGAACGACAGGCGGATGCGTATTAGGGACTTTAATTTGTGGATTGGTGAATGGTTTAGGGAGCAAGGATTTGGCTTTATTTCTCATGGTAGCTCTGTTTGGAATGGAGATAAGCTGTACAAAAAAGATGGTTTGCATCTTTCCCAAAAGGGAACAAATGTTCTCAGTGAGCAGTTCAGAGGTTTTGCTAGGATGTATTTAAACTAGGAGGGGGGGGGGGGCAAAAGGGTGATAAAACATCAATCCAATTGTCCCCAAAACAAGGACAGAAGGTGCCTGTAGCAAGTGTGTTAAAAAATGATAAGCTTAGAGTCATGTCTACAAATGCTTGCAGTTTAGGGAATAAGATCCATGAACTTGTGGCAATAATGGCAACTGATAGTGTAGATTTAGTCGCTGTTACTGAGACATGGTACAATGAGAAAAATGACTGGGACATAGCAATACCAGGGTACTCTTTATATAGGAAAGATAGGGAAGGCAAGAAAGGGGGAGGGGTGGCCTTGTATGTGAAGGATAGCATAAAATCTAGCCTAATAAAAGTTAGTGAGGCAAACATAGAGTCCGTTTGGGTTACATTAGAATTTGGTAATCACACAGTAACTTGTGTAGGTGTGATTTATAGGCCCACAGGACAAATTGATGAGTTATATAATCTACTAGTTAAGGAAATAGCTAAAATGACAATGAAGGGGGAAGTTATCATCATGGGTGACTTTAATCTTCCTGATGTAAATTGGAAAACAAAATTAGCTACTTGTGCCAGGAGCACACATATTCTAAACTCCCTACTGGGATTGTCTCTAAAATAAGTTGTTGAGGAGCCAACTCCTAACTAGATTTAGTGTTAACAAATGGAGATTTGGTATCAGATATTACGGTAGGTGAAAGTTTAGGATACAGTGATCATCAGTCAGTGTGGTTTAATATAAGAACAGTGACTGAGTCACACCACACAAAAACAAAAGTTTTAGACTTTAGAAAAACAGACTTTTCTAAAATTAGAATATGGGTAGAGGAGTCATTATCAGTCTGGAGCAATTTAAATGGAATCCAAGAGAAATGGGATTATTTAAAAGTTGCACTATTGAAGGCAACAGAAAATTGCATTAGGCTTGTCAGTAAAAGCAAAAAATTCAAGAAACCACTGTGGTACTCCACAGATGTGGCCAAAATAGTTAAAAACAAAAAGTTAGCATTTAGGAATTATAAAAAAAACCAGAGTGAGGAAGACAAAATGATCTATAAGATTAGGCAGAAAGAGGCTAAGCAAGTTATAAGAGCTTCCAAATCACACACAGAAGAGAAAATAGCACAGTCAGTAAAAAAGGGGGATAAAACATTTTTAGATACATAAATGAGAAAAGAAAAGTAAAACAAGGATTAGTTAGATTAAAAACAAAAGAAGGAAGGTATGTAGAAGAGGATAAAGGTCTAGCTGACTGCCTCAATGAATATTTTTGTTCTGTATTTACAGATGAAAATGAAGGAAAGGGACCTCAGTTGAGAAAAAGGATAAATGAGTCATTTATTACACGTGAGTTTACAGAGGAAGAGGTTCTTTTTCAACTGTAAAAAGTAAAGACAGATAAGTCAATGGGACCTGATGTAATACACCCAAAGCTATTAAAAGAGCTTAGTGGTGTACTAACAAAACCATTAACAGATTTATTTAACCAATCATTGTTACAGGAGTAGTCCCAGAAGATTGGAAGTTAGCGAATGTTGTGCCCATTTACTAAAAAAAGGTAATAAGGAGGAGTCGGGCAACTATAGGCCAGTAAGCCTTACTTCAGTAGTGGGGAAAGTGATGGAAACCATGTTAAAGGATAGGATTGATGAACATCTAAAAACACATGGATTTCAAGATCAGAGACAACATGGGTTTACTTCAGGGAGATCATGCCAAACTAATCTTATTGATTTTTTTGATTGGGTAAATAAAATTATAGATCAGGGTGGTGCAGTAGACATTGCTTACCTAGATTTCAGTAAGGCTTTTGACACTGTTGCACATAGAGGCTTGTCAATAAACTGCAATCTTTAAGTTTGGATTCCAATATTGTTGAATGGGTAAGGCAGTGGCTGAGTGACAGGCAACAGAGGGTTGTAGTCAATGGAGTATATTCGAAGCTTGGGCTTGTCACCAGTGGGGTACCTCAGGGATCTTTACTTGGACCCATTCTCTTTAATATTTTTATTAGTGATATTGCAGAAGGTCTTGATGGTAAGGTATGTCATTTTGCTGATGATACTAAGATATGTAACAGGGTTGATGTTCCAGGAGGGATAAGCCAAATGGCAAATTATTTAGGTAAACTAGAAAAATGGTCAGAATTGTGGCAACTGACATTTAATGTGGATAAGTGCAAGATAATGCATCTCGTCGGCTTGTATTAGCTCGAGAATCACCATGGTAGGAGCAGAAACTGGCATCGAAAGTTGATAAGGATGACATCCGCATGCAAAGTCGCCACCACGGGGATGTGCGATTTGCCCGAGGTTCTCTAGAGTCAACAAAGTTCCTGCGCAACTATAATGTCAACAGCTACTCTGCGGAACAGAGTTGTCTTTTTTTACATGTCCCAATATTTTGGGGGCTACTCCAATTAAAATATATATATATGTATATATATATAAAACCAGTGTTGGCTGCCTCATCCTCCTCCTCCACCGCCACGGTCACCGCCTCCTCAATCTATGGGTCACTTAGTATAAACTAGGTACACATTACCAGAGGCTTGTGAAGGCTTTTTCTCCATGCATCAGAAGTTGAGCATTTCTCCATGCATCAGTACTGCAAGAAATTCACGGCAGGCCGCAAATTTTTCTTTATTTGTATGTCCCAATATTTTGTGGGCTACCACAATAATATAAGAAAAAAAACATAAAATACAGTGTTGGCTACCTCATCCTCCTCCTCCACCGCTGCTTCCTCCTCCACCGCCACGGTCACCACCTCCTCAACCTATGGGCCACTTAGTATAAACTAGATACATATTAGCAGAGGCGTGTGAAGGCCTTTTCTCCAAGCATCAGGAGTTGAGCATTTCTCCATGCATCAGGACTGCAAGAAATGCACCGCAGGCCGCAATTGTTTCTTTTTTTTGTATGTCCCAATATTTTGGAGGCTATCCCAATTAAAATAAAAAATATATATATAAAACACCTACACCGCCACGGTCACCGCCTCCTCAACCTATGGATCACTTAGTATAAACTATGTACACAATAGCAGAGGCTTGTGAAGGCCTTTTCTCCATGCATCAGGAGTTGAGCTCAGTTTGAACAATGAAAGAGAATACCCTGCACTCCAACCCTCTCTCAAATGGATAATTCTGGTGATCCTCCTGACAGCCATGCTTTAGATTTTGATTTATGTTCTTCCAAAGCTAAAATCAAAGATTCATTTTAGTGCTATTTTATGGCTCAGCTGTATTTTTAATTTTTATGTTATTGTAAGTCATTTCCCTATCCACATTTGTTTGCAGGGCACTTGTCCTACTCTTACCCCCATTTTACTTGCTTTAGCTCTTTCACTGAGTTTTTTAGAGGGATTTTTGTGGCCAAAAGTTCGGGATGCCATTGACTTCAATGGGGTTCGGGTTCGGGGTCAAGTTCGGGGTCAAGTTCGAGCCCGAACCCAGACTTTTTTTCAAAGTTCGGCCGAACTCGCTGGACCCGAACATCCAGGTGTCCGCTCAACTCTAGAAATAACCAATAGAGGAAAAAAAGAGGAGGAGCAGTAAAATAATAATAATAATAAAAGAATATGTGTACATTTTATATACAGTATCTCACAAAAGTGAGTACACCCCTCACATTTTTGTAAATATTTAATTATATCTTTTCATGTGACAACAATGAAGAAATGACACTCTTCTATAATGTAACATAGTAAGTGTACAGCCTGTATAACAGTGTAAATTTGCTGTGCCCTCAAAATAACTCAACACACAGCCATTAATGTCTAAACCATCAGCAACAAAAGTGAGTACACCCTTAAGTGGAAATGTACAAATTGGGCCCAATTAGTCATTTTCCCTCCCCGGTGTCATGTGACTCGTTAGTGTTACAAGGTCTCAGGTGTGAATGGGGAGCAGGTGTCCCAGGGCGTATAATGCCAACAAAGTCCAACAAATACCTTACAACCATCTAAGGGCTGATGATCTAAAATTTGGTGTTATGGCTCTCACACTCTCTCATACTGGTCACTGGAAGTTCAACATGGCACCCTTGTGGAACAGAACTCTCTGAGGATCTGAAAAAAAGAATTGCTGCTCTACATAAAAATGGCCTAGGCTATAAGAAGATTGCCAAGACCCCGGAACTGAGCTGCAGCATGGTGGGCAAGACCATACAGCGATTTCACAGGACAGGTTCCACTCAGAACCGGCCTCGACATGGTTGACCAAAGAAGTTGAGTGCACGTGCTCAGCATCATATCCAGAGGTTGTCTTTGGGAAATAGATGTATGAGTGCAGCCAGCATTGCTGCAGAGGTTGAAGGATTGGGGGGTCAGCCTGTCAGTGCTCAGACCATATGCCGCACACTGCATCAAATTGGTCTGCATGGATGTCATCCCAGAAGGAAGCCTCTTCTAAGATGATGCACAAGAAAGCCCGCAAACAGTTTGCTGAAGACAATCAGACTAAGAACAAGAATTACTGGAACCATATCCTGTGGTCTGATAAGACCAAGATACAATAATTTGGTTCAGATGGTGTCAAGCGTGTGTGGCGGCAACCAGGTGAGGAGTACAGACAAGTGTGTCTTGCCTACAGTCAAGCATGGTGGTGGGAGTGTCATGGTCTGGGCCTGCATGAGTGCTCCCAGCACTGGGGAGCTACAGTTCATTGAGGGAACCATGAATGCCAACATGTGCTGTGACATACTGAAGCAGAGCACGATCCCCTCCCTTCAGAAACTGGGCAGCAGGGCAGTATTCCAACATGATAACGTCCCCAAACACACCTCCAAGATGATTACTACCTTGCTAGAGAAGATGAAAGTAAAGGTGATGGACTGCCCAAACATGTCTCCAGACCTAAACCCTATTGAGCATCTGTGGGGCATCCTCAAATGGAGTGTGGGGGACTGCAAGGTCTCTATCATCCACCAGCTCCATGATGTCGTCATGGAGTAGTGGAAAAGGGCTCCAGTGGCAATCTGGTGAACTCCATGCCCATGAGGGTTAAGGCAGTGCTGGAAAATAATGGTGGCCAAACAAAATATTGACACATTGGGCCCAATTTGGACATTTCCACTTAGGGGTGCACTCACTTTTGTTGTCAATAGTTTAGACATTAATGGCTGTGTGTTGAGTTATTTTGAGGGGACAGCAAATTTACACTGTTATACAGGCTGTACACTTACTACTTTACATTGTAGCAGAGTGTCATTTCTTCAGAGTTGTCACATGGAAAGATATAATAAAATATTTATATAAATATGAGGGGTGTACTCACTTTTGTGAGATACTATATATATAATGTATACATATAATTAAATTGAGTGTGTTATCAGCTGTTAAAGTGTATATACATTTTGTTGGTACACCCAGATATATATGTCAAAGTTGATTTTCTGACCCCTCCTGGGTTGTATGTTTATTCCTCATTCTCGGGTCCTGTACCAGAGGCCTGGGAGTCTGAGGGTTTTGCGCAGTATCTTAGCTGTTCCTAGAACCGAACTCTTGTGGACAGTTATGTCAGATATTACATGTGGAATCTGTTGAAGCCACTCTGCTAACTTTGGGGTCACAGTCCCGAGTGCTCCGATCACAACTGTGACTACTATACCGTCACTTTCTACATCCTTTCTAGCTCCTCCTTCAGTCCCTGGTATTTGTCCACATCCTCATGTTTCTTCTTCCTTATGTTATTATTACTGGGTATCACCATATTCAAAAACACTGCAGTCTTCTGTTACTTGTCTGTCAGGTTGGTTGGCCACTACTCTCTCGTCTGTCTGCTAATCTGCATAATTCATAATATATACGTGACATCACAGCACACAATATACATAAAAGAACGAGAACATATGGAAGCAGAAAATTCCCTAAATCACTAATAAAATACTTGCAATACACACAAACAGAATGCTGAGTACGCACACACAGGCTGCGGAGTACATACACACAGAGCGCTGAGTACACATAGACTGCTGAATACACACACACAAACTGCTGAGTACTTACACACAGACTGCTGAGTACACACAGACTGCTGAATACACACACACAAACTGCTGAGTACACACACAAAAACTGCTGAGTACACACACACAGACTGCTGAATACACACAACAGACTGCTGAATACACACACAGACTGCTGAATACAAACGCACACAGACGGCTGAATGCACACACAGACTGCTTAATACACGCACAGACTGCTGAATACACTCACACAGACTGCTGAATAGACACACACAGACTGCTGAATACACACATAGACTGCTGAATACATTCATACAGACTGCTGATTACACACACAGACTGCTGAATACATTCATACAGACTGCTGAATACACACAAACTGCTGAATACACACACAGACTGCTGAATACACACACACATTCAGACTGCTGTACTTACTTACAGTAACGATAGGATGAAGAGGACCCTGCTCAAACGAGGTTACAGTATATAAAAGGTGGGGTGTAAAACACAATAGGACAGGGAATAGCAATCAAAATAGGTGGGAGAGAAGCAGAGCTGGAGGAGAGAATAGAGTGCTGCCCTTTAAGAGAGAGTAAGAGACAGGTATGTGAGGTGGAGGTTACTCTGGGAGGCCATAAGCTTTCCTAAAAAGATGTGTTTTAAGGTACTTATTTGAAGACCAGGGGAGAGTCTGACGGCTGTAGGTAGGCTGTTCCATAGGAAGCGAGCCGCCTGCGAGAAGTTCTGCAAGCGTGAGTTGGCTGTACGGGTGAGAGTAGCGGACAGGAGAAGGTCAAGGGCAGAGCGGAGACACCGAGAAGGGGCATACCTTTGGATCTGTGAAGAGAGATAAGAGGGGCTAGAATTGGTCAATGCTTTATATGTATGGGTTAGCATTTTGAATTGACTCCTGTAGAATACAGGAAGCCAATGTAAGGACTGACAAAGGGGTGAGGTGTGAGAGGGCTGACTAGAGAGGAAAATCAGTCTGGCGGCAGGATGCATTATAGATTGTAGCGGGGAAGACTAATAAGGAGAGGGTTACAATAATCCATACGGCAAATTACTAGAGCATGGACAAGCTCTTTGGTACCATCTTGCGTAAGAAAGGGGCTATAGACATGCTTGATGTGAGGCGCAAAGGTGATGCTAGAATCAAATATGACACCAAGGCAGAGCGCTTATAAGGATGGACTGATGTGGATACCACTGACTTGAAGGGACATTGAAAGAAGAGGATCAGTATTAGGAGGAGGAAAGACAAGGAGTTCAGTTTTAGAGAGATTTAGTTTTAGAAAGCGGGAGGACATCCAGTCAGAGATGGAGGAAAGGCAAGCAGTAACACGTTGCAGGACGGCAGGGGAGAGGTCTGGGGAGGAGAAATATAGCTGGGTGTCATCAGTGTACAGGTGGTAGTGGAATCCAAATGAGGCAATAAGTTTGCCAAGAGAGGCAGTATAAAGAGAAAATAGAAGGGGACCAAGGACAGAGCCTTGGGTGACTCCAAGAGAGACAGGATGAATGGAGGAGGTATCATTAGAAAAGGAGACATTGAATGTGCATTGGGAGAGATAGGATGAAAACCAAGAGAGGACAGTGTCATAGAGATCGAGTGATTGAAGAGTTTGAAGAAGGAGAGCATGTCAAAGGCAGCAGAGAGGTCAAGAAGTATTAGTATGGAGTAGTGGCCCTTGGATGTAGCTGCGATTAGGTCATTAGAAACTTTAAAAAAAAAGAAAAGAAAAAGAACATTGATACATTGTATCGAACACACAGCAAGTGTTACAGTAAATAAAACAGTTATCAGAACACTGAAAAGAAAGAAACTTTGATAGAGTGGAGGGGTGGAAGCCAGATTGAAGAGGGTCAAGGAGAGAGTTGGAATTGAGCAAGTGAGACATACGGGTAAAGACAAGTCTTTCCAGAAGCTTTGAAGAAAAAGGGAGCAGATATGGGACGATAGTTAAATGGGGTGGATGGGTCGAGGAATGTTTTTTCAGGATTGGTACTACAGTAGCATGTTTAAAGTCAGCAGGGACAACGCCAGAAGAGAGAAGGCAGTTGAAAATGTGTGTTAAGGAAGGCACAAGACAAAGGGAGAGAGATGTGATAAGGTGAAATGGGAAAGGATCAAACGAGCAAGTGGTGGGGCGAGAGGAAAGGAGAAGTGCAGCCACCTCTTGTACAGTAGCCTGGGTGAAAGTCCAAAGGGCAGCAAAGGTATGATCTACGTGTGGTTGAGAAAGAGAAAGGCAGGATGGGGAGAATTCTTTCCTTAGCTGTTCCTCAGCTGTTCATTCTTGTTGGTAAAGTAGCATGCAAAGCTCTTGGCTGTAAGGTCAGTTTGAGGGGTGGCCACAGCAGGGTGAAGAAGACAGTTAAAGGTGTCAAAAAGATGCCTGGGATTGTGGGAGCATGAACTAATGAGAGAGGAAAAGTATGACTGTTTGGCAAGGGCAAGGGCTGCACTATATGAACACAATATGAATCTATAATGGAGAAAGTCTGACTGGGTGCAAGACTTCCTCCAAGAGCGTTAAGCACACCGGGAGCATCTTTGCAGGCAGCGTGTTACATAGTTACATAGTTACATAGCTGAAAAGAGACTTGCGTCCATCAAGTTCAGCCTTCCTCACATTGTTTTTTTGCTGTTGATCCAAAAGAAGGCAAAAAAACAGTTTGAAGCACTTCCAATTTTGCAACAAGCTAGGAAAAAATTCCTTCTTGACCCCAGAATGGCAGTCAGATTTATCCTTGGATCAAGCAGTTATCACCCTACATTGAAAGATTATATCCTTGAATATTCTGTTTTTGCAAGTATGCATCTAGTGGCTGTTTGAACATCTGAATGGACTATGATAAAACCACTTTTTCAGGCAGAGAATTCCACATCCTTATTGTTCTTACAGTAAAAAAAAAAAACCTTTCCTTTGTCTTAGGTGAAATCTTCTTTCTTCCAGTCTAAATGCATGACCTCGTGTCCTATGTAAAGTCCGGTTTGTGAATAAATTCCACACAATGGTTTGTATTAGCCCCGAATATATTTGTATAATGTTATCATATCCCCTCTCAGGCAATGTTTTTCTAAACTAAATAGGTTTAAATTTGTTAATCTTTCTTCATAGCTGATATGTTCCATTCCTTTTATTAATTTTGTAGTCCTCCTCTGCACTTTTTCTAGTGCCATAATATCCTTCTTTAGAACAGGTGGCCAAAATTGCACAGCATATTCAATATGTGATCTTACCAGTGATTTATAAAGAGGCAAAATTATATTCTCGTCTCGAGAATGAATGCCTTTTTCCATGCATGACAATACCTTACTGGCCTTGGCCACTGCTGATTTACATTGCACATTGTTGCACAGTGTGTTGTCTATAAAAATTTCCAAGTCCTTTTGCGTGTGTTGTTATCCCTAATTCGCTTCCATTAAGGGTATACATTGCTTGTGTATTCTTTACGCCGAAGTGCATAACTTTGCATTTTTCAACATTAAATTTCATCTGCCATTTGAGTGCCCAGTCCCCCAGTCTATCTAAATCCCTCTGCAGCAAAGTAATATCTTGCTCACATTGCATTATTTTACAAAGTTTTGTGTCATCTGCAAACACTGAAACATGACTTTCAATGCTGTCTTCAAGATCATTTATAAACATGTTAAATAGAAGGGGTCCCAGAACAGACCCGTGAGGGACACCACTTGCCACCTCTGTCCAGCTTGAAAATTTACCATTAACGACAACTCTTTGTACTCTATTTTTAAGCCAATGTTCTACCCAAGAACAAGCATTTTCATCTAGACCGATTTCCTTGAGTTTGAACACTAATATATTGTGTGGAACTGTATCAAATGCCTTGGCAAAATCCAAATAGATCACATCCACTGCAACACCCTGATCTATACTTTTACTTACTTCTTCGTAGAACGCAATCAAGTTAGTTTCACGTGACCTGTGCTTCATAAAACCATGCTGATTTCAGCTGATAACCATATTCTTCTCAAGGAATTCTTGAATATTATCCCTCAATAACCTTTCAAATATTTTCCCAGCCTCAGAAGTTAAGCTCACAGGTCTATAATTTCCAGGCAAGGATTTTGAACCCTTTCTGAATATAGGAACCACATCAATCTTCCTCCAATCCTCCGGAACACTTCCTGAAAGAAAAGAATCTTGAAAGTGTTGATTTAGTATGTCACTTATATTTTTATTAAATAATGCAATATATAATATACAGATATATAAATAAAATATATATTTATTTTTTACTTCTCTTCCTTTTTTTCCTCTATTGGTTATTCCTCACTTGATCTATGAATAAAATTAACATTTAGTGGCTGTCCGTTGACCATCAATCATCTTTTTTCCCATCAATCATCTCCACTATGGATGTAACTCCTAATCACAAATTAAATGAATGGCTCTTTAATTGTTCATTTTATTTGTTTCGTGATTTGGTCATATGGTGATTCAGAATTATGGATGACCCACCAATTTCTCAAAATTCAGATGAATCACAGTTGGAGACTAAATTTGTGTACAACGGATAAGTTCAGTAAAGCTGAATTATTTTATCCAAAATGTTTATTTTGTTCAAGATGACTGATGCGCATTCATTTGGATGAACATTGTCCTCGAAAAATATTTGACAAAACATTTGGACAAAAACAAAAAGGGTGCAAAAATGGGCCAGTCAATGTACTGCATACATAAAATCTATGTATGTATTTTACTGTACACCGATACGCACTACACCGATACGCACTATGCCACCTCCCGCCCTCCCCCCATTTGGTTCACAGATCATTAAAAAAAATTAACTAATAATGTGAAAAAGAGGAAGAGCAATAAAAACAAATCTATATTTATACATTATACATATGTATACAGTTGTAATCAAAATTATTCAAACTCCATTGACAATCAGGTTTATTTACAAAACATTTACAGACTTTCCTTGTGTTTTATTGCTAACTATAATTTATAGATATGTGTCTTGCAGAGATATAAATCCTGTGCATATGAAAACAGATGCATTCTGGGATGCCTCTCTGGGCACAAATGGGCAGATACATGCTCATCCGTTGATGGCCACTGTACTTGTAAACACATCTTTCAATCTATATACTGCATTTATTGGTTATTTCACAAGCAGGATGTATACATTACATTTCAAAGCCAACTTGAAGCTGACCTTGTCATTCACAATGTTTGAATAAAAGGTTCTTTTTAAAGATTACAGTCAAATGCATAAGAACATAATGCTCATGCATGCACACAAGTGTAGATGTGTTTTATCTTCCTTACCGGTATTTTATATTGGTTCCTTTTATTTCACACGCTGGCTGATTTAAATGCGGTTACAGAACATGACTCAAGGTAGGAATGCATAAATCAAAAAATGTCATCTTTGTATAGTCTCTTTCAGTCTGGACAGCTTTTATCCATGTAGGATGTGAATCATAATATTATTTTGCGGAGACAGTAGGACAATGACACAACCACCACTAACCTCTGCAGGAAGGATAATTAGCCTTGTATGAATACACACATACCTGTATTGCAGTTTTTAAAATATTTCTAAGAACAGTTTAAATGTAAACATTTTACACACCTGCAACTTCCAACTCTTAAATGCATGTTGTGATGATTCTGCATTGCCATACACATACACGCACATACACCCACTGACATTACATAGACATTAACACTGATACACTGTGTGAATGTGAGTCTGTTTGATTTTATCTTCTTACACTACTTCTTGTGACATGGAAAAACACTAGAATTGTACGAAGTGAAGTGAATACGACACAAGTGCAAATGTAAATCATAATATTCAAAGGAATAAATGGCACTTTGCAAAAATGCTGAAATCTTTATTTTTATTTTGTTACTTTATTTTGGATTTAAGATGAGGGTTTTTAGCACTGATAGTACATGTTAGTTAAGGGATGATTAAGATTTTCCACTAACTCCATGTATTAACTGGCATTCACAGCAAAACGGCTGCTTCTAAATAAATAGCAATAGTATCAGATGGCTGTTTAAAATGAGCTTTAGTGATATTATTTAATGAACTCACCCACGCCATGCTTTATGTACTGTATACAATAAATTGTACATGATATACACATAAGCCAAAACAGTATGTAAGAGAACACAGAGAACGGGCATACCCAGTTAGCCTGCCCTTAGGTTAGTCCCCTCTAAGGTCTAAAACAAATACAAGCACATTTAGGTCTAAGTATAGAGCAAGTGCGTCTAATGATGCACTTGCGCTACACTTTTTGTGGACATTTTCCTGGTGTCCCCTAAAGCAGGAAAATCAAAACTGATCCTTCGAAATCGGGTATGTAGTGAGGAATGTCAAACTGATCTCATGCACATTCGCAAGTAATAACCAAAATGCTTGCAGATTGACACTGCACGAATATAACCCTTGTTTATAATTTCAACTTTTTTTTTAGGCCTAGCTCCAGAGGCCTAGCTGTTACCCCTTTAAGCACAATGAGAAAAAGGTCCACATCTGGTTTACTAGTTTAACTTTTGGAGACCCTAGCCATATGTAGGTAAGCCTTAACAGGTTGTAAGAGAACATTGGGATCTGACAAAACTCAACTAGCTTGTTGCACCTCATGTGCAGAGAAAACCTGATGGCATTTCAGCTCATCATTCCTTTTGTGTGTGAGATTTTGTGCGCTCCCTCCTGCTGTTCACTTAGTCTAGCGTGGCTGGGTGGAGGAGTGTCTGTTTCCTGTACCGGGCCGGACCCTCTCAGTGAGGACTTCCTGTCAGTCCGCCGGGTACAGGGAGGGGAGAGCACTAGGAGACAGGAGGGGAGGGGAGAGTCTAAGGAACAGGAGGGGAGATCACTAATGGACTGGTGGGGAGGTGAGATCACTAAGGGATGGGAGAGCACTAAAGGACAGGAGGTGATGCGAGAACACTAAGGGACAGGATGCGATTGGAGAACACTAAGGAACAGGAGCGAATGGGAGAGCACTAAGGGATGGGAGGGGAGAGCTCTAAGGAACAGGAGGGGAGACCACTAAGGGACAGATGGGGGTGGGGGGATGCGTGAGGAGAGACTACTAAGGGGCAGATGTGGGGAGGAGAGACCACTAAGGGGCAGATGGGGGGGGGAGGAGAGACCACTAAGGGAAAGATAGGGGAGGAAGGAGAAGGACACTAGGGGAAAGATGGGGGTGGGGGGAGAACTCTAAGGATCAGGGGGTGGCAGGGGAGAGCACTAATGGTCAGGGGGAGTATTACGGGGCAGGTGAGAGCAGTAAGAGTTAGGGGGCAGGGGGCATCACTTTCAGAGAAATGACACTGTATGTAGCACTGTGTTGGCTCATATGACAGATCATATTTGTGGGGCATTGTAATGTCACATGGGGGCGGCAAATTTTTGTTTGCCTAGGGCAGCAGAAATCCTTGCACCGGCCCTGTTCTTAGTAAATAAATTCTATTTTGGCTTGTATAGCTCTTAGTAAATAAATTCTATTTTGGCTTGTATAGCTCTTAGACGTGGATTCTTTATGTTCAGAGTACGTAGTCTGAAATATGTATAAATAAATCATTGACCTGGCATTACAAATAGACCAAAAATAAATACAAATAAAGCAACTGTGTGATTGACAAGCGGCTATGCCCTTTTAGCCACAGGGATATAATATTGTAAAAAAAAACTTACATACAGCGGCACTGCCGGAAATCTTTATTGGGAAAGAAAGGCTTATAAAAGACATCAATCCTTCAGAGAAAGAAGAATTGTATTACCCCTTTTAAAGGCTTCTGCATTCTGTAACATATATGATTATTTATTCATTCAATAAAAGTCATGCAAAAAAAAAAATCCCCTCTAAATATTGACAGCCGTTACAAGAACTCACCAGAATAAATACACTAAGTCATATAAGTGAACGGTGTTGTAAGCAAGGTCTCGCTTCCATCGAGCACGATATTTTCAAGACATTGATTTAAGTTGAAGAAGTTCACGACCAGGGTCATCCAGTGAGCCAAACTGTCAAATGTCTCAGTAAGCAACCTTAGTGGGAAGAGGGGTGGTGGCTCTATATGGATCTGTTACCTCCAAGGTCAACGGAATGTTAAATAGACTCACACAAGCGATGTGTTTTGCATTTGAACTAAATATCTTGACAAATAAAATAGTGACTGCTAAGGACAGAGAAGTGTGCATTGTTTATCTATTGCTGATTTATTTGGCACTGAAAGGGTTTAATATCATTTTCTAGATTTCTAATGTTTACTGCAGGGGTAGGTGACTTTAGAAACTCCAGATGTTGTGGACTACTTTTCCCACAATGACATCATTCAGGCAAAGCATCAAGGGAGATGTAGTAAACGGAATCTGGAGTGCTGAAGGCTGCCTATCCCTGGTCTAGTGCAATATAAACAGAGATTTCCCAGCATTTTTATCCCCTTTCTTATTTTGTGTATTTTTGTTTATGTCCTCTAGCCTTCGCCTCCTATCCTTGGCTGTTTTGCTCCTTTTCTACATAATTTTTATAGTCACAGCAATTTTTCCTGTTTTTGTTTCCTCTCCAGCTTTTTCTCATTAATTTTACAATCTTTCTTCTATCAATATCCTCTTTAGCTTTTTATATTTTCTTCCCCAGACAAAAGGCACACACATGTGTTAGAGCTTTGTCCAGTGCATGTTATAGATTGGATGTTTTCATTTTGAGTTTTGGCTTTTTAAAAAATATTTTTCAATAACGTGTTCATTTTTATTCAGTTTTATGGCCTGTAGGTATCACTCAAGCTATGGATTGTGGGGTATTTGCTACAGTATGTGGAATTGGACCTACTGGTAGATTAATCCCAAAATACTGTCCTGTGTACTGTAAGTACATGATATCAGGTGCAGTACAAATAAAGACAAATGTAATGATGATGTGGCAGAAATGCCTCTGCCCAGGGGCGTATTAGCCGCGAGGCAAACAAGGCATTTGCCTTGGGCGGCATTTTTCAGGGGGCGGCAAAAAAAGCCGCCCCCCAAATGCCCAGGGCAAATGTCTTGTTAGCCTCGCGGCTAACAGACATCCTGGGCGGGCGGCATTAGCTGGCAGGCGGCTGGCGAGGGAGCTCTTCCTGTGAGCAGTCTGCTCAGCTCCCTCGCGCGCCGCAGAGTGAGACTGGGAGCCGGAATATGACGTCATCTTCCGGCTCCCAGTCTCACTCTGCGGCGCGCGAGGGAGCTGATCAAGCAGCTCACAGGAAGAGCTCCCTCGCTAGCCGCCTGCCAGCCAATGCCGCCCGGCGCCCAGCAGCCACTGGACCACCAGGGAGATAGAGAACCCCTTCCCTCCCCAGCACTCCCAAAAGGTAAGGAGGCTGGAGGGGAGGGGGGGGGAAATAAGGAGGCTGGAGGGGAAATAAGAGGCTGGAGGGAGGAGAGAAAGATAAGGGGAGAGATAAGAGGCTGTAGAGGGAGGGAGGAAGCTGGAGAGAATAAAAGAGAGGCTGGAGGAGAGAAATAAAAAAGGGAGGCTGGAGAGGGAGGGGAGATAAGGAGGCTGGAGGGAGGGGAGAAGATAAAAGGAGAGATAAGGAGGCTGGAGGGAGGGAGGCTGGAGGGGGAGATAAGGAGGGAGGGAGGCTGGAGAGGGATGTGGTGGAATCTCGGTAAAAAATAAATTTAGTAGGCCGAGATTACCACGTGGCATGTGTACGTGCATATGCTGACGTATCGATCAGTTGGTTGCACGAGGCAAGATACGATCAGTAGTGTACGGAGCATGTGCAAGAATACAGGATGTAGTATTCCCCTCCTCCATTGTGCTGGACAAGCCATGCGGTCAAGCAGGAAGTTAATTTTTATTTGTAATGATTGGTCAAGAGAATGTGCGGGTGGAGCTTAATATGGGAGGAGTTATGTGCCTATATAGGGAGCCTGCACTATTGTTCAGGGCTCAGAACTTGCTGTATTTTTGGTGACATTAGTCCCTCTGAGTCCCGATCGGTGATCCAATAAAGAATCTCTTCCTTCCTGAAGAAACCTGTGTCCATCCCTCTGTGCTTTGCTTCCGTCAGTTTCTCCGGTATCATTTGGTGCATTGGCCGGGAAGCTCATCGTTCAACGGTAGCTGAGAGGCAGAGGCGTGAGACGGTCTATCTTTGCCCACGTTCTCTACGGCTGCACCCCTGAACTTCTGCGTGGACCTCCCTTCGTCTCGGCGCCACTGGTCTGTTGTCCAGGAGATCATCGGCCTCTACGTAAGAAGTGCTGGGGTGTCCCCGTCGATGAGTGTGAACTCAGGTTCAGGAACGAGGAGGTAAGACAACTGCTGTTTTAGACGGCAGACCCACTAGGGGTATACCGATTGTGCGGTAGGCCCAAAAGGGGTTTAAATCTGTGTATGGAATCTGCCCCCTCTGTCGGAGGGAAGGAGCGAAGGCGCACCGCTCGATCGAACGCTCTTTAGTAAGACCGCTTTGATCTGGTTAGTCAGGCGGGGTCCTGTGTAAATAGCCCTAGCCGGACACCGGTGTCTTGTCTAGACTAGCGTTCTAGGGTGTATATTACGTTCGCTAGGTCGGAGGGACCGGGAGACTAAGCGGCGCCTGTGTAAATTCGGTTCGCTAGCTCTCAACCTATCTTGGCTAAGTGGGAAGGCGTGTAAATTTGGAACCCACTAGACTTTTGATAGAGTAAATAGACTAGAAGGGCAATTTTGTAAATTTCGCCCTCTAGTTCGCTATATGTGGTGTTTGGGCAGTGTGGCTAACCAAAACGGGTGTATATAGTTTTAGGTAGTCCATTCAAGGTACTGGCCAATAGTTTAGTTGGGATTGTAAATGTGTTAAAGATTGTTAGTAAAGTGTATATCTTGTTAGATAGCGCGAGCTCAGCCGTCTAGCGAGAGTGTTAATAGTGTGTTGCTGTATCATAGTGCACGGTACCATAACCCTGTATATTTACTGACACTGTATATAAGTACTAATCATTGTCGTCTATTGCATGTTTAACACCGTAACCACTAATAATTGTATTGTGACCTTAAATTGTGCTTTGACCTATGCTAACCGTACTGTAACCGATACTAGTAAAAGACGATGTTACTGGGGTGTGTTATAGACGGGTAATTCATATATAGAGAATTATAGCGTGGGTGACTGTATAGTTTCGCCAAAGGGCATAATATTGATTATTTAGTGACTGGTGTAACAGCTGTGTGTGTACGGGAATTCCCTGAGTGATTATTGTGTTATTGTGTACGTTTCACTCGGTAACTGTACCACGTGGTGCTGTTGCCAGAGGAAACGGGTGTGACTATTGAATAAGAACGCGTGCATAGTATTCGTTGTCAACGACGTTCCATTGATAAGTATGGGCGCGTCAGAGTCAACGATTTCGGATCCCTTAGGTTGTATGGTAAAGAATTTTAAAAGGGATTCAAAACATGTGATTTTGGGGTTAAAATGTCTCCTGTACGTTTGGTCACTTTGTGCACTAGGGAGTGGCCTATTTTGGTTGCAGCATGGCCGCCGCGTGGCAGTTTGGATCCAACCCTGGTACAGCGTGTACACGTGGCTGTGTCAGGTAGGCCTGAACTTTACGGACAGTTTCCATACATTGATTGTTGGGGGCAGGCCGTAAACGACTCTCCAAAATGGATTCGGATATGCCACGAGGAGCAATGTCGCCTCATGGTGGCCAGGACTTGTTTGTCCACTAGGACTGGTGTTAGGCCCATTTTGGACACGCCCCCTGAGTCCGAGATCCCTTTGCCGCCCCCTTACTTTCCTTTAAGAGGAAGTGACACGAATGCAGGAAGTTCTGCACCCCTTCCCCTATTGCCCCCATCCACTTCCGCTTCCTCCTCCAGTACAGAATCCACCCCCCCTCGTATTAAAACTCCCCTTCCGGAACCAGGACCAACCCCCATTAGATCTGAATATCCTGATTTGGCGCCACTTCAAACTTCCGGTCAAGCTTCTTCTAGCTCGGCTCGGAGTATACTATTCACTAACTTTTCCCAAAATCAAGTTCCTACATCCTCATGCCCTATTACCTCTCGACCGGAACCTTTAACTGACGCCCCTCCACGTAGCCCCATACTAACCCTCGGCTGACATTGATCGATATTACGGGCTGATTGCCAGCAGTTATTAATGACATTGTTCAATAATGAGGAAAGGACAAGGATTAACCAAGCGGCCATTAAGGCGCTAGAGGAGAGAGCCCGCGCTTTAAATCAAGCCAATCCGGCAGCATGGGCCGCAACACATTACCCTAACACCGATCCTGACTGGAATGTAAATGGCGCAGATATGGCTCAACTTAAAGCCTATAGAGATGCTATAATTGCTGGCATGAAAGCCGGAGGGAAGAAAGCTATTAACATGTCGAAGACAGCTGAGGTGATTCAGAAAAGTGATGAAGCGCCCAGTGTCTTTTATGACCGATTATTGGAGGCATACCGCTTGTATACCCCCTTTAATCCGGAAGACGCTGATAATTCCCGAATGGTAAACTCCGCTTTTGTCAGCCAAGCTTACGGAGATATTAAGCGCAAGCTACAGAAATTAGAAGGGTTTGCAGGTATGTCTATCACCCAACTAATGGAGGTAGCGAACAAAGTATGTATGAATAGGGAAACAGAAAGTAAGAAAGAGGAAGAGCGCAAGATGCGTAGAAAGGCAGATATGCTAGCGGTAGCGATCGCAGGCGTAGATAGACGGGGCCCAGATAGAGGCGATGGTAGATGGAATAGGGAGCCTTTGAGTAGGAATCAGTGCGCGTGCTGTAAGGAAGAAGGGCATTGGAGGAACGAGTGTCCGCAAAGAGAGCAGTATGAGAGAGACTTACCCAGGGCAGGTTACGGAAACTTTAGAGGCAGAGCGAGAGGTAGAGGAGGCCCCGGAGGGAGTAATGGTAATAGAGGGAGTAATGGGAAGTGTAAGGGAAGATAGGTACTATCCAGCAGCGCAAAGGTCCCGCGATAGAGAAGGTAGGGACTTTGTGGGATTGGCTGACACGGTCATGGAGGACTATTGATACCGACCGGGCTCCATCCCCTTGGTCGAGCGGAGCCTATGGTCGATGTATCAATAGGGGGAAAAAGGAGTGCGTTCATGATCGACACTGGTGCTGAACATTCGGTGGTGACTAATCTAGTTGCTCCTCCATCTGGAAGAACTATTACTGTAATAGGAGCAACTGAAAGAAGTGCTGAAAAACCGGTTCTTAAAAGTCGACTCTGTACATTGGGAGGCCACGTAGTAAAACATCAATTCCTTTATATGCCTGAGTGTCCAGTCCAATTGCTGGGACGCGATATGCTATCCAAATTACAAGCGCAGATTACGTTCCTACCAAATGGAACAACATCCTTAAAGTTTAATGGACCCTCAGGTATTATGACATTGTCCGCACCAAAGGAAGAAGAGTGGCGACTTTATACAGTGTTGACTAGCCAAAACCCGAGGAGTGATGAATCCTTATTTAACATACCAGGAGTTTGGGCAGAGAACAACCCACCAGGACTGGCCCGCAATATTCCACCTATTAAAATCGATCTAAAACTTGGGGTTTATCCAGTAAGCCTGAGACAATATCATATTCCGCAGAAGGCTAAGAAGAACATCCAATCTTATCTGGATAAGTTCATACGGTATGGTATCCTAAAGTTCTGTACTCCCCCCTGGAACACCCCATTGCTGCCTGTTCAAAAGCCCGGTACAGATGAGTATCGACCTGTGCAGGACTTGAGAGCAGTCAATGATGCGGTTGTTAGCATACATCCAGTCGTGCCCAATCCATATAACCTGCTTGCTTTAATTCTGGGCGGGGCTACTTACTTTACAGTCTTAGATCTCAAAGATGCCTTCTTTTGCCTCCGAATTGCCGCAGAAAGCCAATGTATCTTCGCTTTCCAATGGGAAAATGCTGTAACGGGCTCGAAACGCCAAATGACCTTGACAAGATTGCCCCAGGGGTTTAAAAATTCACCTACCCTATTTGGTTCAGCTCTAAGTCAAGATCTACTAGATTTCGAGTCTATCCCAGGAGAGTGTGTATTAATACAATATGTAGATGACTTGTTGATAGCAGCAGTTACAAAGGAAGTATGTCAGCAAGCAACGCACGATCTACTACACATTCTCTGGAAGGCAGGATACAAGGTGTCAAGAAGGAAGGCTCAGTTGTGTTTGCCAACTGTCAAATATCTGGGATTCCATATCTCTGAAGGTCAAAGAATTATGGGGCCAGAGAGAAAAGAAGCTGTGTGCCAAATACCGATACCCAGGAATAGAAGACAAGGGCGAGAATTCTTGGGGGCAGCAGGCTTCTGTAGGATATGGATTCCCAGCTACGCGATACTGGCAAAACCTCTGTATGCAGCTATCAAAGGTACAGAGCACGACCCCTTCTTATGGACTCAAGAACAGCAAACGGCATTCGAAGATGTGAAGAGGGCTTTGATGAGCGCCCCAGCATTAGGTCTACCTGACCACACACGGCCATTCTACCTGTATGTACATGAGCAAAGAAGAATGGCTGTGGGAGTATTGACACAGTACTTGGGATCATGGCAAAGACCTGTTGCCTACATGTCTAAGCAACTGGATGCAGTGGCCAGCGGACTTCCACCTTGTCTAAGAGCTGTAGCTGCAGCCGGCCTGCTAGTAGCTGAAGCCGATAAACTCACTCTGGGTCAAGAACTTTATGTACGAGTTCCACATGCAGTACAGACGTTGTTGGATTACAAAGGAAATCATTGGTTTAGTAACAGCCGTATGACCAAGTATCAAGCAATGTTGTGTGAAAACCCAAGAGTGCATTTAGAGACTGTAAATACCTTAAATCCAGCTACCCTTTTGCTACAACCTACTGAAAGTCAACATGATTGTTTGGAAGTAATGGATGAAGTATTTTCAAGTAGACCAGATCTTCGTGATTTTCCCATCCAGAACCCTGATGTTCAATATTACACCGACGGCAGTAGTTATGTAAAAGCAGGGATCCGCTATGCAGGATATGCAGTAACAACGATAGACAAGGTGATAGAAGCTCGGCCACTGGCAAAAGGAACATCAGCACAAAAGGCAGAATTGATAGCACTGACACGAGCGTTACAATTGGCTGAAGGTTTAAGAGGGAACATCTACACGGACTCCAAGTATGCGTTTTTAACCACTCATGCCCACGGAGCTTTGTATAAAGAAAGAGGACTATTGAATTCAGAAGGCAAAGAAATCAAATACACAGCTGAGATCCTACAACTATTGGAAGCAGTGTGGGAGCCGAAAGAAGTCGGTATTATACATTGTCGGGCGCATCTGAGAGGAGATGGTGATGTAACCAAAGTGAATCGGATGGCAGATAGTGCAGCTAAGCGTGCTGCTGAATCAGGAAGACAGGAATATGTGGGGCATATAGCTGCTCTTATACCAACTCCACTGTCTCAATGGACTCCAATTTATACAGCTCAAGAAGAGGAGTGGTTATGGACTGAACCTGGAAAGTATTTGGAGAACAAATGGTATCAGTTAGAAGATGGAAGAATAGTTATTCCAGCATCACTAGCGGTAGAAATTGTCCAAAACTATCATAACGGGACACATTCTGGGAGAGACAGTGCAGAAGAATCTCTCAGAAAACATTTCTACATACCAAGATTGTCCAACTTGACTCAGGCCATTGTACGTAGATGTGTAACGTGTGCTAAAAATAATGCAAGACAAGGACCAGTAAAGCCACCAGGAGTCCAGTTTATGGGGGGACTTCCCATGTCCGATTTACAAATTGATTATACAGTGATGCCTAAATCGGGTGGACATCGCTACCTGCTGGTAGTGGTGTGCACCTATTCAGGCTGGGTAGAAGCATGTCCTACTCGTACAGAGAAAGCAGGAGAAGTCGTGAGATTCCTGCTACGAGAAATAATACCCCGATATGGACTACCCTGCTCTATAGGATCGGACAATGGTCCAGCTTTGTTCATCAGTGCCTACAACAATTGACTCATATGCTTGGTATAAAGTGGAGGCTTCATACGGCATATAGACCCCAGAGTTCTGGTAAGGTAGAGAGAATGAATAGAACTATTAAGAATCAGTTGGCTAAAATGTGTCAAGAAACCCAACTTAAGTGGAACGTTCTCTTGCCCATAGCTCTATTGCGAATCCGCAGTACACCTACCAGAAGGATGGGCCTCTCTCCTTTTGAAATCATGTACGGGCTACCACCTCCCGTGCTTGGTAACTTAAGGGGGGATTTGAGTCAGTTGGGAGAAGGAATTACCCGGCAGCAGGTTGTAGAGTTGGGTAAGACTATGGAGGAGGTACAGAAATGGGTACAAGATAGATTACCTGTGAACATTTATCCCCCAATTCATAGTTACCACCCAGGCGACCAAGTGTGGATTAAAGAGTGGAATAATGTGCCGTTAGGGCCCAAGTGGAGAGGTCCTTATGTTGTTTTTCTGTCTACCCCTACAGCGATAAAAGTAGCCGAAGTGGCTCCGTGGATACATCACTCCAGGGTTAAACCAGCAGCAGCCGATTCCTGGCAAGTTACAGCAAATCCAGAAAATCCCTGCAAGATCCGGTTAAAACGCACGACTCAGTCGGAGTGACGAGGAACCTTGTAGATTACAAATTTTATTGTTTTAGAGACTTGGTAAGTGAGTGAGAAGGCCATAATAAAGCCTGTCCACTCACCAACGAGTGTATAAGTCAGGGAAAGTCTTGAGGGGACCCCTGTGAAGACGAGCAGAACTCCATTCCCTGCAGCCCCTACATCCTGGAAGCTGAGGTGCCTTCGCACGGACGAAGACTGAGGATGACGACGAAAGATGTATTTTTAATAATGTTTATTTATGTGTATTTTTATATTCAGGAAGGTAGAGGTACCAACACTCCTAGTTGTGAGGTATGCATTAAGACTACAAGAACAGGTAACCATATATCCCAGACCCTAATTTGGCATTCGCAATATGAGTGTAAAGGAGATGTATCAAGATGCAGATACTTAAATATAGAATATAGTGTGTGTCATTTAGGAGTAGGAGAACCTAAGTGCTTCAGTCCTGAGTATCAACCCCGTACAATTTGGTTGACTCTCAGAAATGGAGATCCTCAGGGGACCCTAATTAACAAGACGGTATTAGAATCCGTATATTCTTCAGGTGCTCTGCTATTTGATGCGTGTAAAGCAATATCAAGTGGTAGAAAGCCGTGGAATGTATGTGGGGATCTTAGATGGGAGAGGACGTATGGGTCTAACGATAAATATATTTGTCCCAGTAGTAAAAATAAATATCTAAGTCCAAGATGCCTAAATAGAGATTATAACTTCTGCCCATATTGGTCTTGTGTGGGGTGGGCGACTTGGGGACAGACAGCAGACAAGGACATGATTGTGACTAAGTTGCCTACTAATCCATATTGTAAGTCTATGGAATGCAATCCAATCCATATACTTATAAATAACCCTGACAAGTTCTTAGATAAATATGGTAATTTATTTGGGTTTCAAATATATGGGACAGGTTTAGATCCTGGGACAATATTGTTTATAGGGATAGAGACTGATACGGTAACCTCCCAAACTCATCAAGTATACCATTCCTTTTATGAAGAGATGAGCATAGATAATAAGATCCCCCATAATGCTAAAAATTTGTTCATTGATTTAGCCGAAAGTATTGCTGGTAGTCTTAATGTTACCAACTGCTATGTGTGTGGAGGTACTAACATGGGAGACCAATGGCCTTGGGAAGCAAAGGAGGTAATGTCCGGTTCTAAGGCAGTTGACCAATTAATATCTATACAAGCCGACTATCATATGAGTGTTAGAGGTGGAGATTGAAGACCTCCATCATAGGTTATGTTTGCATAGCGAGGAAAGGAATGATGTATAATACTTCTGTAGGAGAATTAACTTGTCTAGGGCAAAAAGCTTATGATGATGATACAAAGAATACAACTTGGTGGTCGGCTTCAAATGTCTCAGAACCATCTAACCCGCTTGCAAGATATGCCAATTTAAAGGACGTATGGTTTGATCTATCCATCACATCTAACTGGAGAGCCCCAGCGAATTTGTACTGGATCTGTGGTAAGAAGGCCTATTCGGAGATACCACAGGACTGGGAAGGGGCATGTGTGTTGGGTATGTTAAAACCATCCTTCTTCTTGTTGCCTATTGAAACAGGTGAGACTTTAGGTGTTAAAGTGTATGATGTGAATCATAGGAAGAAAAGGGGACCCATAGAGATAGGTGCCTGGGAAGATAATGAATGGCCTCCCCAGCGTATTATAGATTATTATGGGCCAGCCACGCGGGCAGAGGATGGTACCTTTGGTTATAGAACCCCTATTTATATGCTCAACCGCATTATAAGGTTACAGGCGGTGGTTGAGATCATTACTAACGAGACATCACAAGCGCTCAATCTTCTAGCGAAGCATAATACCAGGATGAGGACAGCAGCTTACCAAAATAGATTAGCCTTGGATTATCTTTTGGCAGTAGAGGGAGGTGTATGTGGGAAGTTTAACCTGAGCAATTGCTGTCTTCAAATAGATGACGAAGGGCAAGCAACAGCTGAGCTTACTAGCCATATGGTTAAACTAGCGCATGTGCCTACTCAGGTATGGAAAGGGTACAATCCAAGTAGTTGGTTTGGTAGCTGGTATGAGTGGTTTGGAGGGCTTAAGGCAGTGGTAGGTGGAGTCCTACTGATTTTAATGTTGTGTCTACTCCCGCCGTGTCTTATACCCTTAGTAGTTAGGTCTGTGCAAAGCCTGATAGAAAATATAGCAGAGAGGAAGGCTGCTGCACAGATAATGGCAATTTATAAATATAAGGCTCTAGATCAGGGAGAACCAATGCAGGAAGACGAGTGTTGAAGATTCACGTCATAGGATAAGTCTGGTCTGGTTCAAAGGTAACTTGTGGTGTATGCAAACCAAGGTTAAGTGATGCCTCAAGTAATTGTAAAATATCAAGAGGCATCAAAGGGGGGAATGTGGTGGAATCTCGGTAAAAAATAAATTTAGTAGGCCGAGATTACCACGTGGCATGTGTACGTGCATATGCTGACGTATCGATCAGTTGGTTGCACGAGGCAAGATACGATCAGTAGTGTACGGAGCATGTGCAAGAATACAGGATGTAGTATTCCCCTCCTCCATTGTGCTGGACAAGCCATGCGGTCAAGCAGGAAGTTAATTCTTATTTGTAATGATTGGTCAAGAGAATGTATGGGTGGAGCTTAATATGGGAGGAGTTATGTGCCTATATAGGGAGCCTGCACTATTGTTCGGCGCTCAGAACTTGCTGTATTTTTGGTGACATTAGTCCCTCTGAGTCCCGATCGGTGATCCAATAAAGAATCTCTTCCTTCCTGAAGAAACCTGTGTCCATCCCTCTGTGCTTTGCTTCCGCCAGTTTCTCCGGTATCA